>JAJSOF020000013.1:145908530-146216030 GCA_025594305.2 Periplaneta americana
AATAATCTTCATCATCATCATCATCATGGAAATGTAGATGCAATTATACGAAAAACCCTTGAAAAGTTGTACACAAGTAGAGACTGTAAAGAAAGGTTAACTTCAGAAAACTAGCTGTAAATACTAATTGTAAGGCACAAACACCTATAAAAAACAGTTAATTCCACTATTATGTCAGGACCTCGAACATACGTGCCTCACACACACACTGCCTGATCCTTCAATCTTTATATATCTCATTAGCAAAACAAATGTTTTTGGTGAACATTTTTTTTAATAAAGCCTACTCAACAGTTATTAACCTTGATTACTTTCGCAACAAATCTTTTGAGTAGTGTATTGGGCAAATATTTATTTATCTTTGTTTGAAAATAGTTACTTACTTACTTATGGCTTTTAGGAACCCGCAGGTTCATTGCCGACCTCACATAAGCCCGCCATCTAACCCTATCCTGTGCAAGATTAAACCAGATCCTAGCATCATATCCCACCTCCCTCAAATCCATTTTAATATTATCCTCCCATCTACGTCTCGGTCTCCCCAAAAGTCTTATTCCCTCCGGCCTCCCAACTAACACTCTACATGCATTTCTGCATTCACCCATACGTACTACATGCCCTGCCCATCTCAAACGTCTGGATTTAATGTTCCTAATTATGTCTGGTGAAGAATACAATACGTGCAGTTCCGCGTTGTGTAACTCTCTCCATTATCTGTAACTTCATCCCTCTTAGCCCCAGATATTTTCCTGAGCACCTTACTCTCACACACCTTTAATCTCAGCTCCTCAAAGTGAGAGTTCAAGTTTCACAACGATACAGAACAACTGGTAATATAACTTACTTACTTACAAATGGCTTTTAAGGAACCCGGAGGTTCATTGCCGCCCTCATATAAGCCCGCCAGCGGTCCCTATCCTGTGCAAGATTAATCCAGTCTCTATCATCATACCCCACCTCCCTCAAATCCATTTTAATATTATCCTCCCATCTACGTCTCGGCCTCCCTAAAGGTCTTTTTCCCTCCCGTCTCCCAACTAACACTCTATATGCATTTCTGGATTCGCCCATACGTGCTACATGCCCTGCCCATCTCAAACGTCTGGATTTAATGTTCCTAATTATGTCAGGTGAAGAATACAATGCGTGCAGTTCTGTGTTGTGTAACTTTCTCCATTCTCCTGTAACTTCATCCCGCTTAGCCCCAAATATTTTCCTAAGCACCTTATTCTCAAATACCCTTATCCTATGTTCCTCTCTCAGAGTGAGAGTCCAAGTTTCACAACCATACAGAAGAACCGGTAATATAACTGTTTTATAAATTCTAACTTTCAGATTTTTGGACAGCAGACTGGATGATAAGAGTTTCTCAACCGAATAATAACACGCATTTCCCATATTTATTCTGCGTTTAATTTCCTCCCGAGTATCATTTATATATGCTGTTACTGTTGCTCCAAGATATTTGAATTTTTACAACTCTTCGAAGGATAAATCTCCAATTTTTAAGTCGACCTGGTTGGCGAGTTGGTATAGCGCTGGCCTTCTATGCCCAAGGTTGCGGGTTCGATCCCGGGCCAGGTCGATGGCATTTAAGTGTGCTTAAATGCGACAGGCTCATGTCAGTAGATTTACTGGCATGTAAAAGAACTCCTGCGGGACAAAATTCCGGCACATCCGGCGACGCTGATATAACCTCTGCAGTTGCGAGCGTCGTTAAATAAAACATAACACACACTCCAATTTTTATACTTCCATTTCGTACAATATTCTGGTCACGAGACATAATCATATACTTTGTCTTTTCGGAATTTACTTCCAAACCTATGCTTTACTTGCTTCAAGTAGAATTCCCGTGTTTTCTCTAATCGTTTGTGGATTTTCTCCTAACATATTCACGTCATCCGCATAGACAAGAAGCTGATGTAACCCGTTCAATTCCAAACCCCCTCTGTTATCCTGAACTTTCCTAATGGCATACTCTAGAGCAAAGTTAAAAAGTAAATGTGATAGTGCATCTCCTTGCTTTAGCCCGTAGTGAATTGGAAAAGCATCAGATAGAACTGGCCTATACGGATTCTGCTGTAAGTTTCACTGAGACACATTTTAATTAATCTAAATAGTTTCTTGGGAATACCAAATTCAATAAGAATATTATATAAAACGTCTCTCTTAACCGAGTCATATGCCTTTTTGAAATCTATGAATTATTGATGTACTGTACCCTTATACTCCCACTTTTCCCCAATATCTGTCGAATACAAAAAATTTTATCAATAGTCGATCTATTATGCCTAAAACCACACTGATGCTTTGCAAATAGTTCTATCAGTAATTTAAAATCAGACGCTGAGAACAAAGTCAGACTTGTGAAGGAAGAAAGTAGCCCTACTGTCAACATAAGGTCAAACCCACAATACAAAACCAGCATATTGCAGACTGGATTATGGTAAATCAATACCTGAAAACAAAACTACTCCAGCAAATAAACTAGGCATTGTTCTGTACAACCTATCAAAGAGAACTACCTTCATAAATATCACTCATCTCCCACTCACTTGATTATGTCATCAACAAATCAGAAGGTGTAAAACATACGGAAATTCATGCGCCATAAATATGAGCATGTGCAAGTCCTAATATCATATCAGCATTTGTGGTTATTTACAAACTGAAATACTTAACAATTTTGAGCCATTATAAGAACGAAATTAGTAATCCACAGCAATTTTGAGCCATTATAAGAACGAAATTAGTAATCCACAGCAATTTTGAGCCATTATAAGAACGAAATTAGTAATCCATAGCCATTTTGAGCCATTATAAGAACGAAATTAGTAATCCACAGCAATTTTGACCCATTATAAGAACGAAATTAGTAATCCACAGCAATTTTGAGCCATTATAAGAACGAAATTAGTAATCCACAGCAATTTTGAGCCATTATAAGAACGAAATTAGTAATCCATAGCAATGTTGAGCCATTATAAGAACGAAATTAGTAATCCACAGCAATTTTGAGCCATTATAAGAACGAAATTAGTAATCCATAGCAATGTTGGCCCATTATAAGAACGAAATTAGTAATCCATAGCAATGTCGAGCCATTATAAGAACGAAATTAGTAATCCACAGCAATTTTGAGCCATAAGAACGAAATTAGTAATCCATAGCAATTTTGAGCCATTATAAGAACGAAATTAGTAATCCATAGCAATGTTGAGCCATTATAAGAATGAAATTAGTAATTCACAGCAATTTTGAGCCATTATAAGAACGAAATTAGTAATCCACAGCAATTTTGAGCCATTATAAGAACGAAATTAGTAATCCATAGCAATTTTGAGCCATTATAAAAACGAAATTAGTAATCCATAGCAATTTTGAGCCATTATAAGAACGAAATTAGTAATCCATAGCAATGTTGAGCCATTATAAGAACGAAATTAGTAGTCCACACCAATTTTGAGCCATTATAAAAACGAAATTAGTAATCCACAGCAATGTTGAGCCATTATAAGAACGAAATTAGTAATCCATAGCAATGTTGAGCCATTATAAGAACGAAATTAGTAATCCATAGCAATGTTGAGCCATTACAAGAACGAAATTAGTAATCCATAGCAATGTTGAGCCATTATAAGAACGAAATTAGTAATCCATAGCAATGTTGAGCCATTATAAGAACGAAATTAGTAATCCATAGCAATTTTGAGCCATTATAAGAACGAAATTAGTAATCCATAGCAATTTTGAGCCATTATAAGAACGAAATTAGTAATCCATAGCAATGTTGAGCCATTATAAGAATGAAATTAGTAATTCACAGCAATTTTGAGCCATTATAAGAACGAAATTAGTAATCCACAGCAATTTTGAGCCATTATAAGAACGAAATTAGTAATCCATAGCAATTTTGAGCCATTATAAAAACGAAATTAGTAATCCATAGCAATTTTGAGCCATTATAAGAACGAAATTAGTAATCCATAGCAATTTTGAGCCATTATAAAAACGAAATTAGTAATCCATAGCAATTTTGAGCCATTATAAGAACGAAATTAGTAATCCATAGCAATGTTGAGCCATTATAAGAACGAAATTAGTAATCCACACCAATTTTGAGCCATTATAAAAACGAAATTAGTAATCCTTAGCAATTTTGAGCCATTATAAGAACGAAATTAGTAATCCATAGCAATGTTGAGCCATTATAAGAACGAAATTAATAATCCATAGCAATGTTGAGCCATTACAAGAACGAAATTAGTAATCCATAGCAATGTTGAGCCATTATAAGAACGAAATTAGTAATCCATAGCAATGTTGAGCCATTATAAGAACGAAATTAGTAATCCATAGCAATTTTGAGCCATTATAAGAACGAAATTAGTAATCCATAGCAATTTTGAGCCATTATAAGAACGAAATTAGTAATCCACAGCAATTTTGAGCCATTATAAGAACGAAATTAGTAATCCACAGCAATGTTGAGCCATTATAAGAACGAAATTAGTAATCCATGGCAATGTTGAGCCATTACAAGAACGAAATTAGTAATCCACACCAATTTTGAGCCATTATAAGAACGAAATTAGTAATCCACAGCAATTTTGAGCCATTATAACAGCGTTATCAGACACAGCCTAAACGGAGCGGAGCACTCCACTATAACTCGTTATCTGCTCCGGTGCTTCCACCGACATAAGTTCACGCTCCGACTGGACGTCTCTAGAACCACAACCGGTTTCGGAGCTTACAACTCTGACACTACTGCATTATAAGAACGAAATTAGTAATCCATAGCAATTTTGAGCCATTATAAGAACGAAATTAGTAATCCATAGCAATGGAGTCAATATTATTCTGCAAACTTACATTATTTGTACATTGTATTGAACAAAGAGGTGTGTGAGGTGTGTCACATGGCCTTTCAAGTATTGAATTTCGGATGAAGAAACTCAGAGAAAATAATAATAATAATAATAATAATAATAATAATAATAATAATAATAATAATCATCATCATCATCATCACCCTTCAAGTGTTAGACCCCAGTGGATCTGTCACGGTCTCTTGCCAGCGTTTCCTAGGCCTTCCTGAATTTCTTCAACCTCTTGGGACATATGACAAAATCTAGAGCGATCCATCCTCTTGACGTGTCTGCCACTGAAGCCTGTATTGCTGCAGATAATGGACAATAGAGTCAATTTTTAATTCCTTCAGAATATCTACGTTCCGATTATGGTCGAGAAGAGAGTATCCAGCAGTTTTTCGCATGAATCTCATTTGGACAGTTGTTAGCCGTCTTTCGTCGCATTTTCTTAGTGTCCATGCTTCACTGCCATAAGCCAAAACTGATCGTGCGAGAGTTTTGTAGATTTTCAGCCTTGTATGTCTTTGTACTTGGGAAGGTTTGAATACACTGTTGACGGTTCCAGCAATTTTTAGGAATTTTGAGATTTTGTTGCCTATATCATCATCATATTATAATAATCTAAATAGTTGAATGAATTCACACGTTCTATTAATGTGTCATTTATGATGATTTTGGATGGAACTGAATCTTTTCCTAAAAAGGCCATGTTTTTGGTTATTTCGGTTGATATTTCCATATTAAATTTTGAAGCAGTTATTTGTAAGTTGTGGACGGCTCGTTGCAGTTCATCATCTGATGTTGCAATGAAAATAATAATAATAATTTATTTATTTATTATTATTTATTTATTTGTTATTGATATTTTCATGCTGAACAACAGCCAGAGGCCAATTATAGTTCAGCACAACACACAAACAGAAGATACAAAGGTGCAAAAATAAATTACATAATATCTTAAATCAAGAAAAACATACATAAACAAAATTGAGACCAAGGACAGTAAATACTGATAAACGAAACTATACTTTAAAAGGATCTAAATTGTGCCCATGCAAATTGGCATGTTCTATGCATCTACAGACTGGAGAAAGTGATTTTGAATTTCTGTTATAAAACTTTTTTTGAAATCTTAAATCCTTTGTAGGAATACGAAGGATGATATTGTTTATGATAGACTCACAATCAATATCACCCTTGATCACTCTGCAAAAAAATTGATAATCAAGATTTTGACGTCTAGAATAAAGGCTACAACAGTTAAAATATTTACAGGTAATCTCATAAATGAAGTCAGAGGAATTGGGTATAAATCGAAAAGCACATAAAGAAATAAATTTTCTTTGAATATTTTCCAATTTAACCGAGTCAGTTGAAGTAATGGAATTCCAGGCTACAGATCATATTCAAATTTAGATCGAACCAAATTAAAGTATAGAATTAATAGTGACTCTGGAGTAGAAAAAGAATAAGTTATAGACCTTATTAAACCAAGCATTCTTATTGAATGACAATAATAATAATAATAATAATAATAATAATAATAATAATAATAATGGTCCACCGTTGTGGAGTAATGATTTGGAGTAACGGCCGTGAAACTAGCGGACCCGGGTTCAAATCCTGGTTGGGACAAGTTACCTGGTTGAGGTTCTGTCCGCTGTTTTTCCTCAACGCATTAAGAACAAATGCTGGTAAGTTCGGTGCTGGACCCTGGACTCATCTCGCTAGCATAATCACCTTCATCTCACTCAGATGCTAGATAATTCATCGTAGTTGACAAACCATAGTAAAATAAACCAATGAAAAAATCCACGATTAGAAGGCACAACTATGGCCTCTACTCAAAGTTAGAGCTGCGCTGTCCAGACGTTGGTGGACAAGAGAGAATGACAAATTGTTCGCTCAGCTGAGGGAAGGTTGAGCGGGAGAAAATCTATAAGGTATTCGCGATCTCGCGTTCTTGTACGAAGACTCGGCGCTGGTACAGAATCTGTTGAATTCCTAGACTCTCGGATACTGTACCTCTCTCACTGAGAGACTTTGAAGTTTCCACACAGTAGCAACACAACGATGAGCTCTTCGTTCAGAGAGTCATGCGTGACTAGGGTTGCCAGATTTTCCGATTTTGGGGGATTTTCCGAAATTTAAAGAATTTGTGTTATCATGCAAATCTGGCTTTCAGGTAGAAACTCCCTGTAAAGCAGGTTTGAATAGTTTCAAGAGAAAATTGTTCCGGGGCCGGGTATCGATCCCGGGACCCTTCTCTTAGCGCGCGAACGCTATACCGACTGAGCTACCCCAGGAACCTGCTTTACAGGGAGCTTCTACCTGAAATCCAGATTTGCATAATACATTCGTTACTGGAGGTAATTTAACAGAAAGTCACAATTTAAGTCACACAGAGTTTGTGTGCACTCATAGTTGAGTTCAGGCATCTTGTCACCTCATTTGAGTTGTGTGGATACAAAGGAATTTGTGTTATCGTTTCCCACTTCCCGATTTCAGGCATCAATTTCCCTCTTCAAGTTGAGAAACTTTGTAAAAGTTTAATTTCAACGGTATTAATTCTGCACGTTTTGTAACATCGTGTGACTATAGCCTACCTGTTTTTTTTTTTTTAGATGGGACATAACCAGGGAAAGTTCATGCCCTAAAAACGTGAAGAATATGCATGCATTTATGCCGTAAAAATAGATAAATATGCTACAAAATATGCATTATCAGTCTGAGATTATTTTAACACAATAATAAGGTATGGGTAACTTATGTTTAATTACGGTAATATTTGAGGAGAAAAATTCGCTCCGGCGCCGGGGATCGAACCCGGGTCTCTTGATTCCACGTACCAAGCGCTCTGACCACTGAGCTACGCCGAACTCAATGCACAGCACCGGAACGAGCCTTCCTCCTTCAGTGTTTCCCTTTGTGGCCGGATCCCAAGTTAGATATATACGTTGCCGTTTTTATGTCCAAGTCAACTGCCATTATACACGGGGTGCACTCAAACTTACGTTTAGTCTATGAATTTTGAAGTGCTTGTCTCATTGCTGAATGCTCCATTTATGCTGTTACAGTTCACAACTAAGCAGTGACGTATGTTTTCTGTTGTCATTCTTCGTCTGTTGTCTCTCAGCATACTTCCACTCGGTAATGAGTTTTGGAATAATATTCTGGGGAAATTCCACAGATAGTAACAGTATATTTCTATTACAAAAAAGAGTAATTAGAATAATAGTAGGTGCCAAATCTAGGGAATCGTGTAGGACTATTTTCAAAAAACTACAAATAATGCCCATGGCTTGTCAGTATATCTTTTCATTAATAATATTCCTCGTATGTAATCGTGAAAACTTTGTAACTAATTCAACACTTCATAGCATAAATACACGTCAAAGAAATGACTTCCATACTCCATCGGCAAGTCTATCGTGCTATCAAAAAGGAGTGCGTTTTATGGCAGTTAAAATTTTTAATAGCCTTCCTATCGATATAAAAAATGAAACTCAAAACATAAGATTATTTAGGGCCAAATTAAAGAAGTGCCTAATTTCTCACGCCTTCTATTCTGTAAGTGAATTCATGACATTCAATAACACTTCATGAAATTGATACTAAAACTATGTGTTGTACTAGTAGACTATATTGTAAATCTCGTCTGTATATATATTTCATCTAGACTGTGACTATAAATTAAGACTTTATAATAGTATTAAGTTTTTTGACTTGTTCAATATTCTAGCTGTAAAGCAATGTATGAAACCATGGAATGTTAATAAATACAATACAATAGAATAGTTTTGTAGCGCGAAAAACTTCGTTCTACGTCACAAGAAGTATGAGGGGCTTGTACGAAAGCTATGAGCTGTTCTATAGAAAATTTTGTTGCTTTTTTGGATGTTTTTTCTTCGAGAATATCCTGAATTTCTTTAAGTTGATAATAGCCAGGGTTTTTGGAAAGAATATTTGCTGTTTTCTCGTTCACTTTATCTCCTACATTTCCTGGAACTGATGTTAAACTGGATATTGTTCTATCGAAATCTGCTAAATACTGCAGTAAAGGAATACCAATTGCTAACTTGAGAGGCTCCGTATGAGGGCGTCATCGTTTCGTTCAAAATTCATAAACATAAATTGGTCGTGTTTACGAGGTTACACACTTTTAAAAATGAGGGAAAGACAAATAAACATACAATGATATGCAATTTCCCTGCATAATTGTTAAAATATGATGCTCTTATAAATAAAGGCAAAATATGCACTTTTATGCACAATAAAAGTAATATCATTGTATTCAGAAATTTGTGATTCATGTAGATAATCTTTCAGCATATTCACACAACGATTGAGAACAAATGCAAATGCATTAACTTTCTTTCCCCAGACATAACATTAGCGCTGGGATCGGAGAAACAACTGAATATCACAAAGCGTGGAAGACAGTTGGGACCATGTTGGGAAAATAAATACACACAAAATAAAATGGGTCTCTAGTTGAGTGGGATCTGCACGAAGTATTGTAGGCCGCGAGCTTCATTTGAAATCTGAACCCAGGTTGTACAGTAACTCCGACTCGAATACAATACTAACACATAATTGAAACAGTAGTTAACACTCACCACTCAGCAGCCAATGAAATTCAGTCAGACTCACCTGGAACAATGGGAAGAAGCGACAAGTGAAATCAGTGTTTATTACTTAAATCCATTATAAAAATACAGTCTGTTCCATTTGGGAAAACAAAGAAAAATCGATATAAAAATTATATCAGAAATTATACAAAAGTTATTTTAATTCTAATGCAACCTTAAAACAAGACAGTTTTGTGTAACTGTTTTTACGAACAAAAGAAGTCAGATTATCGCTTAGCAACAACACAATAAACAAAACGCCCTTTACCACAAAACATTAGATAATTAAACATTATGCGACTGAAAGGATTTGAAATGTGGATATGGAGAAAATGGAGAATGTGAAATGAACAGCCAAAATAAGAAATGAAGCTGTGTTGGAAAGAGTGGGCGAAGAAATAATGATGCTGAAATTGATCAGGAAGAGAGAAAGAAATTGACTGGGTCACTGGCTGAGAAGAAACTGCCTACTGAAAGATGCACTGGAAGGAATGGTGGACGGGAGATATGTTATTAATTGTTTGCATGAGTCACGACTGACAGTGTGGAAGAGAAGATTTCATAGAGTGAGTGAGTGAGTGAGTGAGTGAGTGAGTGAGTGAGTGAGTGAGTGAGTGAGTGAGTGAGTCAGTCAGTGAGTCAGTGAATAAAGATATCAGATATAGACAACATTAAATACGAAACAAAAAATGTGTACATGGATCATATACCGACTTAATAGTATAGCGGAAAATAGGGAAAATTGAAATGCTAGATTTTCAGAGAAAGATCTACTATTGGGTAGTAAACTTACCTAACTTACTTACTTACAGAGAGTGAGTGAGTGAGTGAGTGAGTGAGTGAGTGAGTGAGTGAGTGAGTGAGTGAGTCAGTGAGTGAGTCAGTGAGTGAGTCAGTGAATAAAGATATCAGATATAGACAACATTAAATACAAAAAAAAAAAAAAAAAAAAAAAAATGTGTACATGGATCATATGCCGACTTAATAGTATAGCGGAAAATAGGGAAAATTTAAATGCTGGATTTTCAGTGAAAGATCTGCTATTGGGTAGTAAACTTACCTACTTACTTACTTACAGTGAGTGAGTGAGTGAGTCAGTCAGTCAGTCAGTCAGTGAGTCAGTGAATAAAGATATCAGATATAGACAACATTAAATACGAAACAAAAAATGTGTACATGGATCATATACCGACTTAATAGTAAAGCGGAAAATAGGGAAAATTAAAATGCTGGATTTTCAGAGAAAGATCTGCTATTGGGTAGTAAACTTACCTACTTACTTACTTACAAATGGCTTTTAAGGAATCCGCAAGTTCATTGCCGCCCTCACATAAGCCCACTATCGGTCCCTATCCTGAGCAAGATTAATCCAGTCTCTATCAGCATATCCCACCTCCCTCAATTCCATTTTAATATTATCCTCCCAACTACGTCTCGGCCTTCCCAAAGGTCTTTTTCCCTCCGGTCTCCCAACTAACACTCTATATGGATTTCTGGGTTCGCCCATACGTGCTACATGCCATGCCCATATCAAACGTCTGGATTTAATGTTCCTAATTATGTCAGGTGAAGAACACAGTGCGTGCAGTTCTGCGTTGTGTAACTTTCTCCATTCTCCTGTAACTGCATCTCTTTTAGCTCCAAATATTTTCCTAAGAACTTTATTCTCAAACACCCTTAATGTCTGTCTGTTCCTCTCTCAAAGTGAGAGTCCAAGTTTCACAACCGTACAGAACAACCGGTAATGTAAATGTTTTATAAATTCTAACTTTCACATTTTTTGACAGCAGACTAGATGATAAAAGCTTCTCAACCAAATAATAACACGCATTTCCCATATTTATTCTGAGTTTAATTTCCTCCCGAGTGTCATTTATATTTGTTACTGTTGCTCTAAGATATTTGAAATTTTTCACCTCTTCGAAAGATAAATCTCCAATTTTTATAGTTCCATTTCGTATAATATTTTGGTCACGAGACATAATCATATACTTTGTCTTCTCGGGATTTATTTCCAAACCGTCCACATCTGTGTAATAACGGTCAGCGCGTCTGGCCGCGAAACCAGGTGGCCCGGGTTCGAATCCCGGTCGGGGCAAGTTACCTGGTTGAGGTTTTTTCCGGGGTTTTCCCTCAACCCAGTAAGAGCAAATGCTGGGTAACTTTCGGTGCTGGATCCCGGACTCATTTCACCGGCATTATCACCTTCATTTCACTCAGACGCTAAATAGCCTAGATGTTGATACAGCGTCGTAAAATAACCCAATAAAATAAAATAAAACTTCCAAACCTATCGCATTACTTGCTACGAATGAATTTATTTAAATTGAAACTGTTCTGTATTTAACTTTTTTTGGTATAGATATTTTCTTCTTTTCTTTTTTCCCAACTAATATTTTTTTTCAATTTCTACTTAAAATTTTAATTAGTTCACACAACTTCCAGTATTATGTTACATAACAGGAACTGCGCCAAGCACGAACGTCTGCTCTTTTGGGTGCAAACCTTATTATTTTAAATATGTATATGTAACCTAATTTGTTATTTCAATAAATGCAATTAAATTCAAAAAGGTAAGAGAAGTCGGAAAAAGTTCAGAACAAATTTTAATGAAAGGAGACAGGTGCAGAAATAAAAGGACTGTAGATGAGGTAGCAGAAGGGAACTTGAATCGACTCCTCTTTCTATGATTGCAGATTCTAAGTGAAAATCTATAGAGGCCAATTTTGATCACCTTCTTTTTATTTCGTCATTTGACGGCAGGAAGTCAGCTCCAACCTGCAGCAGTCGCAGGCGATCAATGCGCATCCTAATGACGCAATATGTAGCGGATATTTAAAATTCAAATTTGATATGCAATCTTGTACACAAACAATGACGCTTCCTCCTCTAATCTTCCAGACGCTGAGCTGTGCCAATCCAGCCGGCTGGGACCTACACGCCCGCCTAGGCCTACTTGTTCGCTTCAGAATACGAGAAATAACGAAAACGTATTTCCACATATTAAAGCAAAAGGTGCCATGAAAATGACAGACATTTTCGCTTTCATTCTAGACAGAAATTAACAAAGGAACAAATTTTACGTAAATTCATATTAAATTAATCGTTCAATAACGTAGTCCAATGATGTCAGAGCAAGCGCATTTTTCTGACCTTGACGTCGTGCGCGGGCAGCAAGCGCTAAGTATGGAAAGAGGAAGGGTTGTGTATATGAATAAGCAACCTGTTGGATTAAGAAAACAGTGGTGCACAAACTTCAAACGGAACGTGAAATTTTATGTCGTAATTTTTATATGGCTTATTTCTGTTTAATATTATCTATATTGTCTGTAAAACAAAAGTGCTAATACTGATTTCTTAATATTGCACTTGTGTTTTAAATCTTAATACCATAATAGAGAGTTAAGAAGGAATATTCACTTAAATTCCATAGTAGTATAATATTATACTGTATTAAGTGGATGCAACACATCATTCATAAAGAAAGTGATATTCCAAAGAAAGAGACTGAGTATGACATGATAAGTTGGAATTTATATTGCTGGTATCTTTAGCCTCACAAAAGTAATCAATAAACTAATCAAAACAATATTACAGTACAAAGCAAAGTTACCTGGGTACTGTATCTGTTTTAAGTGTAACTAATATTACATAACAAAACTCTTATCGCATTATGCTTTTAAGGTGATATTTGTGAGCAACTTCCTATCATCAGAATATTAAATTATTTTCTCGAAATCTGCTGAAGCTATAGAGCTGACATTTTTAAAACACATGGGCACGTATCTTTTGCTTATGATGTAACAGTGGTTGCTTTGTTAATTCATTTCCTTACAAACAATTTCCATGCGAATATTCTCAAAATGTTCAATAAACTATCTTCAGTAATACGTATATACGGTATATTATATTTACGAAAACATTCTGTAAGGCTAGTAAATAATTAGGCCTATACCTGAAAATTTCACTTTTCTATACGAAAAGTTGAGAAAATATTTCTTTGGAATAAAAAAATCAAACTTGTGAAAAATGAGCATTGAAATTAAAACTTACATTCTTATAACGCACTTATACTTCTCAGGAAATGGATACAGTTTTAATAAGTTCTCTTCCCTTTATCTATTGAATCAGTGCTGGCCATCCCTGAATATAGCTCGACCAAGCGGCATAGGGTAAACTAAGGTCTGTTGGACAGTCGGGCATGTTGAACATTCTGTACTTTAACGTGTTACCTCGCCACTTGTGGGCACCACATTCTGCTACAAGTCAATGACGGAAGTAGTCACGAGTGGGGCTACGTCCGTCATTGACTTCTAGCAGAATGTGGTGCCACAAGTGGCGAGGTAACACGTTAAAGTACAGAGTGTCCAACATGCCCGACTGTCCAACAGACCCTAGTTTACCCTATACCACCTCTTTCGTCTGTCTCTTTTCTTTCCGCTGTAAAGCGCTCAGGCTCTCCTGAGCTCTAAAGCGCGCGCTTGCTCCTGTGGGCATCAATTGACATGCCTGTATTAAAGCAAAAGGTGCCATAAAAATGACATACATTTTCGCTTTCATTGTAGGCAGCAACTAAAAAGGAACAAATTTTACTTAAATTCATATTAAATTAATCGTCCAATTACGTAGTCCATTTGGTGCAGAACTGATATCTCAGAATGTGTGATCAGTAGGGCCAGGATTTATATGCTCAAACAATGTCTGAAACGTGCATAATAAAACAAGGAATATGCAAAAACATGCAAAATCCAATTTGTGTACGGTTTAGGCCTACTATCTTTCTAGAAAACAAAATTTGAATGATGTATCAGGTAGGCATATAAATTGAGGGAAAGAAGACAGAGGACGGACACTGGAAAGTTTTCTTTTCTCAATCGTACTATCAGGGACTGGAATGCTTTACCTGCAGACTTACTAAAGGCTTTACCAACAATCAAAAATGTATTTAAAAATAGGCTTAAGGACTTTACTAATAGACGGTAGCATATTATACACACTACTTAAAGGGGTAATTGATATTCTGTTATTTGAAGTGTTGTATCAATGAAGAAGTGTGTTGTGTTGTGTCAGTGAAGTGCGAAGTGTGTTGTGTCAATGAAGTGTGAAGTGGGTTGTGTAAGTGAAGTGTGTTTGTGTCAGTGAAGTTCTATAGTTTATACGTAGTGGCAGTGCAAAGTATTTGAACAGTGAAATGTTTTTGAATTTTTAGTGAAATCAGGATAGAATCAGTGCAGTGAGTGAGTTGACAGCGAAATAAGTGTAATGTCGAAAGGTATTTGTGCATGTATGAACATATCATACTCGTGGGTCTTAGTTCGAACTTAGGTTTAAGATACAAATTAGATTTACTTTAAATGTTATTTTAAGTGATCGTGCTTCATTTAATTTTGGATTATTATTATTATTGTTATTATTATTATTACTATTAATTATTATTATTAGTATTATTATTAATTTATTATTAATTGTATTTTATTAGTTATGTTATTATTAATTGTCAGGGAACGGATTTATATGGACTAAAAATATATGAAATATGTAAATATATATGTAGTTATTTTTACCAAAATATGGAATTAAATATGGATTTTTACCAAAATATGGAATTAAATATGGACTTAAAATTATAAAAAAATGACTATGTACGTTAAATATTGGTACATTTTAATCAAACTAAACAAAAAATATAATGGACGTACCTTATCTTCCAATGTAGTTTCAACAAAACACAATTTTTATTGTCTGTTACCATAACAATAGGTTACAAACATTTCTTTCAAGTGCTGAAAAGTGAATCTTCTTCTATTGTCTCTGAGGATAGATTTATACTGACTAAAAGAGCGTTCGACGTCACAAGAAGTAACTGGTACATAATTCAATTTCACAATGTCTGCTGGGGATAAGTCCAAGTTAATCTTCACTGTTGATTCACCACTCATCACAGCAACAACCTTTGTAGTTCTTCATATCCAGGGTTTTTGAAAGTACAGTGTCCACCTTAGCTCTTACTGCATCTGCAACTTTACCTCTACCACGATTCAGTTGTTCCACAGTACTATTTATAATTTAAAACTTTCAGATAGTGAAAGGTGCCTATTTTGGAGACTTTTGAGCGTTTTTATGATGCATGAAAATGTATGCTGAATGTGAGCTAAGTCATTCTTCACACTTATGTCACAGGTAACTGTTTTCGCAGTATCAATTGAGACTGCATCTTCAGAGTCCAATGCAAGGAGAACATTGTTAATAGAGTCTATATGTTCGGCATAATATTCAACTGCTTCTAGCCATGTACCCCATCTAGTTAAAATTGGCTTTGGTGGCAATGGAATTTCAGGGTACATTTCTTTCAACACGTTAACTCTACTGGGAGCTTTGAGAAATACTTTTTCACTGATGAAATCAACAAATCTACTTTAGGGAAATTGTCTCTGACCACTTCTGCCACACGATGAAATGCATGCGCCACACAAGTAAAATGAGTCAATTTAGGATATACAACAGATAATGCTTGTCCAGCTTTGACCGTATAAGGGGCAGCATCGCTAATAAAGAATAACACATTATCGTACATAATACCCTTTGGCCACAGGATACCCATAGCTTCGTTGAACAGTTTAACTATAGTTTTGTTATTGCACTTTTCTAGAACATCACAATGTAAAAGAATTCGTTCAGAATATTGTTCACTTAACAAACCGATAACTACATTACCAACAAGTCTACCTTCTTTGTCGGGAGTCTCATCAATGGAAACCCAAATTGAACTATCTTTAATTTCATCTCTTATCTTCTGTATTGTCTCATCGTAGATGGATGGAGCATACGTCTTCCTAAGTGTTGACTCATCCGGGATTGTATGTTGAGTATATTTTTCAAGGAATTCCCTGAAGACCTTATTCTTTAGTTTGTAGAGAGGAATATCAGCAGAGATGAGAGAACGGCACAGGTCGATGTTAAACTCAGATCTTACATTCGATGTTGTTGGTTGTGTTAAAAACAATTGTCTCTGCTTGGAATTTAGTTGTTTGTTGGCCTGATGTTTACTAGTTGTAATGTGTTGTTGCACCAGGAACTTTTGTGTAGATGATACTGCACACTGACACAAATTACAAAATAATATTTTATTGTCAGTTGATAAACCATCTTCTTTAAATTCTGAAATGTAACTTGTTAGTTTTGATTTTAAATTGACTGAATGACGTACTTTTGGCATATTTACCGTCTTTATAGTATGATTTACAAAACTGAACCTATGTGTACTCTGACTGGCATTTAACTGTTGAGCTGCACAACTGAAGTCTGTTAAAAATTTTAAATTAAATTAATACAGTTTTGTAACTTACTTTCCCATTGTTGATAGGACTGCTAATTTTCAAATAACTCTGATGTTAAAGGGATTACTGAACATGTGTTTAAATCTCTATTGTTGAAATGTATTTTTAAAAGTTAATGGAATTTTGTTTTGTTTTATTGTTAAACCTAATATAATATGGACTGTTTTATATGAAATATGGAAAATATATGGAAATTAACGAAAATATGTACTAAACTCTAAAATATGGAAAAATATGGAAAATAAAAGTAGGATTTTTCAACCCTACACATTGTGAAACATAAAGATAATGCAAAATATAAATTATATTAGCTTTATAAGTAAATATGTATTTACATATAAATCCTTTCCCTGTTAATTGTCATTATTGAGTGCAATTTGTTACCACTGCCACCGAGTATACACCCATTTCCAGTGTGAATAAATACATACAAATACATATATTATGTATTTTTATTTGACAGTAAGATCCAATATGTACCTTATGTACTTATGTCTGTAACGATCTCCACAGTAGGTTTTCACCTGAAGACGAAGAAAGATCCATTCTTCGAAACGTTGTGTTATTATTCTGACAATAATTAGCAATGGATAAAGTCCAAATTGCTCAACTATTGAAAAACATTTTGAAGGGTCAAGAGGTACAAAGTAAGATGAATCTCGACAGAGACGAATAAAGACAGCTAAACTTATGTAGGCCTACTACCAGTTCACGAGACTCAGACTACAGGCCACAGTTCCATGTCGCGACTTGGTTCTCATTCAGCAGAGGCATTTGTCAAAACCAACGATAGTCGAAACCGAATCTCGACTATATTCGTGCTGCAAGGGTATGTATGTAGTCGAACTATGACTACCCAAAGCTTGTCACTAATTTCAAGCAATAGACAGTCATTTAAAGGGGAAGCAGGAGTGAGATATGAAGAGGTGGAACACAAAGGAGTGGAAAAGAAGAGTTAAGGAATAGGTGAAAAGAGTTATGGAGTGGGAGAAAAGAGTTATTGCTGGGAGAGAAGAGTTAAGAAGTAGGAGAGAAGACATAAAGAGTAGGAAAGAAGAGTTAAAGAATAGAAGAGAAAAGTTAAAGAGTGAAAGAAAAGAATTGAAGAGTCGGAGATAAGAATTATGGAGTAAGAGAAAAGAGATAAGAGTGGAAGAGAAAAGTTATGGAGTGAGAGAAAAAGCTATGGGGTGAGAGAGAAAAGTTAAAGAGTGCAAAAGAAGAGTTATTGACTGACAAGCAAACGTTCTGTTGGGGGCAGATAAAAAAAGTTATTTTTTTTTCTTCCACCATGTTAATAATGTCAAAAGAAGTGCTTATACAAATTTTGGCCACTCGAGCACAATTACGAGGCCGTCCAGAAAGTGATTTTCCCTGGGGCCGTTTATACAAAAAAGCACAATTGCATAGATATATTTATTGAAACAGATACAGCAGTTTTTGCGCTATTTGTCAACATATCCACCACTGGAAACATTTGTCATACTACAGGATTAATTTTTGTGTCGTTCAGCCGCCTCAGATCGGAACCAGCGTTTGACTGCGTCTGCACCTCTCTCTGTCGATCCCATGATATGAGAAATGTCTCAATTCCGATGGAAAATATGTTGAAAAATAGCTCCACAATTGCTGTATCCGTTCCAATAAATTTGTTCAATGAAATTATGTTTTTTATTTTTTCTGTTAGCGGCCCCTGGCGAACTTATTTTTTACGGCTCTCGTAATTACGGTCGAGTGGCCAAAATTTGTATAAGCACTTCTTTTGACATTATTAATTTGGTGGAAGAAAAAAATTTAACTCTTTTATCTGCCCCCATTAGAACGTTTGCTTGTTATTTTACGACGCTGTATCAACATCTCAGGTTATTTAGCGTCTGAATGATATGAAGGTGATAATGCCGGTGAAATGAGTCCGGGGTCCAACACCGAAAGTTATCCAGCATTTGACGTTTGCTTGTGAGAGAAGAGTTATGGAGTGGGAGAAGACTTAAATAGTGGAAGAGAATAGTTAAAGAATGGAAAAGAAGAGCTACGGAATGGAAGAAAAGAGTTAAATGGTGGAAGAGGAGAGGAAAAAGTTAAAGAGTGGGGGAAGAGTTAAAGATCGGGTGAGGAAAGAGTTAAAGAGTGGAAGAGAAGAGTTAAAGAGTCGAAAGCAAGAGTTATAATAATAATAATAATAATAATAATAATAATAATAATAATAATAATAATAATAATAATAATGTTTTATTTTCGCTGGCAGAGTTAAGGCCATAAGGCCTTCTCTTCCACTCAACCAGCCTTAATCAATACAATACATACATTTAAATTACAAATATTTTCACTACACTTAAAAGGTTCTCCAGCAATAATCTTCACTACACATTTATTTAAATTTAGATAAATCTATAAGGTAAAGTAGTAACTTAATTTATTAGCTAATTTAATTCAATGAATTATAATTAATTTAATATTTGAGATAGCTAGTAAAATGATGAAAATTAATTTAATATAAGCTTACTAGGACTATGTTACAGGAGAATATATATATTTCTATTTCTATAATGAGAATATTAATGTAATTGCCATTAGAGGTTTTGTAAATCTATTTAGAGAAATTAAAGATAATAATAATAAGAATGGACAGATGTTAGTTTCATTATAAGCAACAAATATTAATCAGCAATTCATCTGTTAAGTAAGAATTTATGTAATTTTGACCTAAATGAAGCAATTGTCCAACAACCCCTTATATCACTCGGAAGCGAGTTCCAATTTCTAGCAACTGAAACTGTATAGGATGAAGAATATAAAGATGTCTTGTGGTAGGGTATAATGAGTAAATTGTTATGATGAGATCTTGTACTTAGCTGATGATATGCGGATAAATTTTGGAAACGAGAAGCCAAATAGATTGGGGTAGCGGTGCGCAGAATTTGAAATAAGAGAACAAGAGAATGCAGGGCTCGTCGATCGCTTAGCCTTAGCCAAGACAGAGTTTGGAAAGACGGGGAAACATGATCATACTTACGAATATTACAAATATAACGGACGCACGCATTATGCACACGTTGTAGCCTGCTGCTCAAATTTGCATTTAGGTTACTTAATATAATATCGCAGTAGTCAAAATGTGGCATCACGAGTGTTTGCACAAGGATTAATTTTAATTTATCAGGAAGAAAGTGCTTCAGTCGCTTTAATGAGTGAATAATGGAAAATATTTTTTTGGAAGTGTGATTCACTTGTTCATTCCATTCCAGGTGACAATCCATATAAATACCAAGGTTCTTCACAGTCGTACTGTACTGTATGAGTAACAGAAAAGCGTTAGAATGGAAGAGAAGTTGCAGAGTGTGAGAAAAGATCTAAGGGGTGAGAGAAGAGATAAAGAGCGGAAAATAAGAGTTAAAGAGTGGAAGAGTAAAGATAGAGTGGGGGAGAAAAGAGTTAAAGAGGAAGAAAGAAAAGTTAGAGTCGAAGAGAAAAGTCAAAGGATGGGAGAGGATAGTTCAAGGGGGAATTTGTTATAGGCCTACAGTAAATTTGTCATTGTTATCATAGCGTAACTGCCTAAGAGGCTTTACACACAAGAAAATGTGACCAGTATCATTTCTAATACCGTATGTAAAAAAAAAAGCTTGAACCTTCAAATTGAAGAGCACTTCCGCAACTTTTAACACAAAAACCTAACGTGTTACGTACTATTCACTGTCATTTTCGTATTGAGAACGTGTGAATTACGTTATATTTTATTATTAATGTACCAATTTCATCTATACTACAAATTAAAATGCATAATTTTGATTGTTCCGATATAAATTGCAATTGTTCCGTTATTAATGAAGTTAATGAGGTTAAATATTTAGGTATAATTGAGGGGTTGGGTGCAAGAAAGGCACTTACCTCAAATGTAAGTTTTGAGAAAATTGATGTTGAAAATTCAAACCGTAATAATGTTATTGAATCATCTTTGATAATAACGAGGCTTATGCCATATGGAATATAGATGTCTTTAGTAACTACTTTCGAACATATTTTGTGCCGCATATAAAAAGGAAATACTGAAAACGAGTAAAATAAAAGACCATGAAACTGCCCTTCTTGCAGAAAACACGTTAAAACCAGTAAACATGAAGTATTGTGAATAAATGCAAACAAAATAATAATTGTAACCTGTAATACGTTATACCAAATGAAAATATCGAACTTCTTTAACAGTTTGTGGCGTTATGAAAACAAATACAAGTACTGGGCCTTAAGCAAATAAAAACAAAAGACAATGAGTATGTTACTGTAAACACTAGTATGTTCAAGTATTACAGATGTTCATCTTGATAGTCACTGCCTGAATCAAAATCTATGTCATCATGTTCAGTGGCGTCATTTTGAGTACTGGAAATAAAAATGTTTCTATCATACCACTCCCTTTCTTCAGTTGACAAGAACTTCCTAAGGTCCCTTAGGTCGTCTAGCTTGCTCTTTTTGATGGACGGTGCTTGAAGTTCTCCGAAGTTCCAGCTTGTGGTCTTGCCAATACTTGAAGGGCTCAAAGACAGCTGCGTACGATTTGGATGCAGACATTATGCCGAAATGAGAATAGTGTATTCGAACACTCTCTTGGGTTTTAAACTTACTGGTTTTGCTTGTTGGCTGAGCTCTGAATAGTGTGTTCAGACCTGTGCCCCAGTCCTTGATGAGACTTGAACCTTCTCGAACTTCAAATGGACTTGGATTTTTTTCGACAGCTAGAAAATATCTTTAGGTATGATTCAGGAGTACAAAGTCTTTCTTGCCATTTTTTCACAGTCCCGTAGAGTCCAAAGTTACGGTTGCAAACACAATACGAATGGCCGCGTACTTGAAAAATATGCTCAATATGCATATTCTGCACATAATCAAACTCGAAAACCAAAACACTTTGATCACCACGAGCCAGACTGATGATTCTGTCTTTGAGTTGTGTGTACGCATTGACATTGTTGTTGTGAATCTGGTAGTCAGCTTTGCACGGGTCATTCGAATTTTCTTTGAGTAAAATCTCACATTCAGCGTAGAAGTCACAAGTATCCGTGCGAGGCTGCCGGAATGAGAACTCAGAGTTTTCTCTAAAGTATCGATGATATGTTGCGTACTTCATCTGAAGTCTCTGTCCAGTCTTTTCACGAAAAAACTCAGAGAATAGACCAGAATTATCGAAATATTTTCTCGACGTTGAGGCGGCACAATAGTGTGTATTTTTATGTGGAAGCATTGACTAATGTTCTTGTACTAAATCCCAAACTTGGGAGGCAATCTTGTTCGGTCGATTAGAAAGCTTTCCCCTCATGTCAGCAAGTAGAGATGATATCCCGGCACACAGCTTTGGCAGGATGGTTCGCAATCTCTTAGGACCGCACTGGAAAAGTTCTATCACAAACTGCTTACAAACAGAATGTATCACTTCATATTTCCAGTTTAAAATCCTAGGAATATTCTTGGGTTTTGCTGTGCATTCTTTCGGCTCTACAGGGATTAATATTGTTGCGAGATACATGTCCTATTGCCCCTTATCAGCCATGGATAGAAAGTTGTGGAAAAGAGACTTCTATTCACCAATAGTTACATGTTTACAACATTGTTTGTTACAGCAGTTGTGGACTCGTTGAAACTTCTTCTTTGCTATGAGTGTGCCGGTTGTAGCAACATTTTGCTTACCTGATGCTCGGTTGACTTTTGCTATATTTCTTTTCCATTTACTTTTATCCACACGCTTCTTCAAACCCTTTCCCTTCTCAACAACAGCCGTACTGTGCGTAGAAGCTGTGGATCCCGTAGTATCACTCATGACTCTTCCAAATTACTAGAAAAACGAATCACATCTGAGCAGCACAACACCAAACAAGCATACCATAACCTCAAGCAACTACTTTACAGCAGGAAACGTCAGTGCCTACTTGAGTTCATGACAAGGAAAACAGAGTACAGAAATCTGATCTATGCACGCCTTTACATTTTGGTTTCTCCTGACCCCTATGATCACAGTATTGAACTAAAACTTGGTGATCATATGCATAACAGATCAGAGAAGACAATAAAGCGTTTTTCTCAAAAAGGGCACATCCTCTAAAATGCCCTTCTTGCACCCAGCCCCTCAATTATTGATAATCATTTAAAATGGAATAATCATATTCATTATATTTGTAATAAATTACGTAAAACATTACGTTACTTTGTCATTCTAAGAAATATTTGGTCAATTAACTGTTTACGTGTAATTTATTTAGCATTATTTCAATCTATATTTATGTATGGTATTATAGGTTGGGGTGGAACTTATAAATCCAACCTTTATCCGTTAATTTTACTACAGAAAGAAGTATTAAAAATTTGTTTTAAAAAACAGAAAGATTATTCAAATGAATTGTTGTTTAAACATTTCAAAGTTTTCAACATTAAACAAATGTATTATTTTATTTTATAAAAAATTTTCATAGAAATTTTAATAACTTTGAAAGTTATATACATAAATAGAGAACTAAAAATATGAATTCTTTACGTTTGTCTGAATCAAAATGTAAAACCAATGCAGCTTTTTATCATAGCATGAGTCAAGGCCCAGATTATTAAACAAATTTTATTCCAATAATATTTCAACGTCGAATCCTCTCCAAATTAATAAAAATTAATAAAAAAATTGTATTGGATTTATAGTTTGGATTAAATATATTAAACACTATCTATTTAATCCGCATTCACTCTCAATTTTAATTTTATTTTTGTCTGTAATGGAATCCCCTCATGAGCACGAGTCTTACTCATTCAGGAGTGGGCTAATTTATCTTTCATTGTATTTATTAATTTATGCTCGACCATGCAGAAATGTAGTAATTATACACCTGGTAGTAGCCCTTTAATGCACCTCATTAAAGTACACCTATTCATTATAGTTCAGTTGTTCAGCCAATGGGAAATCACCATTGTACCATTATAAAACCGCAAGTATCGATTATTCTCGAATACGCAATCGAAAGACAATTAGCGAAACGTCACGGAGGCTGGAAATCCAATACTGTCGCAGAAGGTTATGTTCTGTTACTATAAAAATTAGCGTTAATTGTAAATAATATTCAAATAAATTCAATTTGTCATCTCGTTTTTCAATTCTAAATCAATTTCCAGGTTATATCAATTTTAATGTTCATGTTATTCTCTATCAAGGTCAATGACATTCATCCCTCGGAAAAAATCAATACTTTCGCGTCTGCGCACATCTCACAATTTAGAAGGTCAGTTCCGCTCTTCACTTAGATAACCATAACGTGAATACTTATGAATAATTTCAAGTTAGAAATATGGTCGAGCATAAAAAGTCGTATGAAACTTGCCTATAATGGTAATTAAGGCTCTCGTATGAAAATTATGAAACTCGCTTGCGCTCGTTTCATAAACAGACATACTCGCGTCTTAATTACTACCATTATAGGCTCGTTGCATAATGTAGGCCTACTATTGTATTCATTTCAAACTTACTACCAATAATAAATAAATAAAAATAAATAAACTTATGTTATTCTTAGTTTCTTTGGAATTGTATTTTATTACAAAATACTTAATTTAGGATAAGATTCCTCCAGCGCTCGTTTCATAAACAGACATACTCGCGTCTTAATTACTACCATTATAGGCTCGTTGCATAATGTACTATTGTATTCATTTCAAACTTACTACCAATAATAAATAAATAAAAATAAATAAACTTATGTTATTCTTAGTTTCTTTGGAATTGTATTTTATTACAAAATACTTAATTTAGGATAAGATTCCTCCAGCGCTCGTTTCATAAACAGACATACTCGCGTCTTAATTACTACCATTATAGGCTCGTTGCATAATGTACTATTGTATTCATTTCAAACTTACTATCAATAATAAATAAATAAAAATAAATAAACTTATGTTATTCTTAGTTTCTTTGGAATTGTATTTTATTACAAAATACTTAATTTAGGATAAGATTCCTCCAGCAAGCTATTTTCAGAAACAGACATTGCGTCTTAATTTGACCAATAAGGCTCGTTGGATAATGATAATTGCATTCATTTCAAACTTACTACCAATAATAAATAAATAAAAATAAATAAACTTATGTTATTCTTAGTTTCTTTGGAATTGTATTTTATTACAAAATACTTAATTTAGGATAAGATTCCTCCATTTCCCAGCAAGTAGCTGCAGCTTCTATTGCATCTGCAGACTGTCACAAATATTTGCACTTGTTTTAGACGCTGAAGGAAATTTAATGATGGATAGATAGATAAACTTGGCATCATAACGCTGAAATAAACACTAGAAGTTGTAATCAAAATTAATTTCACATTGCTGTAAGATCAAAGGCGCTCTGTTGTAACATTGACAATGTGACGGAGTCGCAGTCATATTTAATGCTGTCCTACATTTTCCACAATGGAGCTGCAGCTTGCTAATTGCATCTAACAGGGTCTGTACATCAAATATTTTTACTCTTGTTTTAGTCCCTCATAGGAAATTTAATGAATGAAGAGAAATTAAACTTGGATCGTAGGAGCACAGAAATAACATAGAAATTTTAATCAAAATACGTACATTTCACATTAATTCCACCATTAAAAGTAAGAAAGGAAGGAAAAACAGAAAGAAAACTCGAGACAGAAAGAGCAAACCAGAAGAAAAAAGGAAATAAAAAGCAAATGGGAAATAAAGATCGAATCAGAAAGAAAGGAGGAAAGAAAGAGAAAATGTAATATATAAAGAAAGAGGAAACGTGAAACAAGAAAACAAAATGAGAGCAAACGAGAAATAAACGAAGAGCAAACGAGAAATAATCGGAGAGCAAAAGAGGAATAAGCGGAGAGCAAAAGAGAATAGAGAAAGGGAGCAAACGAGAAATTAAGATAGAGCGAACGAGAATTAAAGTTAGAACAAAGGAGAAATTAAAATAGAGCGAACAAGAATTGATGATAAAGCAAACGAGAAATTAAGATAGAGCGAACGGAGAATTAATGATAGAGCAAACGAGAAATTAAGATAGAGCGAACGAGAATTAAAGATAGAGCAAACGAGAAATTAAAATAGAGCGAACAAGAATTGATGATAAAGCAAACGAGAAATTAAGATAGAGCAAACGAGAAATTAAGATTGAGCGAACTAGAATTAATGATAGATCAAACGAGAAATTAAGATAGAGCGAACTAGAATTAAAGATAGAGCAAACGAGAAATTAAGATAGAGCGAACGAGAATTAAAGATAGAGCAAACGAGAAATTAAGATTGAGCGAACTAGAATTAATGATAGATCAAACGAGAAATTAAGATAGAGCGAACGAGAATTAAAGATAGAGCAAACGAGAAATTAAGAGAAATTAAGATAGAGCGAAATTAAGATAGAGCGAATTAAAGTTAGAACAAACGAGAAATTAAGATAGAGCGAACTAGAATTAATGATAGATCAAACGAGAAATTAAGATAGAGCGAACGAGAATTAAAGATAGAGCAAACGAGAAATTAAGATAGAGCGAACGAGAATTAAAGATAGAGCAAACGAGAAATTAAGATAGAATTAAAGCGAACGAGAAATTAAGATAGAGCGAAAGAATTAAAGATAGAGCAAACGAGAAATTAAGATAGAGCGAACGAGAATTAAAGATAAAGCAAACGAGAAATTAAGATAGAGCGAACGAGAATTAAAGATAGAGCAAACGAGAAATTAAGATAGAGCGAACGAGAATTAAAGATAGAACAAACGAGAAATTAAGATAGAGCGAACGAGAATTAAAGATAGATCAAACGAGAAATTAAGATAGAGCGAACGAGAATTAAAGATAGATCAAACGAGAAATTAAGATAGAGCGAACGAGAATTAAAGATAGAGCAAACGAGAAATTAAGATAGAGCGAACGAGAATTAAAGATAGAGCAAACGAGAAATTAAGATAGAGCGAACGAGAATTAAAGATAGAGCAAACGAGAAATTAAGATAGAGCGAACGAGAATTAAAGATAGAGCAAACGAGAAATTAAGATAGAGCGAACGAGAATTAAAGATAGAGCAAACAAACGAGAAATTAAGATAGAGCGAACGAGAATTAAAGATAGAGCAAACGAGAAATTAAGATAGAGCGAACGAGAATTAAAATAAATCGAACGAGAAATTAAGATAGAGCAAACGAGAAATTAAGATAGAGCGAACGAGAATTAAAGATAGAGCAAACGAGAAATTAAGATAGAGCGAACGAGAATTAAAGATAGAGCAAACGAGAAATTAAGATAGAGCGAACGAGAATTAAAGATAGAGCAAACGAGAAATTAAGATAGAGAACGAACTAGAATTAAAGATAGATCAAACGAGAAATTAAGATAGAGCGAAGATCAAAGAATTAAAGATAGAGCAAACGAGAAATTAGAGCAAAGATAGAGCGAACGAGAATTAAAGATAGAGCAAACGAGAAATTAAGATAGAGCGAACGAGAATTAAAGATAGAGCAAACGAGAAATTAAGATAGAGCGAACGAGAATTAAAGATAGAGCAAACGAGAAATTAAGATAGAGCGAACGAGAATTAAAGATAGAGCAAACGAGAAATTAAGATAGAGCGAACGAGAATTAAAGATAGAGCAAACGAAGAAATTAAGATAGAGCGAACGAGAATTAAAGATAGAGCAAAAGATAGAGCAAACGAAAATAAGATTGAGCGAAGAAATTAAGATTGAGCGAACGAGAATTAAAGATAGAGCAAACGAGAAATTAAGATAGAGCGAACGAGAATTAAAGAACAAACGAGAATTAAGATAGAGCGAATGATTAAAGATAAAACAAACGAGAAATTAAGATAGAGCGAACGAGAATTAAAGATAGAGCAAACGAGAAATTAAGATAGAGCGAACGAGAATTAAAGATAGAGCAAACGAGAAATTAAGATAGAGCGAACGAGAATTAAAGATAGAGCAAACGAGAAATTAAGATTGAGCGAACGAGAATTAATGATAGAGCAAACGAGAAATTAAGATAGAGCGAACGAGAATTAATGATAGAGCAAACGAGAAATTAAGATAGAGCGAACGAGAATTAAAGATAGAGCAAACGAGAAATTAAGATAGAGCGAACGAGAATTAAAGATAGAGCAAACGAGAAATTAAGATAGAGCGAACGAGAATTAAAGATACAGTAAACGAGAAATGAAGACAGAACGAACGAGAATTAAAGATAGAGTAAACGAGAAATTAAGATAGAGCGAACGAGAATTAAAGATAGAGTAAACGAGAAATTGAAATAGAGCTAGGCCGCCAAAGGGGAACAGAGAGGTAGAACTTAAACTGAGAAAGATTCAATCTGGCATCGGAATTTGAATCCGGTGTGGCTTAGTGGATAAAGCGTCAGCACGTAGAGCTGAAAACCCAGGTGGCGAAGAGAATTTTCTCCATTCCACTCATTCTTCACTTTATGGTAATACAGAATTTCTGCACGGAAATATCATATGTACTTCGGTACATCATAGTAATCCTAAGTTTCAGTTTTAAGAAATTATTATGCCTTGAATTAGCAATGCAGCGAAGACGCTTACTTCCTTTTATTTTGTCATTTGAGTTCTTTTGCAATATTTTCTCAAGCCTGTTTATTAATTTCTTCTTTATACAACTAATTAAGCATTAATGACACGATTTCAGATCTTAATAAATCCTTTATATTTACTAAACATCTCGTTCCTCGAACATATTATCCTTAAGTGCTTTCTTTCTGGAAAATAAAATATGACGAATGACGCTATATAGCCGAACAGAGAAGACAAACACGATGAAAGGTTCTAATTTGCCAATCCGTCACTTGCTAGGTAACTTGCCTCTGCATGTACATTCGATTTGTATCCCTAATCCCCTTTCACCAGTTACCTATCCTGCTGCCCCTATACTTATTTTTTTGAAAGATGGGACATGACAGTTTAGCGGCCGAACTTGGAACTACAGTGCCATGTTGCCAATATGGACTACCACGCTGCCAGCTGATGGAAGGTATCAACTGACGTTACGATGGCTGACTTAAAACATTCATTGACAATTGACGCGAAGGTAAGAAAACAATACAAAAATCGACAGAGAATCAAAGACGAAACGTACCAATGCTAACATTGTGTGCACAATAAATGTTGCCAAGAGAGCTATTAAGCACTCGCCATGTGGGAACGGTATGTTTGGCAACTCAACCGTTGTTACCATAGCAACAGGCCCACCACGCTATATGACATTCAGTTGTTTTTCCGATCGCAACGCTCCTGTCATGTCCCATCTTTAAAAAAAAAAAAAAACAAGTATAACGATACACACTTGGTAAACGCATACCACCGTTCTGGCCCAATCTCCAGCGAGACTCGAAATGCATCCGT
Source organism: Periplaneta americana (assembly GCA_025594305.2). Classification (NCBI taxonomy): domain Eukaryota; kingdom Metazoa; phylum Arthropoda; class Insecta; order Blattodea; family Blattidae; genus Periplaneta; species Periplaneta americana. Next base: position 145,937,750 of record JAJSOF020000013.1, read on the forward strand.
ATAAAATGGTTTCATTTGTCGAAGAAAGCAGATGTGTGTTTAGACTTTATAAAAAGTCATACAGATCTTTCCAAGGACGTCAATACAGCGCACCTCACAACGACAGAAATTGCAGTAGAGAGAGAAATATGAGCAATGTAAAATAATTTAATTATGTTGATTTGACAGTATCTCGAGGAAGCGAATATCACAATACAAGTTGGATACTATTAACCTTAGTACGTCAGAATGAGGTGGAAAATTGATTCGTGTCTTTTACGTAACACGAGCAGCTATTTGGCTGTGTGCCTTCGCAACCATTCTGGGACAATAGAATCAATTAACTTTATACGGATTCAACTACAAAAGACTGGAGAAATACACAAAGAAGCCAAACAGTCAGATGGGTGGGAAGGAACAAGTTATTCACACAACTAAACAGGTTTGCTGCTCATTGTTAGACCACATAACAATGCATTTCTCTCTAGTAATTTGTGATAAGGCACAGCTTCAGACTTGCGAGCACGAAAGGTTTGATTTCAAGTACACCTACCTACCAATAGTGTTTTTCACCGTAGCCAATATACAGTGTGTTTCTAAAATGCTCCGACAAATTCTGGGAGATGTACTTACTTACTTACAAATGGCTTTTAAGGAACCCGAAGGTTCATTGCCGCCCTCACATAAGCCCGCCAGCGGTCCCTATCCTGTGCAAGATTAAGCCAGTCTCTATCATCATACCCCACCTCCCTCAAATCCATTTTAATATTATCCTCCCATCTACGTCTCGGCCTCCCTAAAGGTCTTTTTCCCTCCGGTCTCCCAACTAACACTCTATATGCATTTCTGGATTCGCCCATACGTGCTACATGCCCTGCCCATCTCAAACGTCTGGATTTAATGTTCCTAATTATGTCAGGTGAACAATACAATGAGTGCAGTTCTGTGTTGTGTAACTTTCTCCATTCTCCTGTAACTTCATCCCGCTTAGCCCCAAATATTTTCCTAAGCACCTTATTCTCAAACACCCTTAACCTATGTTCCTCTCTCAGAGTGAGAGTCCAAGTTTCACAAACATACAGAACAACCGGTAATATAACTGTTTTATAAATTCTAACTTTCAGATTTTTGGACAGCAGACTGGATGATAAGAGCTTCTCAACCGAATAATAACACGCATTTCCCATATTTATTCTGCGTTTAATTTCCTCCCGAGTGGCATTTATATTTGTTACTGTTGCTCCAAGATATTTGAATTTTTCCACCTCTTCGAAGGATAAATCTCCAATTTTTATATTTCCATTTCGTACAATATTCTCGTCACGAGACATAATCGTATACTTTGTCTTTTCGGGATTTACTTCCAAACCGATCGCTCTACTTGCTTCAAGTAAAATTTCCGTGTTTTCCCTAATCGTTTGTGTATTTTCTCCTAACATATTCACGTCATCCGCATAGACAAGAAGCTGATGTAACCCGTTCAATTCCAAACCCTGCCTGTTATCCTGAACTTTCCTAATGGCATATTCTAGAGCGAAGTTAAAAAGTAAAGGTGATAGTGCATCTCCCTGCTTTAGCCCGCAGTGAATTGGAAAAGCATCAGATAGAAACTGACCTATACGGACTCTGCTGTATGTTTCACTGAGACACATTTTAATTAATCGAACTAGTTTCTTGGGAATACCAAATTCAATAAGAATATCATATAATACTTCCCTCTTAACCGAGTCATAAGCCTTTTTGAAATCTATGAATAACTGATGTACTGTACCCTTATACTCCCATGTTTTCTCCATTATCTGTCGAATACAAAAATCTTATCAATAGTCGATCTATTACGCCGAAAACCGCACTGATGATCCTCAATAATTTCATCTACGTATTTACGGAGTTAATCTTCTCAAAAGAATATTGGACAAAATTTTGTACGACGTCAACAAAAGTGATATTCCTCGAAAGTTACCACAGTTGGTTTTGTCCCCCTTTTTAAAAATAGGTACAATTATGGACTCCTTCCATTGTTCTGGTACAATTTCCTTTTCGCAAATAGCAAGTAAAAGTTTATAAATTTCGCTATATAATGCACTTCCACCCTCTTGTATTAATTCTGCTGGAATTTGATCGATACCTGGAGACTTGTACTCGCAAAAATTATTTAAAAGTTCATATACACATTATGTCTGAAATTTTATGGTATGACAGAAACGTCCTACAATAAATTACGTCACTAAAGACGCTAAAACATGTATAAGGTTATAAAATAATACTTGAAATAAAAAAACACACTGTGTTGAGCAAAAATGGAGTTTTTCATTTGATACTTTTCGCACGTATATAGTTACCATTTTCTTGATTAAAACATTGACAATTTTATCAGTACTGTTACAACATTTCTGAAGTTTCTAACCACGGGAATCATTAAATGTTAGGATACAGCTGGTCCAATTATGTTATCAAAGCAATTCTCAGGCGTCCGTTACACGATAGCACTTGCTCCAGTAATCCGTTGAACATAGCAAAACCAAACCCTGACCACCTTTCAAAATATTTTCTCCACTTATCCGTGTAGTTCCGGCAGCAGACATTTTTTTCATTCTTCAGTGTGTTATTTAAACACGCTATTTGGTCATTTAGCGTCGATGGAACTGTTGCTAGGGAAATGGTATTTACCGAGATGAGGCCGATGGTTCGTCATGGATTACCTGACATTTGCCTCACACTCGGAAAAAACCAAACTAGTTAATCAGCCCAAGCTAGAATCGAACCCACGCTCAACGCACCCTCTGGCTAATGAAAGATGTTGTAAAGTATGGAGTTGCATCTTTGTGTTCCACGAAAGAATTTAAGTGTGTTGTACATCGTTAGCCACGAATAAACATACTACGTCATAACATGAAGCAGCTGGTTATCTTCGTATTTTATTAATCGAATTGGGTTATATTTGTCTCTTTAATCGTAAGGTATTTTAAGGTAGGTCATACAGTAAGGTTTTATTGAGAATTAAAATATGAAAAAAGCCGTCCTTTTAAACAATCAATTTTATAACAAGTAAATCTTACACAACACAGAACTGCATGCATTGTATTCTTCACCTGACATAATTGGGAACATTAAATCCAGACGTTTGAGATGGGCAGGGCATGTAGCACGTATGGGCGAATCCAGAAATGCATATAGAGTGTTAGTTGGGAGACCGGAGGAAAAAGACCTTTAGGAAGGCCAAGACGTAGATGGGAGGATAATATTAAAATGGATTTGAGGGAGGTGGGGTATGATGATAGAGACTGGATTAATCTTGCACAGGATAAGGACCGCTGGCGGGCTTATGTGAGGGCGGCAATGAACCTTCCGGTTCCTTAAGAGCCATTTGTAAGTAAGTAAGTAAAATCTAATAAGATACAGATATTTTCATACTATTCTTGAATTACTTTAGTGGAAATCATACACAGTCAACAAACAGAATGTATAATAATTACAAATTTAAAAAATAGGAAAATATCGTGAATGATGAAGAGAAATCAGTCTTTTCACTTGAAATGTACTGTTTTTCAGTCATTGTACGTTTCATTAGTATCTGTAGGCCAGCGAAAACTTCATAAAATGCTGTATGCCAGGCATGTCAATTGATGCCCACAGGAGCAAGCGCGCTTTAGAGCCCAGGAGAGCCTGAGCGCTTTACAGCGGAAAGGAAAGAGACAGACGAAAGAGGTGGTATATGCCGCTTGGTCGAGCTATATTCAGGGATGGCCAGCACTGATTCAATGGATAAAGGGAAGAGAACTTATTAAAACTGTATCCATGTTAATTTTTAGATTTGCCTGAGAAGTATAATTGCATTATAAGAATGTAAGTTTTAATTTTAATGCTCATTTTTCACAAGTTTGATTTTTTTATTCAAAAGAAATATTTTCTCAACTTTTTGTATAGAAAATTGAAATTTTCAGGTATAGGCCTATTTATTTAGTAGCCTTACAGAATGTTTTCGTAAATATAATATACCGTATATACGTATTACTGAAGATAGTGTATTGAAAATTTTAAAAATATTCGCATGGAAATTTTTTGTAAGGAAATGAATTAACAAAGCAACTACTGTTACATCATAAGCAAAAGATACTTGCCCATGTGTTATAAAAATGTCAGCTCTATAGCTTCAGCAGATTTCGAGAAAATAATTTAATATTCTGATGATAGGAAGTTGCTCACAAATATCACCTTAAAAGCATAATGCGATAAGAGTTTTGTTATGTAATATTAGTTACACTTAAAACAGATACAGTACTGTAATATTGTTTTAATTAGTTTATTGATTACTTTTGTAAGGCTAAAGATACCATCAATATAAATTCCAACTTATCATGTCATATTCAATCTCTTTCTTTGGAATATCACTTTCTTTATGAATGATCTGTTTCATCCACTTAAAACAGTATAATATTATACTACTATGGAATTTAAGTGAATATTCCTTCTTAACTCTCTATTATGTTATTAAGATTTAAAACACAAGTGCAATATTAAGAAATCAGTGTTAGTACTTTTGTTTTACAGACAATATAGATAATATTAAACAGAAAGAAGCTATATAAAGATAATGACATAAAATTTCATGTTCCATTTGAGGTTTGTGCACCACTGTTTTCTTAACCCAACAGGCTGCTTATTCATATACACAACCCTTCCTCTTTCCATACTTAGCGCTTGCTGTCCGCGCACGACGTCAAGGTCAGAAAAATGCGCTTGCTTTGACATCACTGCCGTATGCTCACTTGAGATGTAGAGCCTACAGCTTCATTTTTTCCAGGTCTGTTTTATTGGCACATTTCCTGCTGGATAGACTGCGCTTGTTGGTGGAGGAACAGATTTTCTCAGAAGTGCCATCAAGAATGCGTGGCTTACTAATTCATTGATACTACTAGATACTTTTATGCATCCAACTCTGTCATGTAGAATAGGGTACACATTGCAACATTGATTATCTCATTTCTTTGTATGTTCCTTCATTCTTCAGAAACAGCAGTCTTTTCGTAATATTTCTTCCGTTTTCAGCTGTTCGCACTCAGTCACCACTGCCGATTGAATAGTTTTAAAACGATGCATGTCATCGACTACTGACCAATTAAAGCAAACTATGATTTTAACTTGCCTCTAACAAGCCAACGAGCAATGTTATTGGCGTCCTTTCAAGCAAATACCATGGGTTTATCAATGTTCTTTCGAAAACTATGGTAAAAATGAAAATGTCAAAAATGATGATTTACGCCTTTTTAAACAAATTCAATTCATTTATCGTTTCTTGATCTAGAAGAAAAAATATTATTAACTGGCCCTTCCTTATCCAAAAAAGACAGCCTTTTTCTTTCTTAAATAACTTAAAGTTCTTTTGGTGGTGGCGAATCTGAATGTTTTCATTTCCTGAAAGTTCCAGAAGTGTGTCGGTATACCCAAGTCCCATCGGATGTCAAATTTCGATACAGAATCTAGTGACTCTATTGGTTGTAGAGTTGAAGTGTTGGAAGCAAACTGTAACTCGCCTTGCTTGGTTTCCTTCAATCCGATTTATGGACAACCATGCACTCACCTTTGAAAAGTTCAGGAGTTAGTGAATAATTTATTCAGTACTACCAACGTTGATATTTACTTCTTGGTAACTCAGAGACACACATTTTCCTGACCAAGTTCTTCAGTGAGTTTAATAATTCGTTAGCTGACAGAAGTCACGGGGCATGCATCATATGACAAGTTAGGAATAAATCATTTGCACTACTCGAAGACTGTCAAACGAGAAACATTACTCTAGAAATGGTGTTAGAAGTCTTCTATAAATATCAGCTCCACTGGTGCCTTCCACACTGAGAAACTTAGTGATAATTTGCTGTGCAACAGTACGCGTTTGTCTCCAGTTAATTGCTGTTGCAAACAAAAGAAGGGTAGGTCCAATGGAAAAATAAAAGCTGGCATAACAGACTAAAGGCCAGTTGTATAAATAATTAATCTGAAACCAAGGGCCTATTCCACAAAGGTATCATGTACTTTACAAGTAAATTCTCTAGTAAGTACTAAAAATACTAGAGTTTCTGTTCCACAAAAGACTTTTCTACAGTACCACTCCATACTTACAAATTACCAATGAAATTGCAGGATTGTGTTCCGCAAAAGTACTAGTATTTGTAACTTACTAGTGAACTGTCAAGTATTTTCTACCCATGAAAGGAGACTAATATATACAGGGTGCGAATTAAGATTTTTGTAGAGGGGGGGATAGAATCCTAGATAGAGAATACCATACATAAAATTAATATCCTCATTCGATATGGCTCAACGCTTGGTCGCACTGAGTTGCTTGTCTTGCATCTTGATCACAATAAGTATATCCATGAGCAGGCTTAAGATAAGATGAATAATGCTTAAGTTATTGATTGTTGTCAGCTTACGGGTGATGGTAAAAAATCAATATTATTTGCTTTGCTTACTCTATACCAGGCCTGCACAAGGTTTGCGCTCTCCGAGCCGGATCACAGCTTATGAGCGGAAAGCAGATATTAGCTGCGCTCTGTATCAGGGTGGACTGGAAGAAGGGGTGATCTCGTACAAAATATACACAAAAGAAAGTACTATTACGAGTGTTTATGAAATTAATTCCCGTTCAGTGTTTGCAAAACTATCTTGGACTATTATTAATTAATAAAGAAATATTTATTTTACGGAAATAATAGAAATTCTATAGCTTCTTAAATGTACAATATCATTTTGTTATATTTTTATTTATCAGTACATCAGAACGAGGTTTTATGCTGTTGGCAGCTGAAAGGAACAGTAGCCCACTGATCGTAATGAAACATCAGTTACAGATGTTCGATGTCTGCCTTTATTAAAGTTGATTACAGAAAACAGTTGCCCACAAATATAACTGTTGAGCCAAACATAGCAATCATTTTCACAGCCAGTCTGTGTAGTCGTGGATATTGTAAAACTCAACCAGGCTAGTAGTATTATTCAAACGATCTTTAGCCCTTAGGTCACATTGAAGATCAATAAGTTCGAGCTGTAAATCGTTAAATGTTAAATGTTATGTTCCGTCTTTTAGATTCCTCCATACTGTACTGTAGCAGTAGGTAAGCAACGTGAAACAGTTACTGAGAATAGGCCTACACACTGCACTCCACTAGATAGCTGAGTGGTCGTTTCCCTCTCCTCTACCTATAGCAAGTCTATGTCATTCTGATGTATCTTCCTCGCCGTTTCGGCGAGCGATAAACACAGCTCTCCCGCTCGTTGAGCGCTCTTTGTGCAGGTATGCTCTATACTTTACAAAGTATACTCGTATTAAAACAAATTATTTATTATTTAACTTTCCGAAGGGGGTAATGCCTCCCCACGTTAATTCGCACCCTGCTAATACGTACATGTACTAATGCGACTTAAATATATTTATATCATAATATTAAGATACATTTCGATCAAACTGTGGTATAGAATATATTTTCTTACTTCTATTTTCTTCAAAAGAAACAATTTAATCTCCTTTGATACCAGTGCAATAATTTTGCAGTGTTCATAATTTCGTAACAATTAAGTTTTGCGGATAAAGATCGTTATTAGTGATATCTGTTGGCTTATATGGGAAACTATCAAGGAGCATTATGCGTTGATTGCAAAAAATATGATGATAATAATAAGTACGGCGAGCGACATGGAGAGGCTGGAGAAAGTAAAAACTAGATTCATGAAGAGGGCACTAGGTGCAAGCAAATATACACCGAGCAGAATGGTCTACATGTTGGCCAGAGAAACACCATTCCTGGAGGACCTGCGAATCAGGATGATGCTGCCAGCAACGGAACCATACAAGGATGTCGCAGAGAGAAGAAAACAGAAGGAAAGAGAGATAGAAAAAGAATTCTTCGCAACAGACACCATGACGAACAGGGAGTGGACCAGCAGCAACCAACCACAAAGACATGCTATTATAGGTTTGGCCACGCACGGTTTCCACCATAAATTGTGCAAGACAGTGAAGTTCCACCAACCGAGTGACTCGTGTGAATGCAAGTTATGTGAACAAAAGTGCGGCAGATATCACTTCAAACAGTGTAGAAGATGGACGGGATCGTTTAACGACTTGATAAAACAATAATGTGTATTATCAATGCTCTTTCGAGCGCATTTTTACTTATTATTTATTTAATAAGTACATTTTCATTATCAAAGTAGTAAACTAAAATAAGTAACATTGCAGGATTACGAAATTCATATAAATATTACAGTACTATGTGATCCACAATATCTCAGGCTTATTTGCGTAATAGCAGAAGATTACGAAATTCCATCGAAATATTTAAAGCTCATGTGAACACTATTGTAATACAAGCAGTAGAAATCACTAAAACAAAACGCAAACCTGGAAAGTTTTCTTTTCTCAATCGTACTATCAGGGACTGGAATGCTTTACCTGCAGACTTACTAAAGGCTTTACCAATAACCAAAAATGTATTTAAAAATAGGCTTAAGGTCTTCACTAATAGACTGTAGTATATTATACACACTATTTAAAGGGTGTAATTAATATTTTGTTATTGCAGTGCTGTATCAGTGAAGAAGTGTGTTGCGTCAGTGAAGAGTGAAGTGTGTTGTGTAAGTGAAGTGTGTTTCTGTCAGTGAAGCTTTATAGTTTATAGTGGCAGTGCAAAGTATTTGAACAGTGAAATGTTTTTGAAGTGTTAGTGAAATCAGGAAAAATTCAAAATTTTGGAGCAACAGTAACAAATATAAATGACACTCGGGAGGAAATTGAACGCAGAATAAATATGGAAAATTCGTGTTATTATTCGGTTGAGAAGCTTTTGTCATCTAGTCTGCTGTCAAAAAATCTTAAAGTTAGAATTTATAAAACAGTTATATTACCGGTTGTTCTGTATGAATGTGAAACTTGGACTCTCACTTTGAGGGAGGAACAGAGATTAAGGGTGTTTGAAAATATGGTTCTTAGGAAAATATTTGGGGCTAAGAGGGATGAAGTTACAGGAGATTGGAGAAAGTTACACAACGCAGAACTGCACGCATTGTATTCTTCACCTGGCATAATTAGGAACATTAAATCCAGATGTTTGAGATGGGCAGGGCACGTAGCACGTATGGGCGAGTGCATATAGAGTGTTAGTTGGGAGGCCAGAGGGAATAAGACCTTTGGGGAGGCCGAGACGTAGATGGGAGGATAATATTAAAACGGATTTGAGGGAGGTGGGATATGATGGTAGGGACTGGATTAATTTTGCTCAGGATAGGGACCAATGGCGGGCGGTAATGAACCTCCGGGTTCCAAGCCGTAAGTAAGTAAGCGAAATCAGGATAGAAATAGTGAAATGTGTCGTAGTTCCAGTGGAGTGAATGAGTTGTCAGCGAAATGCGTGTAGTGCTGAAAGATACAGTACTTTTGCAGGTATGAACATATCATACTCGTGGGTTTTAGTTCGAAATTGGGGTTGAGATACAAATTAGATTTACTTTAAATGTTATTTTAAGTGATCGTGGTTCATTTAATTTAGGATGCTCCCTGTTAATATTATTATTATTATTATTATTATTATTATTATTATTATTATCACTATTATTAATATATAGTATTTTTATTAATTGTGTCTATTATTAATTGTCCTTATTGAGTGTAATTAGTTACCACTGCCATCGGGTATATACCCATTTGCAGTGTGAATAAATACATACATAGTCCACTCCGACTACTACAAAAAAAAATCAGAAGAGGACTGACTCTCGCCGGCGTCCTCTTTGCTGCGGCGGCGGTTCTAGATGTGAAGTGGCATCCGGCCGCACAGAAATGCTTTCCGCATTCTAGCAGGCATTAAATTACAGCAGAAAACCCTTTGCTTACTTTCCCTTAAGGAACGAAACATTATATTTTCATACAGTAAGGGAATTGATGAAACTGTGCACAGTTGGCAAATGTAATTAAAATCAAACTTTAATATCCGGTACAGTGACTGACAAAATTCAATTTACTGACAACCACAAAGCTCAGAAGATTCCTATAACAATCTACTATACCCTAACTATATGGGTCATTCAATAACCAAATACAAAAAGCCTAATATACAGGGTGATTCACGAGGATTTACCGTAACTTACGGAGCTTATTTCCGAAGACATTCTAAGCAAAAAATATCATATAAACATTTGTCCTAATCTCAACATTTTCAGAGTTACACTAATTTGAAATTGTTTGTAAAATACTCTTATTCTTTAGTTTTAAAGGTAAAAGAATATTACAGATAAATAATGAACTATTCAGAAGTATAACTTTTTTAATTAGCTAGTATTCGGAAGCTAAAAATGTGTTGTGAATTCCATCTTGCTTCGTACATTTTTTTTTTCTATTTTTAACTACAAAATTACATTTTTCTTACGCATTTATCACAATAATTCTTTAAGACTGTACATCAGGATCCATAATTAAATTGTAAAGAATCAAGTTCCTAAAGTCGTATGATTTGCAACAATTTTTGTGATAAGTGCGTAAGAATGATGTAATTTTTTAGTTAAAAATAATTGAAAAACAAAATCTGTACAAAGCAATTAACAACACATTTTTAGCTTCAGAAGACTAGCCAATTAAAGAACTGATACTTGTGAATAGTTCATTCTCTATTTGTAATATTCTTTTACCCTTAAAACTAAAGAGAAAATGTATTTTACTAACAACTTCAAATTAGTTTAACTCTGAAAATATTGAAAATAGTACACATGTTTATATGGCATATTTGCTCAGAATGTCTTCGGAAATAAGCTCCGTAAGTGACGGTAAATCCTCGTGAATCACCCTGTATAAATGTAAATATCACGGGAGATTTAGAGAAGTTTTTCTTCCAACTTCCAACATTTACAATAAGACAAGAGAAGAAATATTATTACACGATTCTTCTAGAAATAAAACTCCAGCTTTTGATCTAAGTGTTCAACCGCTTTTAACCTCTGCCCTTAATTTTTAATTTTCCTTAAAAAATTACTTTTATGTCATTTGAAAGTCTGAACTTTATAGTTGTAAAAAAGTATCAGTTTTGTCTCTATGATGTTTGGTTAATTAATTAGCTGAGTTTTTATTGACCGGAAGAACCCTTTCTTTAAACCGGAAGTGCAGTTCTGCAAGTGTAAATCCGTCACATTCCGTCAATTTTATTTACTTTTCGTGTAGCTAATAATTCGAATTTGGTAGAGTTTGACTGTATTATTTTTCATACTCGGGAAGCTATGTCTTTGGTCTTACAATTTTTCATGCCCTCAGGATGTAAATGATTTTTCTCCATGTTCAGTTTTAGAGTTTTTTACGACACTAATGTTATCACAAAGTGCACTTAGAATTGAGATATTTTCATTATTCTTACACTAAACTGAAGCTGATTACTGTATCTAAGTGCTAAATTACAAACAGTGTTTACTGCTTAAGGAAGTTAATTTAAAACTCCAAGATCTCAAATTTTTATTTCTATGTTTGAAGAACAAATAACACTCTACAAAAACATCTCAACACACAAACAACACAATCAAACAAATACAACCACACAGGCGTATAGAAACTCAAATGTAACACCTGCAACAACTTCTAGGCCTACATAGGACAGACATGCAGATCATTTCAAACATGTTACAAAGAACACATCACAGCCATAACAAAATTACAAAACACCTCCACATATGCAGAACACATCACAAATGTCAACCACACCTACAGAGACATTAACACAGACATGGAAATACTGCACATCCAACCAAAAGCCAGAAACTCAACACACTAGAACAATATGAAATATACAGACACACGAAAACACCCCAACGATATTCTCAACACACAACTCAATTTCAAAACACATACAATCTTTGACTCTACACTACGAACGCACCCACACAGGAAACAAGAGGCGCCAACACCAACAACGACCAGTTCTGAAGATGACCGAAAATAGGTCGAAATATGTTAACAAGGTACGTTAATAATATTTAACACAAGAAGTTCTTATCTACATATTCCCAAGTGATACAGTGTTAAAAGTTGTGTAATCAAGATGTATAAAAAAATAATTGACATTTTCCCTTAATGGGACAAAATTGAGAAAAATGTTTTCACAACCTATTGTATATTCTTTTAGGAGTAAGACAATGAAAGAAATTTTGTTCTAACATAGAAACTGTGGGCCAAGAACTGACACAAATTTAAGTTTTCGCTTTAAAAATTGTCACCCCTGGCCCCAAAATATTTGAGGGGTTTCTTTTGTGTGAAAACCCTTAATTTTGCGTCAAGTAATCGGAGAAAAAAAAGAGTTAAAAAAACTGGATTAAAATTGCAATTTTTCTCAAAATAGTAGATAAGCGCCTTATAAATTCTCCTAGAAAAACCTTTGTCCAATTGACACAAATTTATAATGCTATCCTCCGACTAACTTTCCACAGACATGGAAGCCTACTGCATTGTTTACGTTAGGTTTTTTCCTTGAGCTGGGTGGATAATAATAGTTGATACAGCGTCGTTAAATAGATAACTCCAGCATCCCTGGAGGCAGTCAAACAGAAGCTGGCCGATTGTGTTTATGAAGAGAAGGAGCATGCTCAAGCATGCTGCAGGACACGTTCAATGGAGTACGCGTCCTTTAGGACCTGCAGGACCGTGCAACATTAGCATCCTGCTAAGAACCATATCGCTACGCTCTTACACAATCGCTCTCCACAAGTCCATTGTTTCCTCTGTCAACGTTGTGTGCTGTACGTTCCCCGAATTAACAGGCATGAAGTGTATCTACTCCCTACTTTTCCATACGCTTCGTATTTATTTTACTTTAAACAGCTGAAACGAGATTGTACGTCCCGTCTCACAAAGGCTGCCTCCGCATCGAATCCACACAGTCTGTTTCATCCGCCCCTTCTTACCAAATTTTCTTCAACATATAACTTTATGAGGAAATTAAACGCAGAATAAATATGGGAAATGCCTGTTATTTTTCGGTTGAGAAGCTTTTGTCATTCACACTTACTTACTTACTTACAAATGGCTTTTAAGGAACCCGGAGGTTCATTGCCGCCCTCACATAAGCCCGCCATTGGTCCCTATCCTGAGCAAGATTAATCCAGTCTCTACCATCATATCCCACCTCCCTCAAATCTATTTTAATATTAACTTCCCATCTACGTCTCGGCCTCCCCAAAGGTATTTTCCCTCCGGCCTCCCAACTAACACTCTATATGCATTTCTGCATTCGTCCATACGTGCTACATGCCCTGCCCATCTCAAACATCTGGATTTAATGTTCCTAATTATGTCAGTTGAAGAATATAATGCGTGCAGTTCTGTGTTATGTAACTTTGTCCATTTTCCTGTAACCTTATCCCTCTTAGCCCCAAATATTTTCCTAAGAACCTTATTCTCAAACACCCTTAGGCCTAATCTGTGTTCCTCTCTCAAAGTGAGAGTCCAAGTTTCACAGCCATAAAGAACAACCGGTAATATAACTGTTTTATAAATTCTAACTTTCAGATTTTTTGACAGCAGACTAGATGACAAAAGCTTCTCAACCGAATAATAACAGGCATTTCCCATATTTATTCTGCGTTTAATTTCCTCCCGAGTGTCATTTATATTTGTTACTGTTGCTCCCAGGTATTTGAATTTTTACACCTCTTCCAAGAATAAATCTCCAATTTTTATATTTCCATTTCGTACAATATTCTGGTCACGAGACATAATCATATACTGGGTGTTCAGTTCAAAATGTGTCTTGGCTCGCTGCATGCCGTCATGTGGCCAGCTGATGAGCCTAGAGAATTCAATCTTCCTACACTTCCGCAGCTCAGGTGAATAATCTAAGAGGCAGAGAAGTTGGCTAGCAAGTACGGCGTTCATTCTGAAGAGTACGTGCCGATACGTACGGTAACGCCGGTAGTGGCAAGAATGTGAACTGTTTGGAAATACGTACTGTCGAGATATGGGGAGAGGGTTAAGACGATTACTTACGTATTTGTTGACATTAACTTCGACGGTCAACATGGACACGGAGCATTTGATTTGTGTTGTGGAATGTTACCATACGCAACCGATGATAACAAATACCCTGCGTACGACTTGCCGGCGCAAAACACAGTTCGAAAGAGGTTATGGTAGCACACAGACCGTACAGACCGCCATCTGTTGCTACGATGTTCAAGTTATACCGTACACGTTCTCAAGTTCAGATTGAAGAACGCCTTAAATAATAGGCAACTTCTCTAACATATAAGCTGAAACTCGCTTCAAATCGGTGACCCAACAACAGTGACGTCATGACACACTTTGAAATGAACACCCAGTACTTAGTCTTTTCGGGATTTACATTATTATTATTATTATTATTATTATTATTATTATTATTATTATTATTATTGTAAACAGAGGATGCTTATAGGTTAATTATGTATTAGTTTGTGTTATATTTGTATAGAGAGTGATGGGGATAAAGAACTGGAACACATCTAATCCGCCATGACGTGAACAAAGATTGATGAAATAAATAAATAAATAAGTAAATAAAGAAAATAAATAAGTAAGTATATTCGCCACAGAAGAGATGAGACATACTAATACGTTATTATGTGAATCAGTCACGGGTGATCATAGATAAACGAAGACGCTCTTGTTTTAATAAACGTTTTTCATAGGACTCAAGTGGCCGTACAACTAATGTGAAAACAATAATACACACACAGTATATACTGTAGAATCGTGAAGTATCAGAGAAAAGTAAATGGTAAAGGGTTGGCTTTCTGACGGAACATGTGCTTGTAGCGCGCAGATATTTACTGCCAAGATTAGGTACAAATCCAATCTCTTTGCGGCCCGCTGTGTTTGCTCTGCAGATTTACAGAGAACGATGACTTACGGCACCGCTAAGCCTCTGCAATCCCTCTCCAAAACAATCGTGCGGCCTCGATGTACGTGTCAGGCTGCTTCAGTTCTTATCACCCATTAGTATTGCTACATTGTACGCTTTTATCCCAACAGGAAAACTGAAGTCTTAAAGTGTACACTACCAAAAAATAATTATTTAACACTGACGTACATGATAAACTACTTCAGAAGCAGGAGCACTTAAAGCATCAAGACAAAGCTAAAGCGATTATGGAGGTAAAAAATCAGATGTCGAGACTTACGTTTTCAGCAGAGGGGTGGAGAAAAAATCACCCCTTTTGATACAGACTATGTGCGCGTAGACCTACGTAATCTTGTATCTTATTAGTAATAAGCAGGAACGGATTTATATGGACTAAAAATATATGAAATATGTAAATATATATGTAGTTATTTTTACCAAAATATGGAATTAAATATGGATTTTTACCAAAATATGGAATTAAATATGGACTTAAAATTATAAAAATGACTATGTACGTTAAATATTGGTACATTTTAATCAAACTAAACAAAAAAATATAATGGACGTACCTTATCTTCCAATGTAGTTTCAACAAAACACAATTTTTATTGTCTGTTACCATAACAATAGGTTACAAACATTTCTTTCAAGTGCTGAAAAGTGAATCTTCTTCTATTGTCTCTGAGGATAGATTTATACTGACTAAAAGAGCGTTCGACGTCACAAGAAGTAACTGGTACATAATTCAATTTCACAATGTCTGCTGGGGATAAGTCCAAGTTAATCTTCACTGTTGATTCACCACTCATCACAGCAACAACCTTTTGTAGTTCTTCATATCCAGGGTTTTTGAAAGTACAGTGTCCACCTTAGCTCTTACTGCATCTGCAACTTTACCTCTACCACGATTCAGTTGTTCCACAGTACTATTTATAATTTCAAAACTTTCAGATAGTGAAAGGTGCCTATTTTGGAGACTTTTGAGCGTTTTTATGATGCATGAAAATGTATGCTGAATGTGAGCTAAGTCATTCTTCACACTTATGTCACAGGTAACTGTTTTCGCAGTATCAATTGAGACTGCATCTTCAGAGTCCAATGCAAGAAGAACATTGTTAATAGAGTCTATATGTTCGGCATAATATTCAACTGCTTCTAGCCATGTACCCCATCTAGTTAAAATTGGCTTTGGTGGCAATGGAATTTCAGGGTACATTTCTTTCAACACGTTAACTCTACTGGGAGCTTTGAGAAATACTTTTTCACTGATGAAATCAACAAATCTACTTTAGGGAAATTGTCTCTGACCACTTCTGCCACACGATGAAATGCATGCGCCACACAAGTAAAATGAGTCAATTTAGGATATACAACAGATAATGCTTGTCCAGCTTTGACCTTAGGGGCAGCATCGCTAATAAAGAATAACACATTATCGTACATAATACCCTTTGGCCACAGGATACCCATAGCTTCGTTGAACAGTTTAACTATAGTTTTGTTATTGCACTTTTCTAGAACATCACAATGTAAAAGAATTCGTTCAGAATATTGTTCACTTAACAAACCGATAACTACATTACCAACAAGTCTACCTTCTTTGTCGGGAGTCTCATCAATGGAAACCCAAATTGAACTATCTTTAATTTCATCTCTTATCTTCTGTATTGTCTCATCGTAGATGGATGGAGCATACGTCTTCCTAAGTGTTGACTCATCCGGGATTGTATGTTGAGTATATTTTTCAAGGAATTCCCTGAAGACCTTATTCTTTAGTTTGTAGAGAGGAATATCAGCAGAGATGAGAGAACGGCACAGGTCGATGTTAAACTCAGATCTTACATTCGATGTTGTTGGTTGTGTTAAAAACAATTGTCTCTGCTTGGAATTTAGTTGTTTGTTGGCCTGATGTTTACTAGTTGTAATGTGTTGTTGCACCAGGAACTTTTGTGTAGATGATACTGCACACTGACACAAATTACAAAATAATATTTTATTGTCAGTTGATAAACCATCTTCTTTAAATTCTGAAATGTAACTTGTTAGTTTTGATTTTAAATTGACTGAATGAAATATTTACCGTCTTTATAGTATGATTTACAAAACTGAACCTATGTGTACTCTGACTGGCATTTAACTGTTGAGCTGCACAACTGAAGTCTGTTAAAAATTTTAAATTAAATTAATACAGTTTTGTAACTTACTTTCCCATTGTTGATAGGACTGCTAATTTTCAAATAACTCTGATGTTAAAGGGATTACTGAACATGTGTTTAAATCTCTATTGTTGAAATGTATTTTAAAAGTTAATGGAATTTTGTTTTGTTTTATTGTTAAACCTAATATAATATGGACTGTTTTATATGAAATATGGAAAATATATGGAAATTAACGAAAATATGTACTAAACTCTAAAATATGGAAAAATATGGAAAATAAAAAGTAGGATTTTTCAACCCTACACATTGTGAAACATAAAGATAATGCAAAATATAAATTATATTAGCTTATAAGTAAATATGTATTTACATATAAATCCTTTCCCTGGTAATAAGTTATTACTATTACAGTGATGATAATAAAGACCTGCCTTCGAGCAGAAAACTATGAATATCTATCTATCTATCTATCTATCTATCTATCTATCTATCTATCTATCTATCTATCTATCTATCTATCTATCTATCTATCTATCTATCTATCTATCTATCTAATCTAATCTATCTAATCTAATCTATCTAATCTAATCTATCTAATCTAATCTATCTAATCTAATCTATCTATCTATCTATCTAATCTAATCTAATCTATCTAATCTAATCTATCTAATCTAATCTATCCAATCTAATCTAATCTAATCTATCTAATCTATCTAATCTAATCTATCTAATCTAATCAATCTAATCTAATCTAATATATCTAATCTAATCTAATCAATCTAATCTAATCTATCTAATCTAATCTAATCTATCTAATCTAATCTATCTAATCTAACTAATCTAATCTATCTAAATCTATCTATCTAAATCTATCTAATCTATCCTGATCTAATCTATCCTAATCTAATCTATCCTAATCTAATCTATCCTAATCTAATCTATCCTAATCTAATCTATCTAATCTAATCTATCTAATCTAATCTATCTAATCTATCTAAATCTATCTAATCTAATCTAATCTATCTAATCTATCTATCTAATCTAATCTAATCTAATCTATCTATCCATCCATCCATCCATCCATCAATCCATCCATCCATCCATCTATCTATCCTAATCTTATCTATCTATCTATCTATCTATCTATCTATCTATCTATCTATCTATCTATCTATCTATCTATCTATCTATCTATCTATCTATCTATCTATCTATCCTAATCTTATCTATCTATCTATCCTAATCTTATCTATCTATCTATCTATCCTAATCTTATCTATCTATCTATCTATCCTAATCTTATCTATCTATCTATCCTAATCTTATCTATCTATCCTAATCTTATCTATCTATCTATCTATCTATCTATCTATCTATCCTAATCTTATCTATCTATCTATCTATCTATCTATCTATCTATCTATCTATCTATCTATCTATCTATCTATCTATCTATCTATCTATCTATCTATCCTAATCTTATCTATCTATCTATCTATCCTAATCTTATCTATCTATCCTAATCTTATCTATCTATCTATCCTAATCTTATCTATCTATCTATCCTAATCTTATCTATCTATCTATCCTAATCTTATCTATCTATCTATCCTAATCTTATCTATCCATCTATCCTAATCTTATCTATCTATCTATCTATCTATCCTAATCTTATTATCTATCTATCCTAATCTTATCTATCTATCTATCTATCCTAATCTTATCTATCTATCTATCTATCTATCTATCTATCTATCCTAATCTTATCTATCTATCTATCCTAATCTTATCTATCTATCTATCCTAATCTTATCTATCTATCTATCTATCTATCTATCTATTTACTTATTTATTTATTTAGCCTATTCAATCTGGCAGAGCTAAGGCGAATGTGCCTTCTCTTCAGCCTAGCCAAACTCTAGTTCAATATAGTAGCCTTACCTATTACAGCAATAGGTCAATAATATTACCTCACTTGTGGATTTTAAGGAACCCGGAGGTTCATTGCCGCCCTCACACAAGACCGCCATCGGTCCCTATCCTGTGCAAAATTAATCCAGTCTCTACCATCATATCCTACCTCCCTTAAATCAATTTTAATATTATCCTCCCATCTACGTCTCGGCCTCCCCAAAGATCTTTTCCCTCCTGCCTCCCAACTAAAACTCTATATGCATTTCTGGATTCGCCCATAAGTGCTACATGCCCTGCCCATCGCAAACGTCTGGATTTAATGTTCCTAATTATGTCAGGTGAAGAATACAATGCGTGCAGTTCTGTGTTGTGTAACTTTCTCCATTCTCCTGTAACTTCATCCCTCTTAGCTCCAAATATTTTCCTAAGCACTTTATTCTCAAACACCCTTAACCTCTGTTCATCTCTCAAAGTCAGTGTCCAAATTTTACAATTATACAGAACAACCGGTAATACAACTGTTTTATCAATTCTAAATTATTATTATTATTATTATTATTATTATTATTATTATTATTATTATTATTATTGGTGGATTGACTGTTTTCAATAGCTTATTTCATTCCGTGCAAAAAAAATTATGGTTTATTTAACGACGCTCGCAACTACAGAGGTTATATCAGCGTCGCCGGTGTGCTGGAATTTTGTCCCGCAGGAGTTCTTTTACATGCCAGTAAATCTACTGACATGAGCCTATCACATTTAAGCACATTCAAATTCCATCGACCTGGGCCGGGATTGAACACGCAACCTCGAGCGCAAAAGGCCCCTACCCACTGCGCTACCGAGGTCGACATTCCGTTTAATATAGACACTTAAATCTTACAGAAAATTGTACTTATTTATTAATCCTAATTCTTGTGTAAATGTTCCTCAAAAACCCTGTCAATTATTTGTAGTCCGCCTAAGAATATTTTTAATTCTTAGGGTTGCTCGGATAAAAGAGGATTACTTCCGATTCTTAAGAAATCTGTACGGTATGTACTACACCACCATCATCAACCACAATGACTTATTGCAGGGTCCATATCTCAATCCGCTTAGAATTCTGAATCTCCTCATTGTGCTGGAACAATCTCTATTATATTCATAGTAACACTGAATAAGGCCGATTTGCGTTTGCAAAGTAAAACCTTATTTTCTAGTATGAATTTGCAAAAAACATACACACAAATACATTAACTCACTCAGTGATAGCTTGAATTGCTGTCATTTATTTAATTTGCCATAGTAACAATAGTGAAACAAATGAAAGAGATTCTGAGAAAATAAAATCTCTCCTGACTTTTGAATAATCCTATATTTTACATTCATGACTCTTTTTAAACGGCTCGGAGGATCATCGTGCTAACCACACGATACCGCCATTCTGGTTGGATGATCGTCCACCTCTGCTTCGGCATGTGGGCGTGAGGCCAGCAGCCGGCTGGTCGGTCTAGGCCCTTCGCGGGCTGTAGCGCCACGGATTATTATTATTATTATTATTATTATTATTATTATTATTATTATTACACCTTTTAATTCAGATTATTATCAATAGAAAGATTATAATAATTTTTTATAATAATGATTACAATATACATACACCTATGTTATATACCGTAAATTTCTGAAACATTAATTAAAACAGTTAAATGATTCTGTCTTAACCTACAAAATTATAGGAGTCCCATTTTTTTGACATGAGTTACATAAATATTTAAAGCACATAATGATAAGACAGAGAATATTATCAAGACTATATGTCACATTCTAGTTTTAAACTAAACACAAGTTTCTAAAATCCTAACGGCCGGCGAAAATAACTATGACTAAGGCCTATGGAAAAGATGTGAACGTCACTTCCGATTCTGGTGCTTATGATGAACACGCAACACTTTCCGTCCCACATTTTCTGCCAATCTAATTTATTTTTCTCATCTCAGAATGACTTGAGTGTGGCCAATTCCACTTTCAAAGCCATTTTAAAACTCCAACCATTGTATATTTCAACGGGGGTTACAATGCGACGAACAGAACAGCAAGAAAACATCGACGAACGTCGTGTTGATTCCTGTGGGAAAACTCTAGTCAATTCAATTTTTATCAAATGCTATAAAACACTGAAGCTGTACGGTGCAGTAGATTGCTGCAGATAAAGGCAAGCAGATCCACTGTAAGAGTGGTATGCAGTTCTCTTCATTGCAAAGAATAATATACTCCGACAACAATTCGTTAAAAATATATCAATATATATTTTCATAATATTTCTAAATATAAAAATAATTCATAAAAGCTGTCAAAACTTTTTTTCTCCGGAATTATAAAAAATATCCTCCCTGCAGAATATGGATATCACAAAGTAGCGGGAGTAAAGGCTCCAAACTTAGATAAACTTTGAATCAACAACAGCAGAGATGTTTATATTATTAGTTATTATTCAACAGTGTTTTATTAAATCATATAGTATTAAATATTACAGCATTAAAAACACTTGTATACATTTTAATGATTTGAATCAACAATTTAAAGGAAAAAAGCTGAAGAAAAAAATACAAAATCAATATCTAAAACTTCTTTTAAAAATTATTTTGAAGTATAATAACTAAAGAAAGAAATACAATATCAATACCACTAAATTAATTTAAAATAATTTTGAAGTCTTAGTAGCTGAAAGAAAGAATACAAAATCCGTATCTCCAACGCCATTTCAAAATGATTTTTTGTCTAATAGCTAAGCGAAAAAAATTCAAAATCAATATCTCCAACTTCATTTTAAAATCATTCTGAAGTCTAATAACTGAAGGGAAAAATACAAAATCAATATCTCTAACTTCACTTGAAAATAATTTTGAATTATATTAATTGAAGAAAAAAATACAAGAGCAATATTTCTAACTTCACTTGAAAATAATTTTGAATCACATTAACTGAAGAGAAAAATACAAAAGCAATATTTCTAACTTCACTTGAAAATAATTTTTAATTATGTAACTGAAGAGAAAAATACAAAAGCAATATTTCCAAGTTCATTTTACAACAATTTTTAATTCTACCAGCTGAGGGGAAAAATAAAAAATTAACATCTCCAACTACAATTTACAATAATTTTTCATTCTACCAGCTGACAGAAAAAATACAAAATCAATATCTCCAACTTCACTTTACAATAATTTTTAATTCTACCAGCTAAGGGGAAAGTACAAAATAATATCTCCAACTACACTTTAAAATAATTTTAATTCTACCAGCTGAAGGAAAAAAATAAAAAATCAATAACTCCAACTTCACTTTACAATAATTTTTAATTCTACCAGCTGAGGGGAAAAATACAAAATCAATATCTGCAACTTCACTTTACAATAATTTTTAATTCTACCAGCTGAGGGGAAAATACAAAATCAATATCTGCAACTTCACTTTACAATAATTTTTAATTCTACCAGCTGAGGGGAAAATACAAAATCAATATCTGCAACTTCACTTTACAATAATTTTTAATTCTAACAGCTGAGGAGAAAAATAATATATCAATATTTCCAGCTTATTTAAAATAATTTAGAAGTCTAACACCTGAAGGGAAAATACAAAATCATTATCTCCAACTACATTTTAAAATAAATTTAAAATTTAATGGCTGAAGGGAAAAATACAAAATCAATATCTCCGACTTCGATTTAAAACAATTTTTAAGTCTGAATTCATGATAATAAAATTAAACACGTGAAATCAAACGGCAAGCACAGGATGGGATGCACGATAAAAACACGAAAATTATGTGTATTTTAATACACGTGTTTGTGTACGTATCGTACATATATGAATGATTTCAATAACTGCACACGCAGGTACTACATATATTAGAAAGTAACAGAGCTTAACCATTCACAATTTAATTATCTCGTAGCCTCAGTGCTTAGCCTTAATTTCAAAATGTTCGGCGTTGTTTCTGCCACACGAGCACTCACAAGAGCAATCACTGCCTTTAAATTTTAATATCTAATCTGCAGCGCGATATTACAAGATGATGAAGTTAGCATTCACTGAAACCCATGCCGTAATGTTTGAATTTGAAACAAGTAACTACAAAGCAGTCTTGTTCTCATGAGGGAAGGAAGATTTTTTTAGTAGGTTATTTCACGACGCTGTATCAACATCTTAGGTTATTTAGCGTCTGAATGAGATGAAGATGATAATGCCGGTGAAATGAGTCCGGGGTCCAGCACAGATAATTACCCAGCATTCGCTAATATTGGGTTGAGGGAAAACCCCGGAAAAAACCTCATCAAGGTAACTTGCCCCAACCGGGATTCGAACCCGGGCCACCTGGTTTCGCGGCCACACGAGCTAACCGTTACTCCACAGGTGTGGACAGGGAAGATCTCTTCCTCTAAACAAATTCAAGAATAAAATTTAGTAATAAATTATACATATATTTGCATCGCTTCAATTGAGAGACATGCTAAAAAAAAAAAAAAAAGACCTTGAAGGGGAAGCCAAGACGTAGATGGGAGGATAATATTAAAATGGATTTGAGGGAGGTGGGATATGACTGTACAACTGGATTAATCTTACTCAGGATAGGGACTGATGGCGAGCTTATGTGAAGGTGGCAATGAACCTCCGGGTTCTCTAAAAGCCGTAAGTAAGAATGACAGCATTAAGTATACGGAGACTAAAAGGAAGGCTGAAAGATGAGGAGATTCGAGAATGCTGAGTTTACAGTGAAAGATCTGCCCTTGAGCACAAAACTACTAAAGAATAAATCTTTAATAAAATTATTATACAGTGAAAGATCTGCCCTTGGGCACAAAACTACTAAAGAATAAATCTTTAATAAAATTATTAAAGCAATAACCAGAGGACACAATACATCTACATATGCCGAACACATAACTAATGCTAACCACACATACAATAACATAAATACAGACATGGAAATCCTACACATACAACCCAAAAACCAAAAACTCAACACACGAGAACAATATGAATTATACAAACACACTAAAACACGCCCCGATCAAATTCTCAAACACAGATCAATTTCAGAACACACACACACACTATTTGACACCACATTTCAACACTTTTCAACAATCAAACGCACCCACACAACAGGCAGTGAAGTTCGAGATGACGCCGAGATCTAGTAGGCTCTGAGGATGGTGTGAAGAAACACCGAAACAGCTGTAAGCCGCACATGCTTACATAATTAACACGAATAAGATCGCCATTTAATCAATTATTTATATTCAAGTGTTAAAAGTAGTGCACGAAAGATTCAACATGTATTATAGGCTATTTTTGTCTATGCGGATGACGTGAATATGTTAGGAGAAAATCCACAAACGATTAGGAAAACTGATGGGAAATTCTACTTGAAGCAAGTAAAGAGATAGGGTTGAAGTAAATCCCGAAAAGACTAAGTATATGATTATGTCTCGTGATCAGAATATTGTACGAAATGGATCTATAAAAGTTGGAGATTTATCCTTCGAAGAGGTGGAAAAATTCAAATATCTTGGAGCAACAGTAACAAAATGTAAATGACACTCGGGAGGAAATTAAACGCAGAATAAATATGGGAAATGCCAGTTATTATTCGGTTGAGAAGCTTTTGTCATCTAGTCTGCTGTCAAAAAATCTGAAAGTTAGAATTTATAAAACAGTTATATTACCAAAGTTGTTCTGTATGGCTATGAAACTTGGACTCTCACTTTGAGAGAGGAACAGAGATTGAGGGTTTTTGAGAATAAGGTTCTTAGGAAAATATTTGGGGCTAAGAGGGATGAAGTTACAGGAGAATGGAGAAAGTTACACAACGCGGAACTGCACGCATTGTATCCTTCACCTGACATAATTAGGAACATAAAATCCAGACGTTTGAGATGGGCAGGGCATGTGGCACGTATGGGCGAATCCAGAAATGTATAGAGTGTTAGTTGGGAGGCCAGAGGGGAAAAGACCTTTGGGGAGGCCAAGACGTAGATGGGAGGATAATATTAAAATGGATTTGAGGGAGGTGGGATATGATGTAGGGACTGGATTAATCTTGCTCAGGATAGGGACCAATGGCGGGCTTATGTGAGGGCGGCAATGAACCTCCGGGTTCCTTAAAAGCCAGTAAGTAAGTAAGTAAGTATTATAGGCTATTTAATTTGCTTCATTTCCTATTGAATTGCCTCGTAAAACCTCATATGAACAAAATTCGCCTTGTAGTTAGAACATATCCTTAAGCACCGGTACTTTGTGATGCCATTTCCGATGCTATTAAAACTCAATTTTTTTACAGTGTCATAATTCTTTCTCTTTACATTTCGTATAACAAGAAAGCCAAAATAAAGTCATGAAGTCACTCCTTACATCATCAATTTTCACAAACTTCTATATAAAGTCTTAAAGTTCGTTCATGTTTATGGAGGGGAAATATTTCATGTCAATATATAAATAAAACTGATACTTGAGAATTGAATATGTACAAAAGACTGTACACAGATAAAAAGAGAACGACACTTCTTCCACTAATGAAAACGTATTTCATACAGCAACGTGATACTGTCTTCATAATTCATGTAGTGCGAAAGCAAAAGATAAATGTAAATGGGAGAGAGAGAGAGAAAAATACGTTACTAAGTAGAAATCACAAAAAAATAAAGAAAAAACGGAAAGCAACTATCGAAAGAGCATAGGTAATATACGTTTACTGAACTACATTCTGTTACAGCCGAGTTTTATCGTGGAACGAGCGCAGTTGTGGACAATTTGTTTCCATTTGCGGTGCTAATTGGTAGTTGGCAAGGTGTAATCGACTTCCATGAAATTGGCTGGCGGAGCCGGTACGGAAGCTCGGCATCGGCGAAATAAAACGAAATTGGCGAGGTTGCATGGCACTACAGAAGCATCCCAAGTATCAAACTCCCATTCCAGTAAAATTTCAAAGTTCTTTCCAACTCGCTATGGTCTGACTGCAATGCAACGTTTTCATAAACATGCATAAAAACGTCGTTCTTTGTCTTATTATTACCAACCTTGCTTTTGTACTCGCATTTCGTTCATACTAGCTCTTGCTGTTGTAGTACCCCTTGCCGATTTAATAATTTTCGTTTCTAATTTAATAACTCTTATGTAGTATCCAATGCTGATTTAATAATTCTTGCTGTTGCCGTACAAAATACTATTATAATAACTCTTGCTGTTATAGTAATCAATTCTGATTTAATAACTCTTGCTGTTGTAATATCCAATGCTGATTTAATAATTCTTGCTGTTGTAATATCTAATGCTGATTTAATAACTCTTGCTGTTGTATTCAGTGCTGATTTTTAACTTCTTTCAGATTTAATAATTCTTTATAGTATCCAATGCTGATTTAACTGATTTCTTGCTGTTCTAGCATCCAATGCTGATTTAATAACTCTTGCTCTTGTAATATTCAATGCTGATTTAATAACTCTTAATAATTCTTGTAATATTCAATGCTGTTGTAGTATAAAATGCTGATTTAATAACTCTTTCTGTTATAATAATCAATGCTGATTTAATAACTCTTGCTGTTGTAATATCCAATGCTGATTTAATAATTCTTGCTGTTGTAATATCCAATGCTGATTTAATAATTCTTGCTGTTGTAGTATTCAATGCTGATTTTATAACTCTTTCTGTTATAGTAGCCAATGCTGATTTAACTCTTGCTGTTCTAGTACCCAATGCTGATTTAATAACTCTTGCTCTTGTAATATTCAATGTTGATTTAATAACTCTTAATGTTGTAGTATTCAATGCTGATTTTATAACTCTTTCTGATGTAGTATTCAATGCTGATTTTAACTCTTGCTGTTCTAATATCCAATGCTGATTTAATAATTCTTGCTCTTGTAATATTCAATGCTGATTTAATAACTCTTGCTGTTGTAGTATTCAATGCTGATTTTATAACTCTTTCTGTTATAGTAGCCAATGCTGATTTAACTCTTGCTGTTCTAGCATCCAATGCTGATTTAATAATTCTTGCTCTTGTAATATTCAATGATTTTAACTCTTGCTGTTGTAGTATTCAATGCTGATTTATAACTCTTTCTGTTATAGTATCCAATGCTGATTTAACTCTTGCTGTTCTAGTATCCAATGCTGATTTAATAACTCTTGTAATATTCAATGCTGATTTAATAACTGTTAATGTTGTAGTATTCAATGCTGATTTTATAACTCTTTCTGTTATAGTATCCAATGCTGATTTAACTCTTGCTGTTCTAGCATCCAATGCTGATTTAATAACTCTTGTAATATTCAATGCTGATTTAATAACTTTTGTAGTATTCAATGCTGATTTTATAACTCTTTCTGTTATAGTATCCAATGCTGATTTAACTCTTGCTGTTCTAGCATCCAATGCTGATTTAATAATTCTTGCTCTTGTAATATTCAATGCTGATTTAATAACTCTTGCTGTTGTAGTATTCAATGCTGATTTTATAACTCTTTCTGTTATAGTATTCAATGCTGATTTAACTCTTGCTGTTCTAGCATCCAATGCTGATTTAATAATTCTTGCTCTTGTAATATTCAATGCTGATTTAATAACTCTTGCTCTTGTAGTATTCAGTGCTGATTTTATAATTTAATCCAATGCTGATTTAACTCTTGCTGTTCTAGCATCCAATGCTGATTTAATAATTCTTGCTCTTGTAATATTCAATGCTGATTTAATAACTCTTGCTGTTGTAGTATTCAATGCTGATTTTATAACTCTTTCTGTTATAGTATCCAATGCTGATTTAACTCTTGCTGTTCTAGTATCCAATGCTGATTTAATAACTCTTGCTCTTGTAATATTCAATGCTGATTTAATAACTCTTGCTGTTGTAGTATTCAATGCTGATTTAATAACTCTTGCTCTTGTAATATTCAATGCTGATTTAATAACTCTTGCTGTTGTATTCAATTCTGATTTCACAAATCTTGCTGTTGTAGTATCCAATGCTGATTTAATAAATCTTTCTGTTGTAGTATTCAATGTTGATTTTATAACTGTTATTGTTATACTAGCCATTGTTGATTTAATAACTCCTTCCTGATTTAATAACTTTTGATATTTATAGTAGACCTACGCCTTGCTCATTAAATAATCCTTGATGATATAGTACCCGTTGTTGATTTAATAATTTTTGCAGTTTTAGCATCCAAAGGTGATTCAGTTATTCTCGCTATTGTAGTACCGCCTGCCGATTTAATAACTCCTGCTGTTATAGTACTCCTTGAGGATTTAATAACTTTTGCCGTGGGTCTACCTACTGCTGTTTTAATCACTCCTGTTGTTTGTAGTAACCATTGTTAATTACTAACTCTTGTTGCTGTACCATTGGTGATTCAATAACTCATGTTTTTCCAATACGTTTTTCAGATTTAACAATTTTAATCTCGCTGTTCTAGTACCTATTACAGACTTAATAACTCTTGCTGTTGTAATACCGCCTGCTGATTTAATAACTTTTCAAGTTGTAGTGCTTCCCGATTATTTAGTAAGTTTTATTGTTGCAGTACCTATTGCTGACTTAACACTTCTGATAGTAGTCCTTCCTGACTTAAACATACTTGCTGTTGCAGCACCCCATGGTGAAAACATTTGTTTTTGTACCCATTGTTAATTTAACAATTCTTGCTGCCGTTGTACACCTTGCTAATTTAATAACTCTTGTTGTAGCATCTCTTGCTGATTTAATAATTCTTACTGTTCTTGTATCCTTTGCTGATTTAATAACTCTTGTTGTTGTACATCCCTTACCGAATTAATCATTCACATTGTTGTACCACTGGCTAATTTAATACATCTTGCTGCTGTAATACCCTTTAATGATTCAACAATTCTCACTGTTGTACTATCTCCTCCTGAGTTAATACCTTTCTCTGTTGTAACTACTGTAGTAACTGATGATGTTGTTGTTGGTGGTGTACCCATTGTTGATTTAATAACTCTTGTATCACTTGCTGATTCAATAACTCTTGTTATTGTAATAAGCCTTCCAGAGTTAAGAATTCTCGCAGTTGTACCGCTTGCTGATTTAATACATTTTGCTGTTGTGGTACCTTTTGCTGATTTAAAAATTCTCGCTATTGTACTGCCTTAACAACACTTGATGCACAACAGATTGTTAACTAGTAACTCTTACTGTTATAGGAGTATCTTCTGATGTTTTAGTTATCCCTGCTTTTGTATTCTGTCTTGCTCTCGTAGTTTTGTCTGTTCTTGTGGCACTTGTTGGTTTTCTAACATCCTTGTACATTATACTTATTACAATTTAAAATAATATATATCACTTTTGCTTTTAGTAGGTTTTACGTATGCCACGTTCTTAAAATAACCATGCATGCTTAATAACATCATCTACTTCAACTTAGTGTTGAAATCATTATATTTAGCAACATGTAATTACTGGAGAGGAAATAGGCATAAAATTCCCATAGCAAAATTGCAAACCATGTGGAAATAAAAGTGATAATGAGCCATGTCATTATAATTCCCTGAGCTGCAAATTAACGCAGAGATCCGCGCTGTCTGCATCACCGTCACTGTCATCGTCATCTGCGTCATCATTACAGCCGTCGTGATCATAATGTTTACCAACGTGGTGCAAGATTTTACTACATTTTAACTGTATCATAAATGTTTTTATCTTCTCAATATATTAAAAATAAACAAAATATTGTGATGACGCAAAAACGATTTAATATTTACACACATATTCATGTTTTCAGCCCCATTGACAGAGAACATATGGTATTGAGCGTGTCATCTCTATGTCTGTATATGAAGTTTTTTCTAAACTACTGGACTGATTTTGTTGATATTCAGTATCTACGAATTAATTTATTCGGGAAAATTATTATATAACATATCATATTATACTGAATGTTTATTCTTTAATTTTTATCACTTTAATATTGCTATGGTCTTAATTTAATAGGTTTACGTATATGCAAAATGTAACAATCTTAAGATTAAAATTAATAGCTCTATATTTCAAATATAAATGACGATTTTCGTAAATTTATACATAATATTAAGAATAAAATATACATATAGCTAATTAACGTATATTTTTAGAGGCCAATTGGTACAGCAATCAGAATGAATACCTGTGCTTAGGAGAAATCAATTATAATACCCAGGATTATTTATATGTTTCGTTGCGAAGTTTGTCAAACTCCGTAAAAGCTCCCAGACCACACAAAACTAGACCAGGTATAGTCACTACCTTAATGAAATGGCGTCATGGTTGCAGGACTGAATCCCTCGTCCTAAAAAGGTTACACATGAGTGAAGTACTTTTAAAAGTGTAATTTCAAAAAAACATTATAATTACTAATGATATGTTGTTATTTAGTCAACTGTCCGAAGACAGGTTTGAACCTCAAAGTGACACTAATAAGACATCACTCACGAGGCAACTAAGCCAGGAGATAATGGGGGTAATGTGAAAGTTCTCCCCTTCCTCCATTACATAGACCTACATCGCTGACTAGCTACATATTACACTAATCAGACTTCAGATATATGGAAACAATTGTTCTTTCTCTGCCACATATCGTCAAGGATGTACTGCCTGATAATAGCTGTACATATCAGCCAGAACCTAAATCAGGGGTTAATTCATCTGTCAAGTTATTTAAATAAACAACGTTTAAATTTCACCATATTGATATTAAACTATGATGGTATTTTACCTTAAATGAGTATTTCGACCTCGTATTTCTAATCCAAAAGTCAGAAATTCAACACATTAGAAACAAAGTGCCTCCTATTCCTTGTAATGAAATTTAATACGCAATTGTTTCATACAGTTATATCATTTATCAATAAGGTAAAATAGTTGTCAAGGCAATTTATTTCATTTGTGTACATTTCTTAACTATAAAAAAGCAATTTTTAAAAATATACCTGCCATTGTTTGAACGTTTTGTTGATCAGCTGCGATTGCTTCCATGTCACATCTGGTGGGAAACAATAATTGACAATCGGCACAAAATGTTGAATGTCAGTGTTAAAATACTTTTCGCACGCTCCTGTATAATGATCAATTTAATACTATATTTGTTTAGCGTTAAAAGAGGCTTTTAGAAACGTCTGTATAAAAAAATGAACTGCATGTCTCTACTAGAGTCGTGCGCAACCGGTTACGAAAAATATAAATTATATTGAACGCCTGGCGCTGTAGTCAGTATGCAAAGCTCTTCCGTCTCGTGGAGCGTCTCAGGTTCGGTTTATCGAATATTCGAGTTGTATGTCACTCTTTGTAGGTGGATATAGAGCCATGCAGGAATTCAAAGAACCCTTGCAAGGGCAAGATTATCATCGTGTAGGCCTACTATTTAATTGATAACTCCTCTCCTCTCACTGCAATCAATCATCCATCGATCCATCCTTCGACTCATTGATTCATTCATCCATGGATTCATTAATTGATTCATTGACTGATTCAGTGATTCATTCATTCATTCATTGATTCATTCAGGTATCACAGTTGGTATCGTCAAGAGCAAAACATATCTCCTTAAAAATGATTAATGAAATAATACATATGAATGTATGTACTTCAAGAGTCCACTGCAAGAATGATGGATGTCATTTGGAATGCATTTTGCAGGAGAAGCAATTGAAAGTTTGAAATGCTTAGCGCTCAAAGCTTAACTGTGATTTTCCGATCATTACTGGACAATGACTATCAGTGTTAATGCCATATAACTCTCTATGTACATTCTATATGTCTTAAGCTATGCATTAACAGTCTTGGTTCATATTCGACAAGAAAGTGACATCCATCATTCTTGCTGTGGACTCTTCACTTATTTTCTCTTCTCTTTAGTAAGTAATTCTAATTTATTTCATTCTTACATTTATTTGAACAACAGAGTTCATACTATTCATTACACTTATTTCCTTTTTTGTTGCAGGTGTCCATTTATTCATCTATTATGTTACAAGATAAGTGTAATAAAGTATGCAATCAATTGTAGGCCTATATTAAGCAAATACATTTTTTTTAATTACACATGGTATATTTCCTTCAATTGTTACTCCGTTTGTGTAATCAGAAAATGTTGGTGTTTTGTCTAGCCTGCAAAACATCAGGGGCAATCTGTTGAAATTCGAACATTCGATTGGATGCTCTACCTTGACGGATGCTCTCTGGCCGGTCGAATAAAAACCGGTTGTAAGCTCTATTCCGTATTCTGCAGGTCTCTAGTATTTACTTTAACAGTAAAATATATTATTAAGGATGTCAAATGATAAATGTTCTGATAAAAATTAAGCCACTTTTTTAGGGAAATACAGAAAACAGAAGCTTATGATATCGGGTGCATTTACTTACTTCCTTATACTGATGACAGACTACAGTCACTAATCGCGATTATCGACCTAATCGCGATCGGGTTTGTAGTGTGTCACCGTCCCGATCGCGATCAGGAGCTAAATCCTGTTTCCAGAACAAGACAATCGCGCTGAGGCATGGCCCAGTGGACGAAAGTAACATTTTAGTAATGTTTGGTTTCGAATCACCTTGATTTATATTATTTAGGAAGTCGTGATAGCTTCTGCTGTGAAATTTTGTTACGCCTTCCATTGTATTATACGAAACAGAAACGAAAATGAATGCCTAGAAAATGAATTTGGCTACTATTAGACGTAGTGGAGAAATTTAATGCAGATGTGAGAAAAGTAAAAAGAAATATATTAATAAATGGCAGACGAATTATTCATATTTCATGTAAACAGAGAGCAATAGAAGGCTGCTGAAAGATGTTTCATTTCAATAAATAACGGATTACAAGCTGGAACTGGTTTCTTTTTCAGATTTTCAATTTCAGTCTCCATTACGACGCTATCGTTGAGGTTAAGGTTGATTTTAAAAATATGTTTTATTACAAAATAATATAAAATTTTGGCATGATATAAATTTTATAGGTTATAAAATCTCTTTTCAAAATAATATAAATAGTAATGATATAAATTGTATCAGTTTACATTGTAAAGCATATAACAATTATTTCAACAAATAAATTCCCATATCAAGCTGCAAGAAACAACAAAAAAAAGGAAAAAAAAACCATGAACAAACATCAAAAGAAAGTATGAACTTTAGGTGTTGTCCAGGAGGGAAACAAACATATACGTATGTACATAGAGAAAATTGTTTCCTCTATGGTAATTCAGCTGTTGACCAGACGGGACCTAGTGTGTCACCACATTTTCTGTAATCGCGATCGGGCCTAATCGCGATTAGTACTATAGTTTGTCACCAGTATTACTTACTTACAAATGGCTTTTAAGGAACCCACAGGTTAATTGCCGTCCTCACATAAGCCCGCCATCGGTCCCTATCCTTTGCCAGATTAATCCAGTCTCTATCATCATATCCCACCTCCCACAAATGATATTGGATGCATATTAAACTATTTAATCCGTTCTTGTCTTCCAAAGTACTCGTACATTCTTGTGAAACGTAGGAAATGTGCAATAAGAAATGACGTGAAAAAAATCGAGAAAACTCGCGTCACCTGTATCAAAACGTTACTGCAAATCCCTCAGAGATCACAAAATTAACACTACTACAATGACGATTCTAACGTCACTAGTAATTAGCGTAGCTGTCAATTATCCACTACATTCGTCCATTGCACACAAATATTATCAGATCGCATAAAATTCTCGAGCGAGCCCGTGCGGCATGTGTGCCAGTAACAAGTGCAGGAAATAAAATGTAACATGTTCCAGTGCAGTTGATGCGACAACATAAAAACAAATGACATCCACAGAATTATGACGGACATTCCGGCTGAAAAATATACTGCATGCAGCCATGACACATGCGACCACAGGTCTGTCAAACTGCGCTGATATCCAGGAGAATGAACGAGTGCTGGAAGTGCTACGTGGCCGGCGACAACGCGTAATAACAACCGACAACTGCGTCACGCGCTGAAGCAACCCGCCGAGCATTCGTTCCAAGAAAATAACAATATCGTTTACTACCCACTTGCATTTACGCGCTGTCCACTCGTGATTTATTTATATTACAGCAATAGGCGAAGTAGATTTAGGTCCTGCTTTGTACTCGTAATTAATAGAGTCGGATATGTATGTGAAATAAATATCACAATATTACAAAAATACTTACTGGCAATATCAGATTGCATTACTGTCCTATCACCAATAACGCAAGTTGACTTGTTGAAGTTACGAGCATTTTCTAGTCCTTGTCAATAAATCAGACATTCAAATTTAGTAACTGCAATTCTAAAACATTACCATCTTCATTAACAGAAGTTGCCTAATATTTTAACTAGAGATATACAGCGTGATTCAGAACTTATGTTACAGAAGAATACGGCAATGTTCTGGAATGAGACTGCAGGAACTTTTGACTGCTAAAACCAATAACACTGGTCTACAGTGACTTTGCTACTGGACAAAAACAAGTGTACCAACCCTAATTCGAGTGTGCTGATTACAGATCTGAAGTCCGTTTTTTATATCACATCAGAACTTTAAAATAATATTATTAAGTTAATTTTTAATTTTTAGTATATGATTATGTCTCGTGACCAGAATATTGTACGAAACGGAAATATAAAAATTGGAAATTTATCTTTTGAAGAGGTGGAGAAGTTCAAATATCTGGGAGCAACAGTAACAAATATAAATGATACTCGGGAGGAAATTAAACACAGAATAAATATAGGAAATGCCTGTTATTATTCGGTTGAGAAACTTTTATCATCCAGTCTGCTGTCGAAAAATCTGAAAGTTAGAATTTATAAAACAGTTATATTACCGGTTGTTCTGTATGGTTGTGAAACTTGGACTCTCACTTCGAGAGAGGAACAGAGATTAAGGAAGTTTGAAAATAAGGTGCTTAGGAAATTATTTGGGGCTAAGGGGGATGAAGTTACAGGAGACTGGACAAAGTTACACAACACAGAACTGCACGCATTGTATTCTTCACCTGACATAATTAGGAACATTAAATCCAGACGTTTGAGATGGTCAGGGCATGTAGCACGTATGGGCGAATCCAGAAATGCATATAGAGTGTTAGTTGGGAGGCCGGAGGGAAAAAGACCTTTAGGGAGGCCGAGACGTAGATGGGAGGATAATATTAAAATGGATTTGAGGGAGGTGGGATATGATGATAGAGAATGGATTAATCTTGCTCAGGATAGGGACCAATGGCGGGCTTATGTGAGGGCGGCAATGAACCTCCGGGTTCCTTAAAAGCCAGTAAGTAAGTAAGTAAGTAAGTAAGTAATGTCAAATTGCAACACTGTCCTATCACCAATAACGCAAGTTGACTTGTTGAAGTTACGAGCATTTTCTAGTCCTTGTCAATAAATTAGACATTCAAATTCAGTAACTGGAACTCTAAAACATTACCATAAGCATTAACAGAAGTAGCCTAATTCTCTAGTGCTCGGGAAAAGTGCAAAAGTCTTCACACTGGTTTATGTCGATTTGATTTTCTTCTGTATGAATTATTGTAATGGGAGAAATACTGCAGATGTTCGGTAAGTTGTCAATAAATTAATAAAAAATGTTTGTGTAGACTGACTTATGCCACTTTTCCCAAGCACTGCAGAATTTGTAACTAGTTATATACAGAGTGATTCAGAACTTTTGTGACAGAATAATACGGTAGATAGAGGGTACTAAAACAAGCATTTTTCATTAAGGGGTTAGGTACAGCTTACAGCAGTAAAAGTTTTGAAAATATTCAACGTTTTTTTCCTTCATTACTGCATCTTGTACAATAATGAAAATTGGTATGTGTAAAACACTGTCCTTCTGCTATATGAAAAAATATTTTTACAATTTAAAAAAAAAAAATTATGTATGTATATATATACACACACATATATATATACATATACACACACATATATACATATATTTTTTTTTCAAAATTCAAAATAGTGGCAGTTCACTGTGCACTGATGAAGCGTTTCCCCCATAACTCATAAACTTGTTAACTTTTTCATGTTCTCTCTTTTATTTTATTGCTGAAACTCATGTTTACAATATCATGCTCTTTCAACTACATTCCTTAATAAATATTTTTTTTAATTTTGTATTATAAGAAAGTACTGGTTATTGACCATTTCTTAATGAATTCATTTTTTATCAGACAATCTATCAAAGGTAGAGAAGTGATCTTGCATCATATTGTAGATAAGGCATGCATAAATAAACACAAAAAATTTCATCACAGAATGTTGGATAATGTTTTAGTTATGTGGGAAACGCTTCATCACTGAACAGTGAACTGAATTTTGAAAAATAAAATGTAAATAATTTTTTTTAAATAGCAAAAATAAGTTTTTCATATAGAAGAAGGAGAGTGTCTTACACATACTAATTTTCATATTGTACAAGATTCAGTAATGGAGGAAAAAAATGTTGAATATTTCTAAAATTTTACTGCTGTAAGCTGTACCTAACCCCTTAAGCAATGTGTGACCTATCTCGCAATTTTTACATTTTTAATACATTTAGATCAATTTTATTTATTTTATTGTGATTTTGCTACTGAACAAAAACAAGTGTACCAACCCTAATTTGTGTGTGCTGATTACAGATCTGAAGTCCGTTTTTTTCTATCAGGTCACAATTTTAAAATAACATTTTAATTTTTAATTTTTACACTATTAATACATTTACATCAGTTTCATTTATTTTATTATGATTTTTCTACTGAACAAAAACAAGTAGGACCAACCCTAATTTGAGTGTGCTGATTACAGATGTGAAGTCCGTTTTTATCTATCAGGTCATAATTTTAAAATAATAATATTTTCCATTTTTAATTATGTGTGACACTACGTTCAGGTCAAAACCTAGTGATTTTGAACTCGAAGCTTGGAACACATTTGTACTAGTGTCAACTATGTTTTTAGAAAATTATCGAGCTGATAATTATTATACTGAGCTAGTATATAACATGCTTAGAGAATCTAGGTTATAGCAGGTCTTTAAAAATGCATCTCTTTCTTCATTCACACCTTGACCTTTTTCCATCAAATCTCTGCGCTGTAAGTGACGAACATGGTGAGAGGTTCCATCAGGACATATCAACTATGGAATCCAGGTACCAGGGTCAATACGGTCCGAGTATGATGGGTGATTTCTGCTGGTCCCTACAGCGATCAACCACATGCGGAAAAGCAAAATTCTCAAGCACTTTTAACAGAGTTTTTAGTGCTTACTATATATTGTAAGTGTATATATCTTCTTATAAATGTATTTGAAATAATGTAATATTAGTACATTATGCAACGAGCCTATAATGGTAGTAATTAAGACGCGAGTATGTTTGTTTATGAAAAGAGCGCAAGCGAGTTTCATAATTTTCATACGAGCGTCTTAATCACCATTATAGGCAAGTTTCATACGACTTTTTATACTCGACCATATTTCTAACTTGAAATTATTCATAGGTATTCATGTTATGGTTATGTAAGTGAGGAGCGGGACTGACCTGAATTTTGAGATGTGCGCAGACGCGAAAGTATTGATTTTTTCCGAAACACGAATGTCATTGACCTTGATATAATCTAGACAATAACATGAAGATTAGTCTTGATATAACCTGGAAATTGATTTAGAATTGAAAAACGAGATGACAAAATGAATTTATTTGAATATTATTTACAATTAACGCTAATTATTATAGTAACAGAACATAACCTTCTGCGACAGTATTGGATTTCCAGCCTCCGTGACTTTTCGCTAATTGTCTTTTGATTGCATATCCGAGAATAATCGATACTTGCGGTTTTATATTGGTACAATGGTGTTTTCTCATTGGCTAAACACCTGAATTATAATGAATAGGTGTACTTTAATGAGGTGCATTAAAGGGCTACTACCAGGTGTATAATTACTACATTTCGGCATGGTCGAGCATAAAATAATTTACAAATTATATATAAACTAAGTTCAATTTATATCTCTGACTTTACGGTACAGATATATACTAAATAGTAAGATTTTAGAATTAATGTTACAGTCCCATAACTAAAAAACTTGACGTGCTATGATAAATCTGATTAAAGATCTGTAATCAGCGCATCAATTTCAGTATAGAACACTTGAAATGTCCTCAGTAGCAGACAGTGTAATCTATACAATTTTTAAACTCGATGTTTGAACCCGTCGAATTCTGAGCAATATTTGATGCATACGGACGTATGTATGAATTTTGTCAAAAAAATATATTGCCCAGCTGGTTCTGTTGACAGTGATAGATCCTGACTCGTGATCACACAGCTGGAACAGCAAAATGGATTATTTAGACACAATTTAAATAAATTATTCTGCGCACCGGGTTGTAACACGGTGTAATTCTGTAATTAACTCTGACCTATCCATATAGTTGCGTGCATACAGTTCAGCTATAAATAATTTACTCTACTGCAACAGATGTACAAGCATCGGAAATTGTAAAACTAAAGTATTAACATTGTATGTGGAACTCATCCACACGATTAAGATAATTTAGAAGGGCATAGAAATTACACATTAACCTGACATATAGAACTGTTTTCCTCACTTGCTTGTCTGTATTGTCTCGTGTTCACGTTTTCACATACAGTAGAACCTCTATTGTCCGTGGGGATGAAGGGGATGGACTGAACGGTTGATCGAAAAAATTGGAAATCCGTACCATGAAAGATTTTGTAATATTATCCTCCATGGTCTCGCTAGGAAGTGGATCTGAAGTTCACTAATTTAAGTCTGGTTGTCAACGACGGATTTTTAAGGGACAAGGAAGCCCTTTGTAATGACTGTCTCAGGAAAGATAGGTACAAAGGAGGTCTCATGTTGTAGATTTACATACTTTTTTTACACTTTATATTTTTTTATTAAATCGCGTAGTTGTAACTCCAATCTCGCAGATAAGCCACAGTTTCTCTTTCTCAAACCATTGAACTATTTCCATTTTTTTCGATACTTAGCACAACACACACGGACACACTCACGGACCGGAGAACGCGAATTCGAATATGCGCAATGTTCAAAACATACAGAGGTGAGCCTGCCTGGAGAGAAATAAAAAATAGGTTGCAGCCGCCAAATTACTCTTCAAGGAACGACCACTCATATAAATTGAGGAAAAGAAGACAGAGGACGGATACTGGAAAGTTTTCTTTTCTCAATCGTACTATCA
Source organism: Periplaneta americana (assembly GCA_025594305.2). NCBI lineage: Eukaryota > Metazoa > Arthropoda > Insecta > Blattodea > Blattidae > Periplaneta > Periplaneta americana. The sequence continues at coordinate 145,976,972 of JAJSOF020000013.1, forward strand.
GGACTGGAATGCTTTACCTGCAGACTTCCTAAAGGCATTACCAATAACCAAAAATGTATTTAAAAATAGGCTTAAGGACTTTACTAATAGACGGTAATTATACACAGTATTTAAAGGGTGTAAATGATATCTTGTTATTTGAAGTGTTCTATCAGTGAGGAAGTGTGTTGTGTCAGTGAAGTGTGTAGTGTCAGTGAAGTCTATTGTATAGGTGAAGTGTGTTGGTGTCAGTGAAGTGGCTGTGCAAAGTATTTGAACAGTGAAATGGTTAGAAGTGTTAGAGAAATCAGGTAGAATCAGTGCAGTGAGTGAGTTGACAGCGAAATAAGTGTAGTGCCGAAAGGTACTTGTGCAGGTATGAACCTGTCACACTCGTGGGTCTTAGTTCGAACTTAGGGTTAAGATACAAATTAGATTTCCTTTAAATGTTATTTTAAGTGGCCATGCATTATTAATTGTCATTATTGAGTGTAATTAGTTACCACTGCCACCGGGTATATACCCATTAACAGTGTGAATAAATACATACATACGTACAACACATTTTCTGTTAACATCCGTGGAAGACATTTTTTATATACAAGTTACATTATAGAACGACAATTCGAACAGTAGACAATGTTGTGTAACGATAAAGGCTTGTAATAACAGTCTCTATCAAAAACATATGTAGAATCTACTAATATGATGTACAAAACAGTAGGCTACTTCATATGGGCTAAGTTATTTATTTCTGAAGAAAAAAAAAGAACGTGAAATAGACAGTCGGATAATCCGCCAATCGGTTAATAGGGTGACGGATAATCGGGGTTCTACAATTTCAGTGAAGTATGGTTCGGAACCCGAGAGGAAAGTTTGAGATGAGTGTGTATGTTTTGTTTTCAACTCTGGCTTGCGTTCCCACCTAGGAATTCGCGAAACTGAAGTTCGTCCCCAAGCCGGTAAGCACGTAGAGCATTATCTGCGTTCCAATGCGAATGGATATGCGTCCTTTTTTGTGTTGTTTGAATAGATGATCTACCATTCTGACAACCTGATCAAAGAGTCCCACATGTTCATAATTATAACAAAGGAGAAGAAAAGGAGGCAGAGACCGAAACCAAACTGAAAAGGTGCTGGTGGTTGAGCCTTAGCGTAGCTCAGTGGTTAGAGCACCCAGTGCGTAGAACTGGGGATCTCGGATTAGATGCTCGGCGCCGGAGCGAATGTTTCTCCATTAATTACCAATGGTAACCATAAGAGATAATTCTTTAGGACCAAAAAATTAATCTTTAAGTAAAGACCGAGACTTTGAAGAAGCAGTAGATAATAAACATGATAATTACGATGGTATGAACATGACTGATAAACATGATGTTATTGATTATGATGGAGATGAACATTAACTGTTGATCATTAACACATGATAGTGCTGAACGTGAGTATTGTTAAGTAGAGTCCTGCGTTTGTTTACCTAATGCCTCCAAGCAACCCGCAACAGTGTAGGTATGTATGGAGTATGATACCAGTAGTGTCAGAGTTGTAAGCTCAGAAACCGGTTGTGGTGCTAGAGACGTCCAGTCGGAGCGTGAACTTGCTTATGTCTGTGGAAGCACCGGAGCACGCAACGAGTTATAGTGGAGCGCTCCGCTCCGTTTAGGCTGTGTCCGACAACGCTGGAGTAAAGCTTGGTGGCATCCGACGCTACTTAGTTCAGGTCTGCTGTATAGTGAACATACGAAAACAAAACAAAGCTAGGCGGTTGGAAATGAGTGCTCCAATAGAACAATTTGGTGGCGAGTACGTCATTAACAAGGAATAAAATATATTTTATCAGAAAAAAGGAACGTTCTAAACAAAGGTAACAATTAAAAATTCCTTTGCAGAAAGGAAAGTTACATTTGTTCGGATCAAATTTCTGTACATTTAAAGGACACAACTAAAATTATTTCAATAATTTATTATTACAATACATTACTCTCTTAAACTGACAGAGCGTATTGGGAATTAAATCAATCGTTTTCCCAAAACGCGCTATGAAATATTTCATATAAAACAATTTTTATCTCAAAAAGTAAGCAAAAACGAACAAAATTGCATTAAACCTATTTGTTTGAAATATCTCAAAGAATAACCCCCTAAAATAAATTACATTACTTACGATTCACCTTGTATATTACCCTATGATATTTTTAGTCTAGATAAATTCTGTGGTGTTTGGGTAAAGGGAGATAAGTCATAAAAATGAGTTCGGAGATAAATGAAAATTAAACTTGGAACCCTCATTACAAATAATTTTCTACACAAATAAAACACATCAACTGCTAGTATTCTTTGATTTTTGCACACCCACTTGTATAATTTAACGTGTGTGTTCATCTGGGGAACAAAATTCCACCTGGACAAAAAAATGACTTATACCCCTTTACCCGATCACCACAGAATTATTCTTATGGCACTCACACGCACGTGACAGCAGAGTTGGCTACTATAATTTAGTGATTCATCGTGCATTCCTACCGCTAGCCATCTCTTGAGCTCCGTATAATATGAAATAACAGGACTTGCACGTGGGGGAGCCACACTCTTGCCGTCATAGCTGCTAACACTAATCATTGTGCAAATACAGTTTGTCACTTCTCAGCTGATTAGTTCAGACTTCGGTTAACGTGTCATTCAGTCGGTGGTTGGCAGCTGACAGTTACAAATCAGCATCATGGCAATTACAACTATTTGGTTAAGTGGTTTAGTAATAGAATTAAGAAAGCGTTGCAGAATAGTTCGGTGTGACTAGGAAACGTACGCCTGGAAAAATATTTCACAGGGAACCTCTTTAAGTCAGATAACAATGATTTTCAATTACTTTTCTTCAAGAAATTTTAGAGTTTAGACGCGGGACGGTGGAAAAAATAATATTTTACACTAAAATGCTTTGGAAAAAATTGTCTCAATTTAGGTTAATAATTACAGTACTGAAAATATTTTTCATGATACCTAACACGAGTATGTATTAGCAGTAACATTGTATTTTGTAATAACTTTGTTGGAAAACATTTTTTCGTCTATTTTACTCTTATATTTAATTGATTAACGACAATCTTAACTAGAAAAATAAGTACGATATTCGCAGGACATTTTATCTAAGTTGAGGTGTCAGAGATGCTGAACAACCTTAATGCATCTTGAAACTGACTATTTGATAGCCCTACTCTATTTCTGTAACAACAATTTTGTATAGTAGTTATGACGGAGAAGCTCCATTCACACAAGTAGATTTAGGGAAATATTGACAAAGCTTAACCTACAATGAAAGTTTCTTGGAATTTTGAAAATTATTAATTATAGGTATTAGAATGCTTACCAAGTCAATTGTACCTACTATTACAATTTTATTACGTTATACTACTTTTGAGCAATAAAACGGTATGGAACGATGTGTTTCAAGCAATTATAGCTGCTTATCCTACAAGTTTTATCGCCCCCCTAACATTACTTTTTATCATCCCCCTAGCACTTGTTTCTTTCTTTGTCAACACTGTACTTTCAATAATTGTACCTTTTAAAATTATTCATGTTTTTTCATCATCCTTAATTAAAACTTTTCTATCATTTATCTTGTTTATATTATTTAGGTTATGTCATAGTTTCTGCTGTATGAGATTATGGATAGCTACGTTTCACATATTGTTTAATATATATTGATAATTGAAGTGGAAATGCAACTGTTTTAATAAAAATGAAACTGAATCAACAAAGCCTTCTTGTCTAGTAATCGTCCACAGAGTTCAATGAATATTGCATAATTGGAACAACCGGTAATAAGAGAACAGATCATCACAATAAACTACTGCCATCTAGTGGAATATTTGTAATGATGAGATGGTACAATAATTCATTTTCAAGACACTTTAGTAAATCAATCAATGTTTAATTGTATTAGAGTACTTTATTTCTTATAATCTTCATATACTTTCTTCTAATCGTGCCAGTCAATTAAATCCCACTCGAGTTTTGTTTTCCTATAGATAAATGAGAACCTCTAGTACAATTGCTGTTGATAAAATGTATTCGGAGAAATATCTTAAGATTTGTACTTGATATTTTTCGAAGCAATACTATATCGCTAACTACATCATCTGATTGAACTTATTTTTCTCTGCGGGCCACAAATAAATCTTTGTAGTCCACGGACCCTTTATTTCAAATCGCTGTTATGGACAATCTAATAAAGTCATGGACAAGTAGGATATAATAAAGTCGTGTTACACACACACACACACACACACACACACACACACAAACACACGATGGAAGTGAAATAATCCTACAGTTGAAAGGTGCGATAGAGAACTGTACACTTAAATTAATAGAAAACCTATATTGCGTTTCGTGATTAAATGCATGGTTAATTAGGAAAATTGAGTTAAAAATTTCGGCAATCTGGTAACATCGCCACTTCTTTCTTATCGTAATACAGATGTAAGAGATCAACGAACTCAGGTCTGTCTGCCTTAGTGAACTACCTTCCATCTCCCTTTCTGGCCATAATGTTGCAAGATGGTTCCATTGGTCAGTGGCTTCAAATTAGTGGTTTTTAAATTAAATTTACACGAAAACCGTCCACGCTATTGAAATATGCCAGAGAGATAAATGATTCTTCATTAGATTTTCTATCGAAATGGACAAAAATCACGATCCTACTCGCAATAGTTACCGAATAAGAGGGTGTTAAACATTTGCGAAAAATACTTTTTCTCTGAGAAAACTATGAACTCTCCACCAATATTGCATACAACATGAGGTATTCGCTCTGGAAATCTGGAGGGTTATTTCATTTTCACTCTGTATACACATCATCTACGTTCTACTACATTATCATCACCATTGTCAACATTCATGTTTTAGGTATTTTCTGCCTGTAGCAACTAAATTTGAACACGTCAGCGTTTCTTGAGTCTTCTTGGTGGTAGTTTTACATTGCCAAAACTTGTTGTATTGTAGTCTGCAGCCACTCTTCCTGTTCATACGCTCTGTCCATTTGTCCCTGCAGCTTTTAATTCTCTCTCTTATTTCGCGCCCCTCAAGCTCTTCCACAATGTCTGTGTTTCTTTTCTTATCAGTTATTTTACAACCAGCAACACTCCTAAGGAATTTAATTTCGGCTCCTGTAATCTTGCTTTAGCCTCCTCCTTCATAGTGCATGTTTCACTTCCATATATCACACTTGGCGCACCAACATCACCTTATAAACTTTTTAAACTTTCCCATTCCTTACTTTATTGTTCAGTTCTTCTGGCAGTACCATTTTAGTAATTAATTTATTCTGTTTTCTCTTTTTCGTCATAGTTTTTGAGATGTCAAAAAGTAACAACTGGAAGTTCTAATGTTAACAAGTTCTTTGCCGTAAAAACTCATTACTTTTCCTTTTTTCAAAGTAATATTTCCATGTTATGTTCATTAGATAGTTTATTAAATTCAAATATTTCCATTTGTAAATTAGTAGGCTATTTTACGATTACCTGTCGTCTCGCTTCACTTACCTTTCTTCCCACCATAATCTGAACACACGCTCTCGCCATGAAACAATACTAACAATACCATCCCATCGCACCTCCTCATACTCATCCTCTTTCATAATAGCCCTGCCAAGACTCTGGAATTTGTTACCTGCTAGCATCAGGGACTGTCGAAATAAAATTCAATTCAAACGCAAACTTACTAGGCACTTGGCCAGTAATTGAGACTCGTTCAGACATGGTTTCTTGTAAATAGTTCTCTTAATGTATCACAAAATATTTCAATATCCGGTAATTTCATCACTATAGAATTTTGTTATTCTAGGTTTAATTTGTAATTCAGTAAATACAAAAATATTCTTTGTTCTTAACCTCTATGATAAATTGTCAAGCTTTCATTAATCAGGTAATCTTGTCGTACTTTAATTTTTATTATAATTGTAATTGTAAATTTAATATTAATTGCAATTTTATTCTTCATATTATAGTTGTAATCCCCTGACGGCCTTATCTCTACCAGGTTAAATAAATGAATACTACTACTACTAATACTTTATCAACACCATTTGTAAATTATTCTCTGTATTTGTGATCATAATTTCGTCGTCAGTATACAATAGTGTTGTTATAAAATATCTCTTGTTAAAATGGTATAGCTATATTATTTCGTGAAATACACAGGCCTAGATAGCCAATATTTTACAATTTCATCTATAGGCCTATACCCATATTTACTCATCATTCATTAACTCATTTATTTAAAGATTATGTTTTATTTAACGACGCTCGCAACTGCCGAGGCTATATCAGCGTCGTCGGTGTGCCGGAATTCAGTCCCGCAGCAGTGCAGGTAAATCTACTGACATAAGCACACTTAAATCTCATCGACCTGGGCCGGGATCGAACCAGCAACCTCGGGCACAGAAGGCCAGCGCTATAACGACTGCGCCACCCAGGGCGACTAACTCATTTATTCATTCACTTACTCAATCATTTATTTTAATTAAATTACTTATTCATTTGTTCACTTCTAATTTACTTATTTGTTTACTTGTTACATGTTCACTTATATATTTATTTATTTGTTTAATTGTATATTTACTTATTTGTTCATTTGTATATTTATTTGTTTACTTATATAATTACTTACTTTATTACTTGTATACTCGTATTTACTAACTTCTTTACTTGTATATTTGTTTAATTGTTTACTTGTATATTCATTAATTGTTTATTTGATATTTACTTACTTCTTGACTTGTATATTTACTTGTATATTTGTTTAATTGTTTACTTGTATATTCATTAATTGTTTATTTGATATTTACTTACTTCTTGACTTGTATATTTACTTGTATATTTGTTTAATTGTTTACTTGTATATTCATTAATTGTTTATTTGATATTTATTTACTTCTTGACTTGTATATTTACTTGTATATTTGTTTAATTGTATACTTGTATATTCATTAATTGTTTATTTGATATTTAGGTTTACTTTTGACTTGTATATTTACTTGTATATTTGTTTAATTGTTTACTTGTATATTCATTAATTGTTTATTTGATATTTACTTACTTCTTGACTTGTATATTTACTTGTATATTTGTTTAATTGTTTACTTGTATATTCATTAATTGTTTATTTGATATTTACTTACTTCTTGACTTGTATATTTACTTGTATATTTGTTTAATTGTATACTTGTATATTCATTAATTGTTTATTTGATATTTATACTTCTTGACTTGTATATTTACTTGTATATTTGTTTAATTGTTTACTTGTATATTCATTAATTGTTTATTTGATATTTACTTACTTCTTGACTTGTATATTTACTTGTATATTTGTTTAATTGTTTACTTGTATATTCATTAATTGTTTATTTGATATTTACTTACTTCTTGACTTGTATATTTACTTGTATATTTGTTTAATTGTTTACTTGTATATTCATTAATTGTTTATTTGTTATTTACTTATCATTCTTAACTCATTTATTTACTTTGTATTATTTGTTTACGATTGTTTACTTGTATATTCATTAATTGTTTATTTGATATTTACTTACTCTTGACTTGTATATTTACTTGTATATTTGTTTAATTGTTTACTTGTATATTCATTAATTGTTTATTTGATATTTACTTACCAGCAACCTTGTATATTTACTTGTATATTTGTTTAATTGTTTACTTGTATATTCATTAATTGTTTATTTGATATTTACTTACTTCTTGACTTGTATATTTACTTGTATATTTGTTTAATTGTTTACTTGTATATTCATTAATTGTTTATTTGATATTTACTTACTTTATTGACTTGTATATTTACTTGTATATTTGTTTAATTGTTTACTTGTATATTCATTAATTGTTTATTTGATATTTACTTACTTCTTGACTTGTATATTTACTTGTATATTTGTTTAATTGTTTACTTGTATATTCATTAATTGTTTATTTGATATTTACTTACTTCTTTGACTTGTATATTTACTTGTATATTTGTTTAATTGTTTACTTGTATATTCATTAATTGTTTATTTGATATTTACTTACTTCTTTACTTGTATATTTACTTGTATATTTGTCATTAATTGTTTACTTGTATATTCATTAATTGTTTATTTGATATTTACTTACTTCTTGACTTGTATATTTACTTGTATATTTGTTTAATTGTTTACTTGTATATTCATTAATTGTTTATTTGATATTTACTTACTTCTTGACTTGTATATTTACTTGTATATTTGTTTAATTGTTTACTTGTATATTCATTAATTGTTTATTTGATATTTACTTACTTCTTGACTTGTATATTTACTTGTATATTTGTTTAATTGTTTACTTGTATATTCATTAATTGTTTATTTGATATTTACTTACTTTTACTTGTATATTTACTTGTATATTTGTTTAATTGTTTACTTGTATATTCATTAATTGTTTATTTGATATTTACTTACTTGTTAACTACTTGTATATTTGTTTATTGTTTACTTGTATATTTTAATTGTTTACTTGTATATTCACTTTAATTGTTTATTTGATATTTATTGTTTATTTACTTACTTGACTTGTATATTTACTTGTATATTTGTTTAATTGTTTACTTGTATATTCATTAATTGTTTATTTGATATTTACTTACTTCTTACTTGTATATTTACTTGTTTATTTGTTTAATTGTTTACTTGTATATTCATTAATTGTTTATTTGATATTTACTTACTTCTTGACTTGTATATTTACTTGTATATTTGTTTAATTGTTTACTTGTATATTCATTAATTGTTTATTTGATATTTACTTACTTCTTTGACTTTTATTTACTTGTATATTTGTTTAATTGTTTACTTGTATATTCATTAATTGTTTATTTGATATTTACTTACTTCTTGACTTGTATATTTACTTGTATATTTGTTTAATTGTTTACTTGTATATTCATTAATTGTTTATTTGATATTTATTTATTCTTTGACTTGTATATTTACTTTTTATATTGTTTAATTGTTTATTATTCATTAATTTTTATTTGATATTTACTTATTCATTTATTCTTGTTTATTTGTTTATTTATTTATTTTCATTCTTTTTTTTTATATAATTCATTAATTGTTTATTTGTTCATTACTTGTTTATTTACTATTTACTTGTATATTTAATTGTTTACTTTGTATATTCATTTAATTGTTTATTGATATTTTATTTATTCACTTGTATATTTTATATTTTTTCATTCGTTTACTTGTATATTCATTTATTAATTCATTTTTCACTTCTTTTGTATATTTATTCATGTTTATTTCATCCATTCATTATATTCATTCATTTGTTAGCTTGTACATTTTATTATTTGTTTAATTGCTAATTTACTTGTTTACCTGCATATTTACATACGAATATTTGTTTACTTATATATTTATTTATTTTTTTACATTCATTCAATTGTTTACTTGTTTATTTACTTTCTTACTTGTATATTTACTTACGAGTATTTGTTTACTATATATTTACTTATTTGTTTACATGCTAATTTACTTGTTTATTTACTTATTTGTTTTTACTTACATTGTTATTCATTCATTCGTTCATTCATTTATTCATTCATTCGTTCATTTATTTATTCATTCATTCGTTCATTCATTCATTCGTTCATTCATTCATTCGTTCATTCATTCATTCGTTAATTCATTCATTCGTTAATTCATTTATTTATTCATTCGTTCATTAATTTATTCATTCAATCATTTATTCATTCGTTCATTCATTTATTTATTCATTCGTTCATTAATTCATTCACTTATTCATTCGTTCATTATTTAATTCATTCATTTATTCATTCGTTCATTCGTTTATTTATTCATTCATTCATTCATTCGTTCATTTATTTATTTATTCATTCATTCATTTATTCATTCGTTCATCCATTCATTCGTTAATTCAATTATTCATTCATTCGTTCATTCATTTATTCGTTCATCCATTTATTCATTCATTCATTTATTCGTTCATTCATTCATTCATCTATATATTTATTGGCTTGTCTTCGTTAATGACAAGTAGGAAGATTGCTTAAGTAATACAACGTAACTACGTAACACTTTACGCTATATTTTAAAACTTTTTTTGCGCCTAACAGTTTTTATCGAGAGCTGTATTTTTTTCAGGCGAGTTTCTTTTTATACCATTTATCCGTACGCAAATGTTCAAAGAAGATTTCGATTTAATGATGTGGAAAGTACCCTACAAGGACTACAAACCATCACACAATTTAGAGGTCTGTGTTCCACTCTAACGACACTCGAGTAGCATAGAACAGAGTGCCGGCATGCAACTTAAATCACGTAATTGTTCTGCATGCCCGATCGAAGGCAGAGAAGCTTCTTCTCCACGCTGCTGTCAACAAATTAAGTTGGTACTCGTAGTTATGGCCGCTCCGGGGTAATTCACATTCTACTGGAACGGCTACTTGGAGCAGAGGGCTTTGGAATCAGGCTGCGTGGAATGCTAGTCATTCCACAAATTTGTTCAAAGCATTCTCATAAATAGCGAAAGAATGACAGAAATCCGGGCGGCGAGCGAAATAGGGGAACCTGCGGCAGCTAACATGCAATGAATCAAAACCGACGCAGGGTATCAAACAAACCAACATTATATTACGCAGCTAGTCGCCAATTAAACCCTTGCTTGTCCTTAAATCACCACAAAATTTTCGTGCTTTCAGCATCATAACCACATCCACAAGAGCAGCACCAACTATTTTCATTTACATCGATAAAGTAAGAGCCAAAATGTGCAAAAAAATTTCTAGGAATACCGGAGAATGCTTCTAACCTGGCAGCGTTACTAGAGATGGGAACCGATTCGAGTCTGGGAATTATTCTAGAAAGAAAAATCAAATATTTAGGTAATATTCTGTGTAGGAATGATTCGGCAGTTATGAAAACATGTATCTTTTGTATGAAAGCCGCTAATTGGAAATCGAATTGGCTGAAGGAGCTGAAACGAGAAATAAACAGAGTAGGTCTAAATTGGCTATGGAGAGAACTAGGGTCTATAAACACGAAAACTATTGGAAGAATAGTAAAAGAGAGGGCAAACGAAATTTCGAGACAAGATATTTTTAGTAAATTAAAGACCTAGGATTACTAAAATACTGTAAATTTTATTAGTAACAACAATGTAATTTATTCGCCACAACAATAATTCCTTTCTACAATTCACCTTAAACGCTCTCAAAGTCAAAATTGGATCTTCAAACACAGTATTCGTTATAGCACTCCACCGACGACAATGACAATTTACTTGGACTATTACGCACAACAATGAACTGTTAATCTTAACTAATATTTACAAAGCACTATTTACAAATCAGAACTACCAGTTCTCCGTTCACAGTTCTTCTATCTCAGTCACTCAAGTTACAGTATCTCGAACCACAGACCTTCAGAGACAGTTAACTGTACTCGAACTCAAGTCCCTCCAACTGCGGTCCACTGCACTCGAACTCAGGTCCTCCAACTGCGGTCCACTGCACTCGAACTCAGGCCTTCAGATGCTGACGCAGTTGCGAACGCACACTCGAGTCGAACTCCGGTACACAAGACTGGCTTGCTTGCTCTGGCTTTCTCACTGACTGGCTCACTAATCAACTGAAAAACTGCTGTCGTTCCTTCGCGACCGTACTTTATAACCACAGCGACGTAGCCTCGAAAGTTCCACGCGTCTCTAGAAATGGCACTCCAGAGAAATCAGAGCCCTCTCCTCTCTACCAGCTAAAGTGCTCCGCGCGATCTTCTCTCTTGCGGGACGCTGGTCGTGAGTTCGAATCTCACGTCGCTGTCACAATACTATAGGTAGGTGAAGCAGTTTTGGGAACAGGAAGAATAATATGTTAGACTAATTCAAGGGAAGAGAGAACGGGAATGGCATGGTGGAGATTAGGTATCTGGAAACTCAAGAATAAGAGAGGGAACGTAGAGAAGGATAATAGTAATATGCGTTACAAGAGCGGTATGTTGAAGTTTTCATGTTCGAGGAAAAGTTTCAAAAATCGAAACGTAGTTGAGCTTTTTTAATTTCCGAGAATTGAAAGAAAACATACCGCTCGTGTATCGTACATTATTTTGTGCGAAGATCGTTTATTACATACCTGAAAGACGAATTTCTAATTAGTTGCAATGAAATCTCCATCTTGGTTTCTGTTCAATGACGGCAATTTTGCAAAACAAAAATATCTATCTTCAACATTGTTCCTTTAAAATGTTTTCTGTGTTTACTATACTCCAGCAGGCCGTGATATACGTCTGTCTTTTTTTTCCCCCCAGTCTATAAATGCGAACTTAAAACAAACGGCTTCCTTAATGTTACATGCATCACGAAATGCAGTAACTTTAGTGGAGTTGTAGAGTTTAACTTAATTTTTGCAAATATTTAAAAACAATAATTAACAGTGCAATTTAGGTGAAATTGCAGAGGTAAGTTTCCAATTTATAATTATTACTATATTGAACGTCTCTAAAATAATATGTCAAAAGCCTAAAGCAGTAAAATGAATATGTCACTTAAGCGGTAAGAAGAGGGAAATTGTTATGTGTGTTAGGTTGGGAATACTGAATGTGAAATTTTAGACTTACCGCGGGTTGGTTTTGTGCGGAAACCAAGCAAATACGCACGATCTCGCACAAATGTCCTTTGTGTGGACTAGCTGAAGACGCAATGCATATTGCATTAAAGTGTCAGGCAACGAATGATTTGAAAAACAGTTGGGTGGATAAAAAATTTCTACAAATAAACGCTATAGTAGCTTATAAAAAAATGGTCACCTAAACGCCAGCAATCTGCATAAATTAGGAAAATTTCTTTTTAAAGTTAAAATTAGATGGGAAGAGAAAGTCAAAGCTCTAACGGAGATGGAATTATAAATGTTGAGTAGTCACACGATAAAAAACCTACGAAGAGTAGTCAATGAAGTTACAGAATAATTCTTAAGAGATTGAGCATAAAAATGAAAAAGCTGAAGTAGGAGTTTTAAATAAAAAGGTATACTTATTAGTTGCCTATTATTATTATTATTATCATTATTATTATTATTATTATTATTATTGTAAACAGAGGATACTAATAGGTTCATTATGTATTAGCTTTTGTTATATTTGTATAGAGAGTGATGGTGGATTAAGAACTGGAATACATCTAATCCGCCATGACGTGAACAAAGATTGATGAAATAAATAAATAAATAAATAACATTTTCACTTACAGCTTTGACGCTCTATGGGCGCTAAGATCGTTGGCTCGAACGTCGGCATGGGCGTAACTTTAAACATCGGAACCGGGGGTCTTGCTAACAGACATTTCAGTAGTTTTTTTCATTTACTCCTGTGATATACAGGGTGCAAGTAATGTAACTGTGAAGATTTTAAAAGCTTATTTCTTGGATAGGGTACAACAAGGGACAGCGGGGCCAAACAGCTGAGTAACAGTAACTCAAATCATACCATATATCAGATCCCGTAAATATGAGTCAAAGAGAAATGCAGTTAAAGCGTTCATTAAGAAATTACATCCAGCTCAATATCAAACTAATAAATATATCTAATTTGAAACTGAATTCTCTGTTTTAAAACTATCCTAATCCGATGAGTTTATTGTCAAAACTTCCCTTTTCTTCTGGTTTGCTACAAAACTGTGTTTACCAAAATATCATCTGAAATAACTCTGTAACTTGTAGGATAATATTTACGAAACGGTGGAGTAACGGTTAGCGCGTCTGGCCGCAAAACCAGGTGGCGCGGGTTCGATTCCCGGTCGGGGCAAGTTACCTGGTTGAGGCTTTTTCCGGGGTTTTCCTTCAACCCAGTATGAGCAAATGCTGGGTAACTTTCGGTGTTGGACCCCGGATTCATTTCACCGGCATTATCACCTTCATCTCATTCAGACGCTAAATAACCAGAGATGTTGATAAAGCGTCGTAAAATAACCTACTAAAATAAAAATTTACGAAACGCCTAGAAACAATTTATTTCATTCTAATTTTACACTACAAAAAGGTACCTTTCGTTAGACACATTTCTGGAGTTAAGCTTACAAGATTTTCATGTTCAGTGGAAGATCATCTATCATAGATAAGGACAGTTTTGCAAATCACCTGTTCAATTCAAATTCATATTAGTCCCTAAAGTTTATTTTTTTTTTCCGTTGTTGGTAACTCTATAGCAGCGTTTCTCAAACTTCTTTGACGTGGGGACCACTTTTATAAGTCAGAACAATTACGCGGACCACCTTACTCTTGTTCCCTTCGAAAGCAAAATTTATCATTTTTGTAGCATATTTTAATACCAGTATACTTCGATTTTGAAATAGAATTAATTAAAATCAATTAAATTAAAGTAATTTTATATTAGTATTAACTAATTAAGGTAATGTTAATAGAAGAAAATTCATTTTTGTTTCTTTAATAATTCAAGGCTATTAGAGTTTGGATAATCATTTTAACTTACTAAATAAAAAAATAAACGTTGTTACACTTAAAGAGATGGATGAGCATGCCGATTCTTGCACAGTTCTATATTTGGACGTATGCTGGCAAGCTTAAGTCGGAGATCGTCACATACATCGAGTCAATTTCGGTAGCCTACTTTGTTTGAAAACCCTTTCTCACACAGATACGTAGAAGCAAACTGAATTATAATCTCCAAAACACCATTGTACAGTTCAATGTATTCTCTTTTCACTTGTGATGGGGTCCAGAAATTAACCATACCTTCCGCTTGGAATTTCATTTCAATTTCTGTCTCATTCGAGAGAGTTCAATTAACTGTTTTCTTTCACTCAATTGAAGTTTGTTAGTTTCAATATCGCAATGAAAGTGATCACGAACCCATGAAAATTCGTTACATTTGCTTGGAAAATAAGTTTAAAATTGTGACCTCAGAGTTGTATTATTGGTGTACGACGTACAGTATGTGACCATTTCAAGGTGCAGACTGGGTGCCGGCAAAACTATTAAGAAAGTCATAAATGCATGAAAAGGTTCAATCCTCTGTTATGAATTCGAGTGGTTCCTGGCTGGATTATAGGCGCGGCGCCAGATGTGCAGGGAAACGCCACGTTCATAGTGCTTTAAATCCCTTCTTTTGTTGTTGAGAGTAGACTGGGAAGTCAGTAGACTGATAGGGTAATAAATTGCATAAAATATCAGTACTGGGAGAAAAACTGAAAGACGATTGACATTATCATTTCCAAAGGCTGAGATTTTCAGCTATAGAGTGATACGCAATTGGTTTGAATTTTATTTTTTCTTCTGCCTTTTTTGAAGGACCACAAGGGCAGACATCGAGGACCACAGGTGGTCCGCGGACCATAGTTTGAGAAACTCTGCTCTATAGCATCTATTAGATGCTTTATGGTTGTGCTAACAGATGGAGTTACTTGTCAACAATGTGACGATGAAATGTGTGTTCAGGTTACTGCCCAGCGACAGTCCTGATGTATAATATATATATATATATATATATATATATATATATATATATATATATATATCTTCTTCAAGAAAAATTCACCGAGAGCTGAGCCCGAGAATCGAACCACGGACCTTCTGATCTGGAAGCCAACATGCTGACCAACAGACCACGGAGGCAGTCTAAATATTATTTTAATGTACCGAAGTACTTATGATATTTCCGGTGTGGCTTAGTGGATAAAGCATCAGCACGTAGAGCTGAAAACCCGGGTTCAAATCCCGGCGCCGGAGAGAATTTTTCTCCGTTCCATTACTCTTTCATCGTATGATGACGCAGAATATCTGCATGGAAATATCATATGTACTTCGGTACATTAAAATAATATATATGATATGCGTACATCACTTCGTGATTTAAGACGGCGCTTATTCCGTTGGATCCCGGCCAGCTAGACTAGACGGCATTTCGGAAGGCGGTTAGCTTCTATATGCGCCGTAGCATTTCTGGTATGTGACGTCACAAGCTTGTACAGTAGAACCAATCAGAATCAGTCTATAATAAGCACTTCCTGAGTTCGTTTGTTCACGTGCGAGTGTTTCAATACATTGAATAAGTAAAACTAACATTTACTATGTGTATGTAAGGTAAATAAATGGAAGAAGAGACTGTAAAAACACAAGTATTACACAAGCAGGCGCGGAAAATAGTGTTTAAGGTGTATAATTATTATAAAAACGTTAACGAGCAGAACGCTGCCGGCCAACTTGATGCTGGCAGCAACGTTGCCAACGTGCAAGAAACGACTGCAGAAGCATGTGGTGTGGGATTGAGAAACGTGCAAAGAATATTGTTAGTGAAGGAAAGAGGGTTTGTTTGGTGTCATGCTTACAGTAATCAACGGCTAAGGTCATTATTGTCTTTTGATAATTTAAATTCTCTCCTGCGCTATTTGTATTGCACGTGCTCGTGAAGTACGATGTGGCAATGTTGTACGCTGCCTTGCTCTCTCTATCTGTCTCTCTCGACGCAAACGCTAGCAGACAACCCGCCTTCCGAATTGCCGTCGACTCTAGTCACTCATAACGAGTGCACCTCAGCACATGTGTGGACTTCAGTCCTATGGTCATAGACATCTATGACGTAGTGCAGAGGGAATCCAAGAGTTGGAACTTAAACTGAGGCGATTCTATCCGGCGCCGGGGTGGGTATCCGGTGTGGCTTAGTGGATATAGCATCAGCACGTAGAGCTGAAAACACGGGTTCAAATCCCGGCGCCGGAGAGAATTTTTCTCCGTTCCATTACTCTTTCATCGTAGGCAGTCTAAAGTTTACTTATCTCAGAAAAAAAAATTCCTTAAATGTTAGCACTGTTTTACTCGATAAGTGCTATCCGTACGGGTGCCCATTTCGTTGTCGGAAAATACGTACATCAGGCTATAACTAGCAACGAACAGTTGGATATCTTTCAGGTCATTCGACCCCGGGAACAGACAGTCTGTTCTCCTGAATATTACTGTGCGTCAGCTATCAGACTAAGCTGATCGTCTTCGTTTGACAATGACTGGGTTATAACTGGAGCCTGTCTATTGAATGGGCTCGTTCGAACTGAAGTCGTTGTTGCCATTAGCGAAGACAAAGAAGCAATCGAGGCGCGGATTGTATGGAGTCGAACCAGCTGTTCCGAGCACATCCAAAGCAACGGCGCGGCGATGCACAATCTGTTATTTGTTTCAAAGCCAGTCCGCAGACGAACAGTGCCTTGGCTCTCGTGTCAGAACTTAAGAACAAACTTTAGTTTAATATGCAAGATCTTCAAACTCAACGGAACTAAAACTTACGAGATCACAAGCTTAATAACCCTGGCACTGCCTGCAACGAATGATGCGTGTGGTGGAGAGAACAGGGGAAGAGACTTTTGCTATACTGACCGTCAGCGGAGAACATCGAAAGCGCACAAGCTATTATATTTTTTCTATCAAAAGCACAACAAAATAACTCTGGGAATACTTCCCAAACGCATCGCGGAAAGCATGAAAAGCGCACACTTCCCACTTTTACAGACTTTGGACTGTCTATTCCTAACCAAACACACGAGACCGTAAAATTGTAGTTCCCAATAGGGTTGAAGTACAGGGACATCATTTTATTTTTATTAACATTTTTAATATTAACCTGGCTATACCTTTGGATCAACGTCATTTGCTACCCCCTTCCACGACTGGCGTAATGTACAAACAAATCACTTTACTAGGTATAGGAGGGAAGAAAAGTAGTTCATCCATTTACGTAAACCAGGAAATATCGAGCTTTTGAGTTTTTGTTTAATCAAAATACAGTACAGTATTAACAATGAGTGTTTTTATTCACGAACTGACCTTTCCATGCGGACGTATTCATTATGCAGTGTATATTATACTGTCTACAGCACATTAGCGTACAATATAGAGAATGAAGTTAAATTGAAAAATAATCATAATATGGATATTTAAACATATTTTTTAAAATGGTGGCCGTTCATTTCGATACAGGCTTCAGTTCTAATGTGCATATTATCGCACTATAAACTATTGTACCTAATCCCAATTACCAGTTTCGTCCTTCGTACTAGTAACTCATGTTGAAATAATTCTGTACCTACTCTATAAAAGAGTACCTTACGTACTGTAAATTCAATCTTCACTTCTGCCCGACCCACAGAGATAAAATTACTCAGACATACTATCTACTGTCCGTCCAAGTGGTTATGCCGCAGGATCGTAGAAAGGGGGGAAATCACGTGACAGTTAATTACTTAACGAGCCCTTTTTATTTAAGTTATTTTAAACAGTTGTATAATATTACGTAAACGTCCAATTCCTAACAGAAATTAATGTTTTCAGAAAAGAGCTAAGACTGCCCATCTTTTACAGAGGACCGAGCACAAGCTGGTGGAGGAAATCGGGATGCGACGTAGGCAAACGGACAGTACCTGTGCGAAAATATGATTCAATATTGAAAGCTCTTTCGTCACTGGAAAACGCGAACATATTTCTGGAACGTACTATACTCACTAACTCAGTGCTGTTTACTACATGCGGCCTTGGTTGTGTGGAGGACAGTTGGAACTTCATTAGAGGGGGTGGGAGTGAAGTACATTAAAAAACGTAGGTACAATGAAAATTGAAGTAAAAATAAAATAATGTCCCTGTATTTTTTCTATCAAAAGCACAACAAAATAACTCTGGGAATACTTCCCAAACGCATCGCGGAAAGCATGAAAAGCGCACAAAATTATTCTTCCCACTTCTACAGACTTAGGACTGTCTACTGTTAACCACACATATAAAACGTAAAACTGTAGTTCTTAGTAGGGTTAAAGCATAAGGACAGCAGTAAAAAAAAAGTAAAAAACAAATCCATGGCGCTACAGCCCATGAAGGGCCAAGACCGACCAGCCGGCTGCTGGCCTCACGTCCACATGCCGAAGCAGAGGTGAACGATCATTCAACCAGAATGGAGGTATCGTATGGTTAGCACGATGATTCCCCCAGCCGTTATAGCTGGTTTGCGAAACCGGATTGTCACTACCTATCGTAGCTCCCCAAGTGCATCACGATGCTGGGTGAGCACCGGTCCCATACACTGGCCGAAATATCATGAGAAAATTTCTTCCTCCATGGGGATTCGAACCAGCGCGCAATAAGGACAGCAGTACGTGTATTAAACATTGTTACAATATCCAACTCTTCTACTTGTTTCAAGATGTCTTGCAACAAAATATGATTTTAGGACACTTATTCCTCCGTTCGCAATAAATGGCCTGTCTTTGTTATTGTTTGTTGTTTGTATCATTAACATGCCTGTGTGTCATATTTGAATTTTGAGTTACTGAGAGCGGTTCTGATTAGTTTAAGGCAGCCGCGGCGAAAATGCGACTCACGAGCACATTGTGGCTCGCAGTGCTTTTCTCTCGCTTTCTACCTACAACCCCCACCCTCTCACTCACTGGAGTCAAACTCCGTTCTATTTGTATTTGTCTCTGACCTGCGAGTGGCGTATCGTCGCAATATCTCTCTCGAAAGCATGTACCTCTATAAAAAACGAAAGTTTCAAGTAGGATGGGAGGATGCATTCTTTTGCTTACAATATGATGAAAATATTAAATGTATGATTTGTTCACAAATATTACTAGGAAAACGGTTGTGTAACATAAAACGGCATTATAAGTTACTACATGTTACTGATGAAACATTAAAAGGTTAAGTATTATTATTATTATTATTATTATTATTATCATTATCATTATCATCTCTGTACGTCGATTCTTTTACAGCAGATGTACGAATAATGCGGTTAGATCTTCAATTTAAACTCACAGATTTACAATGTGACGTTAAATGAAAGCTAGATGTAAGGACTTGACAGATATTGAACTTTTCAAATCTTTGGAAAAAAATAAATATTTGAATCTTCGTTCTTTCGCTTGCTCTGTTGAAGCCATGTTCGCTGTAACTTACGTTTGTGAAAAATTATTTTCAACAATGAAAATAGTAAAAATCAAATTTAGATCACGACTGACAGACAAATACCTTCGTGATCAACTACGATTGGCAGTAAGTGACAAAATTCCTGATTTTGAAACTTTGTCGCAGAGACATTCTGAAGAAAGTTAATTTTAGGTTGTGATAATGTGTCCTATGTTTTCTTGTTCATTTCTTTCTTCCTTACACGTCCTAATCATTAACTTACCCTTCGGTTGTCCGCCTCCCTCCATAGGTGCTATGCACGTTGCAGCTTACACAGTGGCTCGGCGCACCGTGGCCTTTTCGCCACGGATGGTTTAAGGGGACATTCCACTAAAAATGACAATCATTTTCCTCAAAGAGCTGCTTATACTTTATATATTTATTCATATAGTCAACATGGGGTATATTATTCTGGTATTTATTCTTGTTCTTTGGGTTATTCTCGTGAATATTTATTTTTTTTTTTGCATTGATTTCCCTTGAATTTATTAATTTTAAATAGTGACGTTTCATTTTGAATATAATTATACATAATAATAACATTTTGAGATAACTTAAATAATTGGAGTTAAAAAGATTTAAAGAAAAGCATATGTTTTGAAAGCATAAGAAAGAAGTTGAAATCCAAATTTTTAGAGCGTGTTTACTATGTAAAGGACTAACAAAATCCAAATTTTGAACTCCCAAATGTTTCTGGCTTTTAATTTTTTTTTATATTCTTTTCAGAAATATTTTCGAACCCAAGTTTTCGGTAAAGATCTAAATTGTTAAACTTCTTTTTTTGTTACAGTCACAAGACGTAGAGAAAATTTCTATTCGTTTCATTTTGTGAATTATCTCATTTATTCACTTTCAAACATTTTTTTTATTTTAAAAATGTTATTTTCCCTATCATTCATGAAAAAAATATTAATAAAATAAACTAGCAGCGTTTCTTACAAAATAAATGCATAGAAACATGCAGCTACCTCATAAATACTTGCAGTAAAAATTTGATCCAGATTGATTAATATTTGGCATAAAAAGTTTGTGTTGAATCAAGAAAAATAAACTTACAGAGAAATGGATTTCAAAGTAAAATGAACATTTTTGTAAATTAAAATTCTCCTCCGCTACATTCGCCTACTGTAGTAACTTCTGGGGGCCAACTTTAGAACAAAAATTTCTCTCTCTCTCTCTCTCTCTCTCTCTCTCTCTCTCTCTCTCTCTCTCTCTCTCTCTCTCTCTCTCTCTCTTTGTACGGAGGAGAGACCCGAAGTCTTGCACTGCAGACTGAAGCTTATTCTGTGAATGATTGGGTAACCGAACAGCAGCGCTCTTGTACAAATACAGCACGCGGTACCGTGAACTTAACCCGGGCTATTGTATGAGGGGTGATGTTGATGATGTTGATGATGATGATGGTGATGGTGATGATGATGATGATGATGATGATATGTGAATTAATGATCGCGAAATGAGTCCGAAGTCCAACGCCGAAAATTACCCAGCAATTCTGCTTCCATTGGTTGAGGGAAAACCCCGGAAAAACTCCAACCAGGTAATTTGTCCAACCAGGATTTGAACCCAGGCCCGCTAATTTCATAGCCAGACGTGCTGACCATTACTCCAAAAATTATTAGATTTCTAATCAGAAATTTGTAAAAAAAGATTTCTTTAATGAAAAATAATCTTGAGAGATCTTTAAATGCCACTCCTCCATATACAGTAGTCGTAATTGAAAAATAAACATATTTGTATTCACAATTGAACTAAATCCATTTGGGGTATGAAAACATACTTTCTAAGGAAGTGAAACAGCTAATAAAAATTGTTTGCAAAATTTTCATATAATTTTCAGTGAGTCTCCCCTTAACCCTTTCATTCACTGCGTCCTCTACAGAGGACAGCAACTCCACCGCAGCTTCATGGACAATGAGTTGTTGAGAGCGCGCCACATTCACGCTGTCTTCTCCAGAGACGTATTTGTATGTATTTATTAACACTACAAATGGGTATACACCCGGTGGCAGTGATATATAATATACAATAATACCATTACAATTATAATAATTACAGCAAGAAAGAAAAAAAAAGAAAATAAACCTAAATTTATTTCTAACTATAAATAAATGATGCAATAAACCTAGGACTATAAATAAAAACTATTCTATAATAACGCCTAACAATGAGCAAAAGTAAACCTAACTTAGATAATTTGTATAAACAAAAGCCGCCCTAAATAAGGGTTCGATAGATCGGCCTACTAATCAATTCATAAAGAATAATAAGTAAACAAAACAATTTTGTGACATTTGGAAAGAAAAAGAAAAAACATTAAGATAAGAAAACGTAGGAAATCATTTACAATAAAAATTTTGTTGGGTACAAATGATTACTAATTATAGCTAAGGATGATTTTAACACGTGAGCTCCTATGGCATCAATCGTTGCATCAGAAATTTTATATTGTTTAAGTTGATTTAAAGTTTCACGTGGGATCGTGCCACGGGCACCGAACATGAGCCCAAAAACTATTACCAATTTTAGTAATTACATATGATCTTAATTAATTACAAATCAACTTAATTACATATCATCTTAATTAATTACATATCACCTTAATTGATTTACATATTAACTAAATTACATATCATCTTAATTAATTACATATCAACTTAATTAATTACATGACAACTTAGATAATTACACTGCACCTACAATTACATTTTCAGTCTAATCTTCTCAACCTTTCCTTAAATGTATTGATTTTGAGAGGACCACCCTGAAAGATTGCCGCAGGTAAGCTGTTCCAGTCTACTATTGTGCGGTTTATAAAGGAAAATTTTTCTCTGACTATCCGCAAGATGTCACCTACGGATGGTTTCAAACTCGCAAGATTTTTCAAATGTACCCGAAACAGTGCATGGCCATTTTGAAGAGCATAAAAGCATTCCAGTCACAAATTGTTTTTGTTTAGAAAAGTCTAATTGTTTATTCTCGACTCCTTTCAAGTTTTTGTGAATTGCCCACAGTCTCATTTTTACAGCATGATGCCTTGATTTCCAGATGAACTGAGAGGACAAGGTGAACTTTCCTAATGGCAAATCTTCACTAGTAAATGAAGTCCAAATACTTAGGAGATTAATTTTCATAAAATTCAATATCATGGTAGTGCAGATAACGAAGGCGAAAACGACGGTGAAAGCGAAGGAGACAACAAAGAAAGTGAAGGCGAAGGCAATGACGACGAAAGTGCAGGCGAAGGCAAAAGCGATAACGACAGGGGCGAAGGCGAAGCCGATGACAACAAAAAGTGAAGGCGAAGCCGACGACGACAAAAGTGAAGGAGAAATCGACGACAAAAGTGAAGGCGAAGCCGACGACGACAAAGTGAAGGCGAAGTCGACGACAACAAAAGTGAAGGCGAAGCCGACGACGACAAAAGTGAAGGTGAAGCCGACGACGACAAAAGTGAAGGCGAGACCGACGACGAAAAGTGAAGGCGAAGCCGACAACAAAAGTGAAGGCGAGGCCGACGACGACAAAAGTGAAGGCGAGGCCGACGACGACAAAAGTGAAGGCGAGGCCGACGACGACAAAAGTGAAGGCGAGGCCGACGACGAAAAGTGAAGGCGAAGCCGACAACAAAAGTGAAGGCGAGGCCGACGACGACAAAAGTGAAGGCGAAGCCGACGACGACAAAACTGAAGGTGAAGGTAATGACGACAAAAGTGAAGGCGAAGGTGATGACAAAAGTGAAGGCGAAGTTGACAATGACTAAAGCGTATACGAAGATGACGACGATGACGATGATAATGATGAAGACGGTGGTGGTGAAGATGACTATGAGAACAGTGATGATGACCAATTATGAAGGTAGTTGTGTTGCCCTGATGATGATGCTAATTCTTGTTCAATTTGGAAGATTGGCCTCTAATGAGGTTTAGCTATAAATCTGAATCATTTCGCTATCTAATATGATTGCCAGATAATTAACAGCCTGCATATCATGTAATTGATAGGCGAGCTCGTTAATTCACTTAAAATCTGCAAATCCAGTGAGAAGCTGGGCAGTAAAATGCGCGGATTAGTCGTGAACACAAATCCAAGCGTATGTCACGGTTCGGACCCCTAATTAGCAGGGCGAGCCGCGTCTACGGCAGCTGCCAGCCACGTCTGCGGCGGACAAAACTGTTGTCCGCAAGCAATTCGGTGCTCCGCAACCTGACGTCGGTGTCAGAGAAGTGGCCGGCATTGGGGCGAGCAACAAAAGATATCAAACGTGAAATATTTATGGTTTAAATAGATATTCAGCACGTAATTGTTTTGTTTTTTGCACGATCGTGTTTTATTTGTCGTATTTACAGCTACTGTTGTTAGGCCTTGAAAGTTAGAATTCCCACACAGAGACTTGTTGCTATGGAAACCATTACAGTGCAGTTTTGCGAAGACTTTGGAATAATATTTCTCTAAATTTTCAATGCAAAATATAATGTATTTGAAACAAAACTCGTTTTTCACACTTCTCCTGAATTTTGTGAAAAGCACTTCCCAACCTTGTATCATAATATACTATTGTGCAAATTTATACAAAACAGTTAGGGCCTAATCATACAATCAATCAATCGATCAATCAATTTAGGGCATTTCAAAACCTAAGAGGTTTTTAGCCTCATTCACGATATATCGCCATTCGTCTCTGTTCTCTGCATCTTCTAGTCGTCCTCCCACTGTACAAAGATTATCATACACTTGGTCCTGCCAACGGAGACGAGGTCTACCAAGAGGTATCGTACATCTTGGAGAATAGTCGAAAGCTTTACGTAGAAGAGTCTTCATCACGCCGTAGAACGTGTCCAAGCCAACGTAGTCTTCGACTTTTTATTAAGCTAATAGCCGTACCCGTGCGCTCCGCTGCACCCGTTAGAAATAAATATAAAGTAATTACATAATTAAAATAGGACGTTTGATCCAGGGAACATTCGTGTTTGATAGAAGGATAAATCGCTTAATATGTTACTTAATTTAAATTGTATTTAAAATATTAAAATGCGATCATTTTGATCCAGAGACCACTCATTGGTGCAATGACAATTCCTTTAACATGTTTCTTAATTGTTATTACCAATTATTTTTGGAAAAGCGAAAATTAACAGAAAAATTTTGGCTACAGATTTATTATTATTTTTTATATAATATTATATTATATTATATTATATTATATTATATTATATTATATTATATTATATTATATTATATTATGTAAAAAGTGTGTTGATAACGGATGTACTGAATTACAAAGTTTTTAATTTGTTGTGGGAGCTCTTGAATCTCAGGAGGAACAGCTTTTACAACAGCGCAACATAATCTGCTTGGCTCATTACCCAATTTTTTTGCATTGCATTTATTGCATATATATTTTATGTATTTTAACACGATTCAATTGAACATAGTTAAAATTTGAATTATAAAATAATGGATTGCTAAGCCAACGTACTATTACTGCATACTAAATCAATACACTCTCGTTGTTCGTTAATTCTCTGAGATAAAAATGAATATGTTCATAAACATTATTTTAAAAAATACAGGAAATGAATATACAGAATAACCTATCAAGTTGCCAGTGCATAAGAAGCTATTTTAATCTTACCTGTCCTCGATTCACTCACAAGTTACTGTAATAACATTATAGCATTATGTCCATGCAGAGAAACTACACTTTCCAATGATGAAATAATAATTAATTATGCAAATCGGTTAATTTAGCTTCCGATATTACTTCATACAAACACAGAAACATTCTCTGTAGGCTATCTTTCATAGCTTTCGATTGTTGTGTCCAAGGCCCCTTATAGACGAAGTCATTTGTTTTTTATTTCAATACACCGCCTTAGATGGCAGTTATTTTAATTTTAAAACTCATTTATCTCATTAAATATCAGTCCTATCAAAATTTTTCAAAGAATAAAACTTATCAGAAATCATTTTAAAGAAACTTTTGTTATGTAACATTTTTCACAAAAATCAATAATAAGCGAGATATTTCGATTTATTTAATTCAGGCCCCCTTATAACCCCCCCTTTTAAATAATGTATTTTGAATGCCATATAGCCTAAAATCTAAGTTACAACGAACTTAATTTATATTCCAATTTTCATCGAAATCCGTTCAGCCATTATCGCGTCAAAAGGTAACAAACAAACATACAGACAGACAGATAGACATACAAACAAAAATTTAAAAAAGCGATTTTCGGTTTCAGGGTGGTTAATTATATATGTTAGGACCAATTATTTTTGGAAAATCGAAAATTACCAGAAAAATTTTGGCTACAGATTTATTATTAGTATAGATTATGTCCGGATCTTTACAAATATCCCTTAGTTCCTTGTTCTTCAAAATTCTGCATGTGTTATTTTCTTGAATGGGATCAAAAGTCTTCAAGATTTTGATCTCAAAAGTAAAAAGGGATACAAGTACAATAAATTCTAATATATGTAAATTTACTCTTCTTACACGGAATTTCGCATACCTCTGCCCTCTATTACTTATTTGTTCGGTTCCACGCTATCACAACACGATAACACGCTACAAATTCCACTTCACACATCATCTCTGTACTCCTCATCTATCACTGTTGCTACTTATCGTCACTGGTATTCTCTGCCTCCTGAAATCAAAGGCTTTGATTTCTTTTAAATATAAATTGAAAGAATATCTTATGAGTTCCCAGACCTAACGCGTTGCAAATATTTAATGCAATGTATTCATTCCACTGTATTTATTTTTATTTTTTATTTCTTATTTTTGTTGTGTATTCTTAATTCAATTGACTTTATAATGTTATTTTATGTATTTTCTTCTAATTTAATGCTAATATTATGTTTACTGCATTCTTCATTTTTGTGTACTCTTTATTCAAATGTCTGTTTATGATTTTATTATATAAATCGTATTTATTTATAACTTAGCACCGATATGCAATCCACTAAGTTTGTTTTATTTTTTATTGTTATTTTATTGTGTACATTTTATTTAATTGTCGGTTTCTGGTTTAATAATATGAATCGTAATTACTTGTAATCTAATACAAATATGTATTCCCATGTGTTTATTTTTATTTTTATAGTGTACATTTTATCGAATTATCGCTTCTGATTTTATGTGATTCGTATTTGATTCTAACACCATTAATATGCATTTCACTGTGTTTACTTTTATTTTATTTGGTAAATTTTTATTTAACTGCATTTTTTGATCTCGTTATGTAAATCGTATCTGTATATAATTACTTAAATCCATTCAGTTGTATGTTCAACTATGTAACCAAGTTTTAATCCTGGTTGAGTGTAAGAGAAGGCCTACGGCCTTAGCTCTGCCAGGTTAAATAAAGCCATTATTATTATTATTATTATTATTATTATTATTATTATTATTATTATTATTATTGCCGTATTATTATTTTTTTTTGTATTTCCAAAAATCTGCATTTAGAAGCGATATGAATAGATTGGTAGTTTATAATGATACTTAAATCTTTTGTATTGCTCCTACTATTATATATTGCCCTTCAAGAATTTCGTTATTCGTTAGTTGTAAGTCATTACTTGTGTTATTATTTTAATTATTATAATTGTTCCTGAATCCTGTATGTAACTTGTAACCGAAAATCATTGCTTGTAATATCCCTTTATTACTCTCAACTGTTTCACTGTTCATGAATTAAGTATTAATTTGAAGTCTAACTTTGTTTTATTAATCTACTATTGATTATCTTTTTATGCTCGATCATGCCGAAATGTAGTAATTATACACCTGGTAGCAGTCCTTTAATGGATGTCATTAAAGTACACCTACTCATTAAAATACAGGTCTTCAGCCAATAACAACTCAGCTTACAGGTGTTCAGCCAATGACAAGTCAGCTTTGTACCGTTATAAAACCGCAAGTATCGATTATTCTCGGATATGCAATCGAAAGATAATTAGCGAAAAGTCACGGAGGCTGGAAATCCAATACTGTCGCAGAAGGTTATGTTCTGTTACTATAATAATTAGCGTTAATTGTAAATGATATTCAAATAAATTCAATTTATCATCTCGTTTTTCAATGTCGAATTCAATAATCAAGGTTATATCAAGTTTAACGGGATTACATCAAGGTCAATGACATTATTGTTCCTCGGAAAAAAATCAATACTTTCGCGTCTGCGCACATCTCACAATTCACGACCTAGAACAAGGTCACTTCCGATCTTGTCAGATACAAATAAAATGTATACATCTGAATAATTTCAAGTTAGAAATATGGTCGAGCATAGAAAGTCGTATGAAACGAGCCTATAATGATAGTAATTAAGACGCAAGTATGAATATTATGAAACTCGCTTGCGCTCGTTTCATAAACATCCATACTTGCATCTTAATTACTATCATTATAGGCTCGTTGCATAATGTACTATTAAGGTCGTGTATTTACTCTGAAACGGTTAGACATTCTTGTATATCTTTTGCATTGATTATTCCTCAAACATCTCATTAATCTTTAACAGGATCCATTCTTTCACTAAGGTGCATTTTTCTACATAGTTCACGTGGATTGTAACTGTGACCACTATTTTATATTATCACTTTACTCTTGTTTATTGCTTATAAAATATGTATTTTGTTGCCAACTATAACCCTAATATACATCAGGGTGAAATAGGGTTTATTAAATTGGATAATAAAAAAAAACAGAGAGAATCTTATTTTCTCAATACCCTTCTGCACATCAACATTATGAACAATCTTTATTGTCCAAAATCGTCCGTAAAATTATAATAAAACTACACCATAATATCGTCGTGGAATAGCAGCTGAAGAAAATTAATACAAAAAGCAACACTTCTAATAATAGTATTTAACATTCGTGTACTGACTACAAATAATGCACATGGCTTGTCAGTATATCTTTTCATTAATAGTCTTCCTCGTATGTAATCGTGAAAACTTTGTAACTAATTCAACAATAGCAATCAAAAAATGACTTTCATACTCCATCGGCAAGTCTATCGTGCTATTTAACAGTAAAAATTTTTAATATATCGATATAAAAATGAAACTCAAAACATAAAATTGTTTAGGCCAAATTAAAGACGTACCTAATTTCTCACGCCTTCTATTCTGTAGGTGAATTCATGACATTCAATAACGCTTCATGAAATTGATACTAAAACTATGTGTTGTACTAGTAGACTATATTGTAAAAGTCAATCTATACTGTGACTATAAATTAAGATTTTATAATAATTAAGTTTTTTGACTTGTTCCATATTCTACCTGTAACATGTATGAATACCATGGAATGTTAATAAATACAATACAAACAAGTACCTTAGGAGAAGAAAGCATGCTTCACTTGTTAGTGTAAAATAGAATCGTGAAAGGCATCACAACTACTGAACAAGAAATATTAGGGGGAATGTTGTAACGCATTGTGCGTGGAATTACATCCCCGAAGTTAGGTTCACATATCGTCCTGTATAATCAGTAACGTGGCTATGAGGTGAAAATTCATGAAAATTGTTTTTGGAGTAAGGCAGCTGTTTACACATAGAAGCCTGATAAACAGCGAGCCTTTAAAAATTCCAATTAGTTTCGTGGCTTCTTATCCAGGACCAAGCATCTCAAATCAGGTCTGGCAGAGGCGTGTTGATATTCAGCAAGCTACGACGACCCAACTGAAAGTCAAAACTGGCTTATGAGGATGTAGCTGTGGTCTGGTGAAAAAAGCTATTAAGTCGCTTAATTGTTACGCATTCTACTATTTCATGTGTTATCTATTTACCTATCTATCATTAATCCACTCATCCGAAAGGAAATAGGGTAAGATGAAGAGATGAAATGGTATGAATAGGAAGAGTAGTATAATGGAGAGAAAAGAGAATTAAGGGAGATGAGGGAAGATACAGCAATAGAAGGCGAGGAGAAAAGGAGCAAATGAGAAGTGGAGAAATAAGAGGAGAAAGTAGAAAGAGAGACTAGGAAGAGGGGAGAATAATGAGAGATGACGAGGAAGAGAATAAGAGAAAGGTAGGAAAGGAAAAGAGAGAAGAGTATAAAAAGAGAAGAGGGAAGAGAAGGAGAAGAAGAAAAGAGCGAAAAAAGAAGAAAAAGAGAAGAGGAAAATAAGAGAAGATAAATGGAAGAAAGCAGAGAAGAGAAGCAGAAGAAGTGAAAGAGAAGAGAAGAAAAAGAAAACAGAAAGGAGGAGAAATAAGGAAAAAGGAGAAGAAGAGAGACAAGGAAAAGAAAGGGGAAGAAAACAGAAGAGGATGTGAAGAGAACAGAGAAGAGAACGGAAAAGAAAAATGGGAAGAGGAGAAAAAAGAAAAGAGGAGAAAAAACAGAAGAGGAGAAATAAGAGAAGAAGAAAATAAATGAGAAAAAGAAAAGAGGAGAAGAAAATGAAGATAATGAGAAGAAAAGAGGGAAGGAGGGACTAAAAGGGAAGAGAGAAAACAACAGAGAAGAGGAAAAGAAAAAATGTAAGAGGAGGAAGAGGAAAAAGCGAAAATGAGAAGAAAATAGGAAAAAGCAGAAGGAAAGAGCAATGAGAAGCAGAAGAAAAGAGAAAAGAAGATCAGGAAAGTGCGGAAATAAGAAAAATATGGCAAAATAAGAAAAGAGTTAAGAGGAAAAGAAACAAGAAGAGACGAAGAGACAGAAGAAGAAGAAGAGGAGGAGGAGGAAAATGAAGAAGGCAAAGGACGAGGAAAAGAAAAAATGAAAAACCTAAAATAGAAAAACCTGTCTTAAAGTAGGCAAAACATTTTTTTTTTTTTCAAAATTAGCTCCTAACCCAGCCATAAATATTGTTAAACCAAAAACAAGTAGAAGTTAAGAGTTGAGGAGATATGAGAGACGAGAAGAGAGAATGAAAGAAGGAGAAGTGAGAAGGGAATGAAGAAGAGGTGATGGGAAGGGAAGGGAAGGGAAGGGAAGGGAAGGGAAGGGAAGGGAAGGGAAGGGAAGGGAAGGGAAGGGAAGGGAAGGGAAGGGAAGGGAAGGGAAGGGAAGGGAAGGGAAGGGCGTTGAAGAAACAGAGAAGATAGAAAAGGAGACGAAAAGAGATATGAGAATAATAAACGAAAAGGGCGATAAGGAGAACAGCGACTGACGGGAAAAGATAGGAATGAAAAGAGAGTAATGGAGAGCAGGAGACAAAGATAAGAAGAGAGGATGAAAAAGGAGAAAATGAATAGAAAAGATACGAATTGAGACGAG
This sequence comes from Periplaneta americana, assembly GCA_025594305.2. Classification (NCBI taxonomy): domain Eukaryota; kingdom Metazoa; phylum Arthropoda; class Insecta; order Blattodea; family Blattidae; genus Periplaneta; species Periplaneta americana. The sequence goes on from JAJSOF020000013.1 coordinate 146,008,211, forward strand.
AAGAACAGGAGGAAAAGAAGGGAGAGAGGGAGGGAAATGAGCACAAAAGAGTAGAGGAATGAAAAGATGGAAGAGAAGAAACAAGAAAGAAGAAAGAAAAGGGATGTAAAAAGGGGAGTGGCAGGGTAATAAGAATTGTGGTATAGAAGAAAGGGGAGAGAAGCAGACAGGAGGGAAATGAAGCGAAGAGAGATAAAGGGGAGAGAGGTTTACGGTGAGAAGAGAGAAAATTAACGAAGAGAATGGATATGACAAGAAAGAGAGAAGAATCAGAAGAAGTTAGTGTAAGGATTATAAGAAGGAAGTGATGGATAAAGAGAATAGATAGCAGACAAATGGAAGTAGGACATGGGAGAGAAAGATAAGAAGACAGAATGGGAAGAGATATGTGGGGAGAAAACAGAATAGAAAGAAAATGTGAATAAGAAGAAGAGTAATTTGATCGCTGTAAGCTGCTTCAGTCTACCTGAAGCCTGGATTATAGGCTGATGTATAAATTAGATTATAAGCTATACATAAACCCCAACTGTGAGAGCTTGTATAAAATTAACGAATTGTGGCATGAACATGGGACGCTGCTTAGGTGACGTCATCGTCACTACCTGCGCTTCGAATTTGATTAATATCAGTTCAGGGCTTAAGAAGTTTAGCGGATACCGCTATAAAATGTTGAACACAACCTGCCAGGCTGAGATACCGCATACGCTTGCTGTGTACTTCCTCAGGACACTTATTGCATTCTATTTTTATTTGTTGGCACAAAATACAAGTAGTTTCAAACATTTGAAGTAATAAATCTTCATCATAATCATCACTATGGTTTTAACCTGGCGGTTCGTTCCGATATATAGGGACATAATTTTATTTTTACTAACATTTCTAATATTAACCTGGCTATACCTTTGGATCAACGATTAAGAACCGGAAACACCGTTTGCTACCCCCTTTTACGACTGGAGTTCGATGATACTGGCGTAATATACAAACAAATCACTTTACTAGGTATAGGAAGGACGAAAAGTAGTTCATCCATTTACGTAAATTAGGAAATATCGCAATTTTGAGTTTGATAATTTTCATTGGGATTTGTTTAATCAAAATACAGTACACTATTAACAATGAGTGTTTTTACTCACGAACTGAGCTTTCCATGCGGACGTATTCATTATGCAGTGTATATTAGGCCTATACTATCTACAACACATTAGGGTACACTATAGCCAATGAAGTTAAATTGAAAAATAATCATAATATCGTAACAGCGACTTTGAGATTCTGAACTCACGATATAGAGAGAGAAGATCGCGTTGGAGCACGGGTTCCCGAGTAGCGCGGTGGGAGAGAACAGAGGGGGTGTATTACGTCAACGCGACGAGAGTGCGCGCGCATCTGGTGCTGGTAGAGAGGAGAGGGCTCTGGAACAATTTTCTCTGGAGTGCATTCTCTGGAGACGCGACGAACTTTCGAGGCTACGTCGCTGTGATTATAAAAGAAGAAACGCCAGCGAACTCGAGCAGTTTTTTCTGAAAAAATTGAACTTCGTTTATTTTTTTTTTTTGTTTTCTCACAGTTGATTAGTCAGCCAGTCAGTGAGCAAGCCAGAGCAAGCAAGCCAGTCTTGTGTACCGGAGTTCGACTCGAGTGTGCGTCCGCAACTGTATCAGCATCCGAAGGCCTGAGTTCGAGTGCAGTGGACTGCAGTTGGAGGGACCTGAGTTCGAGTACAGTGAACTGTCTCTGAAGGTCTGTGGTTCGAGATACTTGAACTCGAGTGACTGAGCTAGAAGAACTGTGAACTGAGAACTGATAGTTCTGATTTGTAAATAGTGCTTTGTAAATATTAATTAAGATTAACAGTTCATTGTTGTTCGTAATAGTCCAAGTAAATTGTCATTGCCGTCAGTGGAGTGCTATAACGAATACTGTGTTGAGTGAAAATTCTATTGTTGACGAGAGCGTTTAAGGTGAATTGTAGAAAGGAATTATTGTTGGAAGAATAAAATCCTATTGTTGAGTTGAAAAAAAATTCACAATATGGACATTTAAACACATTTTTGAAAAGGGTGGCCATTCATTTCGATACAGGCTTCAGTTCTAATGTGCATATTATCGCACTATAGACTAATTCCAATTACCAGGTTCGTACTTCGTATCAGTAACTCATGTTGAAATAATTCTGTACCTACTCTATAAGAGAGACCTTATGTACTGTAAATTCAATCTTCACTTCTGCCCAATCCGAAAAGATAAAATTACTCAGACATGCTATCTACTGTCCGTCAAAGTGGTTATGTCGCAGCGTCGTAGATAGGGAGGAAATCACGTGACAGTTAATTACTTAACGAGACCCTTTTATTTAAGTTATTTTAAAGAATTGTATGGGTATAATATTACGTAGGCGTCCAATTCCTAATAGAAATTAATGTTCTCAGAAAAGAGCTAAGACGGCCCAGCCACTAGCCTTTACAGAGAGGCGAATAGAAGCAGATGGGGGAAACAGGGATGCGACGTAGGCAAATTGAAAATGATGCAATATTGAAAGCTCTTTCGTCACTGGAAAACGTGAACATATTTTTGGAACGTACTATTTACTATGACCGTAAGGCTACTATGACTGTATATGCGGTCTTGGATCTGTGTGGAGGATGGTTGAACTTCATTAGTAGAAGGGTTGGGAGTGAAGTAACTTACATTCAAAAGCTCAGGTACAATAAAAATTGAAGTAAAAATAAAATGATGTCCTTGTAAGACAGAAAAGGCTCATAAATATAAAAATACCAAAGGCATACCGGACTGTATCCAATGATGCATTGTGCGTGATAACGGGAATAATCCCAATAAACATCCAAATAGAGGCGACAGCAGAGTATTACCGAGTTGTCAAAAGAAGCAGAAACCAACATGACCACGAGAACAGGAATCAGATTGACCATGATATGGAGTTAAAGCATTGGCAGCATCCAGTTGACGACGTAAACATCAGAGAAGGAAAAGAAGACAACGAATATAATTAAAATCTTCACAGATGGGAGCAAAGGTGTACTCGGTGTTGGAGCAGGAGTAGCTATATTCAAAGAAGGCAACCTGGCGGAAGCGCTAAAATACAGGCTGAATGGCAAATGTTCCAACAATCAGGCTGAACAACTAGCCATATTAAAAGCTATTCAACATGTACAGACTCTGGAAAGTCAACAGCAAACAATTTCAATATTTACAGACAGCAGGATAACATTAGACTCCCTTAGAAATCAAACAAATCATACGCATCTTATAGAAGAAATCAGAAGAGAAGTAAACGAAGCGGAGAGGAAGAAGTGGAAAATAGAATTCAACTGGATTAAGGCCCACGCTGGACACGAGGGGAATGAATTAGCAGATCAACTTGCGAAGGAGGCAGCACGCTCCGAGGATATTCCAGAGAGCTACAGCAAGACACCAAAAAGTGCAGTGAAAGGTGAAATACACACTCTCAGTTTAGTGAAGTGGCAAAGCGAATGGGACAACACAGCAAAGGGACAAATCACAAAATCTTTCTTCCCAAATATAAACGATCGGTTAAAATTGAAACTTAACTTAACCCCAAACTTCACAACTATAATAACAGGACACGGAAATATAAAATCTTATCTACATAAATATAAAATTATAGATAGCCCATTATGTCCATGCAACAATGACGAACAAACGATAGATCATTTGTTATGCAATTGTAAATTACTTGAGGGAGAAAGAGACATTCTGAAAGCGGCAGTTCTAAAGTCTGAAAACTGGCCAGTGAATACAGACAAACTAGTGCATAAATACCAGAAGAACTTGATCAAATTTACTAACAATATACAATTTGGCAAATTACAATGAAAGAAAAGTACAAAGTTCATCCATCTATATTGTCTATAAAGTAACTCTTAGAACAATATAAAGTAATTATATGAACATAGTTTAAGGTAAACCAATGCTTGTAGTATTACTCCACAGTAATTGAGCATGCAGACTGTAAAAAAAAAAACAAAAACAAAACAAAAAAACAAAAACTTGTCCTGCCATCGTATTCATGATCTCTATATATCCATGTCCTTAAGGATTATGTCAGTAACTGTTTTGGTATGTGCTTTCTTTCTATTCTTTTTAAATATCCAAAACAATTTTGATTATATTTCTTAATTTTAATCCAATAAATCGAACGCCAGCTCTGGGGTAACGTAACATCAGATATGCACTGGAGGAAGAGGGTGTTACAACATGTGCTCAATATGGCCACCGATCATGATAAAGTAGGTAACCTAATCGACAATAGTACACGTTGGAATATTTTTACTTGGTTATTTAACGATACTGTATAAACTACTCGGTTAGAATTGAAGATAACAAGATAGTATTTGCCAAGATGAGGCCGAGGATTCGCTATAGGTTATGTGGAATTCACCTTACGGTTGGGGAAAACCTCGGAAAAAATCCAACTAGGTAATCAGACCAAACGGGAATCGAATCCATGTCTGAACGCAATTCCGGATCAGGAGGCAAACGAGCTATCGCCTAAGATACGCAAAGGGCTATCCTTGGCATATCTCTAATACATTGATAACCACTGTGACAATACATTCAACTCAAACGCAATTATTCTGAAGTAGGACTAAGGCATGCATCAAATTTCGTCCCGAGATTGTATAACAACTTCATTTAAAAACATTCCAAATTAGCATCTTCCACACAACACACAAATTCCACAATTTGGGGCATCTGGCCGACATCTACGGCTGACCACTAGGATCCAGAATACAAAGCAGAGGTTAAATTAAAAATACAATATGATTGCGGAGAGAATACGGAATAATGATAAATTTAAAAATAAAGTACAATTTGATTTCGGAGAAACATGACATGAAAATACATTGAAGAGTAATGAAATGAAGTAAAAAAAATATATATATTACGTAGTATTATAGAAGTGAATGTGTAAAATGGATAATAAATCTCTCAATACCATTAGACAAATTTTGTTAATGACCTCATTAGAAATTTTAAGAAAAAGGAGAATGGTTTTGGTTAACTTAAATGAAGTTCCCCTAGAGTCAAATTATTTAAAAAGTAAGAACTCAACTGATATTAAATACTGATTAGTAATCTAAAAATTATTTTATTTTATTTTATGTTGTACATATATTTTTTCTCTTTTCTATATTTTCATTTTTGATATTTTAATTTCTTTTTTTATATTTCTCTCTTACATTAAATAAAAAAATACTCTTATGTTATGAATCTCTCAAAATTCAATAAATAAAATAGAAATAAAATATCACACATATATATAATATTACTCCACTATATTATTACATTATATTTTGCATTTATTTTACAATTATATTATTTAATACTTTTTCATTTTACTTTACTATTGTTTAAAAGGGCCATCGCCTTTTGTACTTTCTAGTTAAGTTACTCTTTTGTATATTTGACATAATTTCATTGTATTTCTTGTATTATTATTTTGGTATTTTCCACTTTACTTTTGATTACTTAAATTAAACAATTAAATAATTATTTCAGCGTAGGCTTAAACTTGTAATATTACTTTTAATTATTCAATGTAATACTCCACATTTTCCAAATGTCTATATTTAAAAAAAAATTCAATTAATTTGCACGATACCACAAGCTTTTGCTTCAACAGAAGTGTCAACCAAAAGTGTACTATTATTATCTTTCAAATAAAAATTATTATTATTATTATTATTATTATTATTATTATTATTCCCGGAGTTCGTTAACATTATTTTAGTGGTATATTTTGCGACGCTTTACCAACACCTGCGGTTATCTAGCGTCTGAATGATATGAAAGTGATAATGCCAGCGAAATGAATTCAGGGTCCAGCGCCGAAAGTTACCAAGGATTTGCTCTTAATGAGTTGAGGGAAAACCCTGGAAAAACATCAACCAGGTAACTTGTCCCAACCAGAATTTGAACCCGGGCCCGCTCGCTTCACGGTCAGGCAAGTTGACCGTTACTCCACAGCTGTGGACCTCTTAACATTATTAACAAAACTGGAATAAACAAAAGATTTAAAATATCTCTAAACAAAAAAATCCAGGGAATTCAAGTTGGGGGACATGGGAGGCCAGGTTATTGGTAAGCCACGGCCAATACATCTATTGTGGAAGCTTATGCACAAGACTTCATAAGACAAATGAAAGTGAGTCGGTGCTCCGTTATGCACGTACCACAGCATCTGCCTTTCCCAAAGAGGCAAATCATCCAAACAGTCGCGTAACTCATGTTGGAAAACAATTGAAGTACGCACAACCATTGAATTAGCCAAGTAACAAATGATATTGCAAATGTACGATATGTATTCAGTGATGACAGAGGCTTTCGAGGCTAACAAGCAAACATTCTGATGGGGGTAGATAATAAAGTTAATGTTTTTCTTCCACCATGTTAACAATGTCAAAAGAAGTGCTTATACAAATTTTGGCCACTCGACCTCAATTACGAAACCGTCCGGAAAGTGATATTCCCTGGGGCCGGTTACAGAAAAAAAGCAAAACTGCATGGAAAGATTTATTGAAACAGATACAGCAATTATTGCTCCTATTTGTCAACATATCCCCCACTGGAATTGAGACATTTGTCATACCATGGTATCATTTTTTAATCCTTGTGTCGTAGAAGTCAGCCGCCTGGGATCGAAACCAGCGTTTGACAGCCGTCTGCACCTCTCTGTCGATCCCATGATGTGACAAATGTCTCAGTTGCGGTGGGGAATATGTTGAAAAATAGCTCAACAATTGCTGTGTCTGTTCCAATAAATTTTTCCAATTAAATTGTGTTTTCTTTCTGTTAACGGCCCTTGGCGAACTTATTTTACGGCCCTCGTAATTGCGGTCGAATGGCCAAAATTTGTATAAGTACTTCTTTTGACATTATTAACATGGTGGAAGAAAAAAATTAACTTTTTTATCTGCCACCATCAGAATGTTTGCTTGTTAGCCTACTCAAAAAATTTGAGTCATTATACCGAGTTACAGTAGGCCTATAAGTTCGTAACAACGATGTATCATTCATAACACTTGGTTGCACTCCAATCCTTCCATATATTAAGTTCACTGTCGGCAGTCATTACAGTATGGAGAGTTCAGTGCGAGAGGCTTTGGCAGAAGCCTTAAATGTCATGAATACAACCTTGACTTGCAGATTTGAGGGGAGACCGGGTAGGGGGTATCGATTCGCTACATCTCGGTACGAAATGCGGCTAGCCTCACCTTCACAATAATACGTTGCTCTATATTAGAGTTCTGTGATTGCGCTGCGTTGTTTAATGTTAGTTTAATCAAAAGTGCATGCGTATGTGTGTTACATATTAATTTTGTGTAAAATGGCTCATATTGAGAGAACACTGAGGTCATTATTTGTAGAATTAAAAAATGTATGAACAAAATGTGCTTACAAAGATAGGAGATCAACACCACATTTACCCATACATACTAAAATAGCGGATGGGGGAAAACAAAACATAAATTTTCACTTTTCATGTTTTAAGAAACAGGGCTAACAGGTTGCTCTGAGACAAATAAGTTATATTGTTATATACCTGTATTCTGTTTGGGAGTGAAAATGAGTGGTCATTATCTTGTGCTATTTTCGATTAAAAAGCCAAGAAATATCTGCTCTATACAAAGAGATGTCTTTTTAACTTGGTTATTTAACGACGCTGTATCAACTACTAGGTTATTTAGCGACGATAGGATTGGTGATAGAGAGATGGTACTTAGCGAGATGAGGCAGAGGATTCGCCATAGAATTACCGGACATTCACCTTACGGTTGGGGAAAACCTCGGAAAAAACCAACCAGGTAATTAGTCCAAGCCAGAATCGAACCCGCGTCCGAGTGCAACTCCGGGTCGACAGGCAAGCGCAATAGCCGACTGAGCTACGCCGATGGCTCAAGATATAAGGTAAGCAGATTTTTTCAGCCTACTCAGGACTTACACTTTAACTTCACCACTGCCGGAACTACGAGGCACATCCAGAAAGTAAGTTTCCCTATTTTTTTAAGAACACACACTTTCAGAAAAACATTTATTGGCAACAGGTCCAGCAATGTTTCAGCTATTTTTCAACATCGCCACCATCAGAATTGAGACACTTGTATCGTGGGATCAACTTTTGTATCCCTCTGTCGTAGAACTCTGCCGCCTGTGAATGGAACCAGCGTGTACAGACATCTTCAGCTCTTCGTCGTTGACAAAACGCTTACCGGAGGACAGGAATTTCTTGAGGTGTAAAAAAGAGAGAGAGAGAGAGAGGGATAGAGAGAGGGAGGGAGAGGGAGAGAGAGAGGGGGAGAGAGAGAGAGGTAGGTAGGTGGGTTCGGCCCATAGACCTGACAGAGCTGCCGATGAATTTCAATTGACGCAATGCTTTGTGCATTAAAGAACTTTATCACCGACCGAACCTCGCAGGCGGCGGCGGGAGAAGGAATAAGAGCTTCCATTTCGGACCACTGCTGCCACGCTACTGGCAACAGGCGGGACCTGTCCGGCTGGCATATGATTGATACGTCATAGATCTGTTACGCATGCGCAATTGATACGGCTAATTACGTTTACTTTCAAGGGGAAAAAATCGGGAAACTTAATTTCTGGATGCGCCTCGTATGTTTGTTAGGAATTTTCCTCTTGTTTCGCTGTCCTCTAGTCATCCCTGCAGGTTGCACCTATAATTTTGAAACATCCTGTAGACCATTGTGGATGACGAAAAGCTGCAATTTAAAAAATAATTTTAGGATCACCCTGTACTCTGAGGGAAGTTACCTCCCACTGCTTCGTATAATCTACTTCCCTAGCACGTATCGTGTTTATGTTTCAAAATTGAAATTAAAATCAGCTAGGGGGAATTGTTTATCACACAGGGACACAGTGAGAATAGCACAGTAATGCGCACTGGATGAGCTGTTACGCCATGAGGGCACTTTGCCAGCTCCACTAGTGCCTCGTTCTCATATCACAAAATTTGAGGGCGTAAAAAGTAATGCAGGGTCGTAACTTTGCTAACACTTAGCAAGAAGTCCCATCAGAATCGATAACACGCTCCTCTTCGTAATGGCAATGTTTCTCTTCACAAGTTCACATCTGCTGCACTTACGAGTTGCAAACAAAACTTGGAATGTCCGCATTCCAATAATCGCAACTGGACGAGCTACAAGACTGCAACATATGGCGCTGCAATTTAATTCCACTCGCATAATGCCGTAAAGTAACAAACTATTAGCAGTGCCATATCTTTCATGCATCGCTGAGGGGAATTATCTCTTGGAACAGAGCAATCAATATGGCCGAGAGATAATGTACAGGGTGCACATAAAGTCTCCATACATTTTAAGATACGTATAGATTCCAATTAAATTAACTGCCTCATTTCGATTTCGCAAGTTTGCCTTCTTTATTATTTTTTTTCCAACAACCATGCTCTTCGTCATGTTTGTATTTACCGTCATCCCATACTGCTCACAGCTGTCATTTAGCTCCAGTAGCATATCCCTTAGTATGGTCTCTTCTGCTAACAACGCCATATCATCAGCAAATCTTATGCACTTTATTCTTCTTCCTGCAATTATCACCTCTCCCATGTTCTGAAAACAGTTCTTTACTAAATCCTCCAAGTATATGCTTATCTACTGTCCGTTACTCAGGAGAAGACGAGCGGAAAGAATGTGACCTTCTTGACTATCGCTGTTGATTATTATAAACATCGCTCAGATAAGCATCCCAGTAGCCAGGTTATTACTCGTGCAGGAAACATGAGTAACAATGCGTATGGAAATTAAAGCTGAGTTAACAGAAGGAGACCTAATGTTTCCGCTTACTACATTACAAATATTGACGTGTTGTCGTACGTTATCTGTTCACATCCCTTTCCCCTCAGTCCGCTCTCGTGTTCTCCTGAGTCACCGACAGTACTTCGTTTGCTATATGCACGCACTCATCCGCTACTGTGAAAACTCCAGTGATATTTAACCTTGTAGCCTCCTGGAAAAAAGTACGCTCCCTAATAATTAATATCCAAAAAAAGAAAATTGTTTCTCAGACAAACGAACTGGCGTATGTCATCCATTAGTATGGTAATCATAAAATAGTCACAAAGAAAATTTTCTAGCGATTCTTGAAATTGATCGTCATTGTGTGTTTTTTATTTCAAATAAAATCTCATTCAGACTTTACTACAAATTATTATATCTCATGAGCATCACTCCCACATAGCGATTATGAAGAAAATCTTACCATTAGAATAAAAGAGCATACACAGATAACATAAAATCACTTTTCCCGTATTAGTGGTGCTAAAAATTCATATTCATATTTTTTTAAGTATCAGAATAACTTGTTTTATTCTTCACAAAATGAACGAGCATAAAAAGCCGCTAGATATAACATTTCAAGGTTGCTGACCTATCAAAAACGATAAAATACTTATAGTCCCGTCACTCTAATTTCCGGCAGCCAATCACGTTACAGGTCGGCTACATTTAAACGTGTACGTCTTGTGATTCGCTGGTGAAGACGTTATGCATTTCCTAAGGCTGGATAAATACTTAATATAATAATAATAATAATAATAATATAATACTTAATATAATATAATATACTTAATATAATACTTAATATAGTCGTACCTCTCTCCCTACTCCACTTTCCTTCGATATTTCTCTTCTCCTGTTTTAGTCCGGAATCTTTTACCGTGGAAAGACTTATCATGTCATGTTTGCAGTTTTTCTTGGGAAAGGTAAATGCGGTAGCTTCCCGTTGCTTTCCGCACACCACTCTCTTTTTCGCATCTTAAAAATACCAAGGGGCCCGAGCGTGGAGGTGAGGAGAGTGAATTTGATTAATTAGGGCCTCCGGACTTCACCGAAATTCACCGTAACGGTTAAATATCAGTTCTATCAGAGTTTTTGATCCGATCAGAGACCGGGAAATCCCAATTAGCACTTGTTACAATTCTTACTTACTTACTTACTTACTTACTTACTTACTTACTTACTGGCTTTTAAGGAACCCGGAGGTTCATTGCCGCCCTCACATAAGCCCGCCATTGGTCCCTATCCTGTGCAAGATTAATCCATTCTCTATCATCATATCCCACCTTCCTCAAATCCATTTTAATATTATCTTCCCATCTACGTCTCGGCCTCCCCTAAGGTCTTTTTCCCTCCAGCCTCCCAACTAACACTTTATATGCATTTCTGGATTCGTCCATACATGCTACATGTCCTCCTCATCTCAAACGTCTGGATTTAATGTTCCTAATTATGTCAGGTGAAGAATACAATGCGTGCAGTTCTGTGTTGTGTAACTTTCTCCATTCTCCTGTAATTTCATCCCTCTTAGCCCCAAATATTTTCCTAATCACCTTATTATCAAACACCCTTAACCTATGTTCCTCTCTCAAAGTGAGAGTTCAAGTTTCACAACCATAAAGAACAATCGGTAATATAACTGTTTTATAAATTCTAACTTTCAGATTTTTTGACAGCAGACTGGATGATAAAAGCTTCTCAACCGAATAATAACAGGCATTTCTCATATTTTTTTTTCTGTCTTTAATTTCCCTTGTTACTGTTGCTCCAAGATATTTGAACTTTTCCACCTTTTCAAAGGATAAATTTCCAATTTTTATATTTCCATTTCGAACTATGTTCTGGTCACGAGACATTAAGCATATACTTTGTCTTTTCGGGATTTACTTCCAAACCTATCTCTTTACTTGCTTCCAGTAAAATTCTCGTGTTTTCTTTAATCGTTTGTGGATTTTCTCCTAACATATTCACGTCATCCGCATAGACAAGCAGCTGATGTAACCCGTTCAATTCCAAACCCTCTCTGTTATCCTGGACTTTCCTAATAGCATACTCTAGAGCAAAGTTAAAAAGTGCTTTAGCCTACAGTAAATTGGAAACGCATCTGTCAGAAACTAACCTATACGAACTTTGCTGTACGTTTCACTGAGACACATTTTAATTAATCGAACTAGTTTCTTGGGAATACCAAATTCAATAAGAATATCATATAAAACTTCTCTCTTAACCGAGTCATATGGCTTTTTGAAATCTATGAATAACTGATGTACTGTACCCTTATACTACCATTTTTTCTCCATTATCTGTTGAATACAAAATATCTGGTCAATAGTTGATCTATTACGCCTAAAACCACACTGATCATCCCCAATAATTTCATCTACATATGGAGTTAATCTTCTCAAAAGAACATTGGACAAAATTGTGTACGACGTCAACAAAAGTGATATTCCTCGAAAGTTACTACAGTTAGTCTTGTTCCCCTTCTTAAAGATAGGTACGATTATGGACTCCTTCCATTGTTCTGGTACAATTTCCTTTTCCCAAATAGCAAGTACAAGACTTATAAATTTCGTTAGATAATGCGCTTGCGCCCTCCTGTATTAATTCTGCTGGAATTTGATCAATACCTGGAGACATAATTTTTCAGATTTTCTATCGCAATTTCGACTTCAGAAAGTGTGGGTTCGCGTATAAATGGCTCAGACAAATTATTATTATTATTATTATTATTATTATTATTATTATTATTATTATTATTATTATTAGCTGACGACAATGATTTGGATACAGACGAACGTAATTTACAGAAGGTTGATTTGTATAAAATCATTCTATACAACCGATAATAGGTCAGAGCGAACTCTCGTATCCATGGAAACACGAGACAAGCAAAGTCTCTATTAGCTCTGAGGCCTCTAAAACTAATTTGCACTCGATGTTTAGACCTCTATTATGAAATAATTGTTGGAAAATTGTTATTGCTGCGTAAACAGAATACAACAAGTTAATTCCTACATTTAGCCCCCTGTAATTTTCCCAGAAATAATGCAAGTCTATTCCTGTAACAGGAGTAGCGTATGTGCTTGGGAGCACGGACGATATTCACAAATGAAGGCTTATTGTCAGTGTAGGCAGTCACATTTCGACGAAAAGTGAATTAAACATCATCTTCAGGGAAAATTTTTCTTCTCTATTTTATTTTGATTATTTATTAAACTATAACTGGACCTCCCAGTTGTCAAATGCAGGATTTTATACTGTGAAGTCACACATAATTTTGTGCTGTAATAAAACCAATATGTGCAGCAATAAACTAAATGATGTGCTATAATAAAAAATACAACAGTGTACGTGAAAGTAAAAGTCACGAAAATGTACATTATTTAAGGGGACACTCCACTAAAATGACAACATTTTTCCTAATCATTCTTTTCCAACCTAATTTTGGGAACATGTTTACTACGTAAAGAAATAATAAAATCCAATTTTCGAACTCCCAAATGTCTTTGGATTTTTTTCTATTTCTGTTTTAAATATTTTCAAACCCAAGTTTTTAGTAGAAGATAACAATTTTTGAGCTTGCCTTTTTGATTACTTTCACAAGAAACAGAGAAACATCTCCATGCATTTATTTTATGAAAATATCTCATTTATTCACTTTCATTTTTTTTTAATTTTGAAAATGTTATTTTTCTATAATTCATGAAAAAGTATTAATAAAATAAACTAGCAGCATTTCTTACAAAATAAATGCATAGAAACATGCAGCTATCTCATAAATACTTGCAGTAAAAATTTCATCCAGATTGATTAATATTTGGCATAAAAAAGTTGGTGTTGAATCAAGAAAAATAAACTTACGGAAAAATGGATTTGAAAGTAAAATGAATATTTATGTAACACATTCTCCGCTACGTTCATCTAGTAACTTCAGGAAGTCAACTTTAGGACAAAAAGTTACAAGATTTGTAATCAGAAATTTGTAAAAAAAAAAAAAAAAAAATGATGAAAAACTAATTTTGACAGCTCTTTAAATATTACGCCCACTTACAGCTTAATTTAAAATTAAATTAAACATATTTGTAATGAGAATTGAACTAAATCCATTTGGGGTGTGAAAATATAGATTCTAGAGAAGAGAAATAGTCAATAAAATTTTTTTTTGGAAAACTTTCATGATTTTCAATTGGAGTCGCCCTTTAAGTTACTTGATACGAGTACAATGACAAAGTAAAAGTAATATAAGCAATTATAGCATAATTAAGTAGAAATGTGAAAAATTATCTTGTAAGAATCTCAGCATCTTAGAACGTTTTATTCTTTGTTGTTGTGGCGTTATCCATCTGCGAGCTGTCTTCTTGACATTCTTCGACACAGTTAAATACGCCAATGAAGTACTAGACTAGAATTAGCAGCTTTAAAAATTAAACTCCCTATAGATAGGCTAGTAACCCACCAAGTGGCAACCCTACCATTGTTGTTAAGGTGCCACTTTTTAAATAACAGTTTACACATACAATTTGTTGTCATTATTATTATTATTATTATTATTATTATTATTATTACATCATCATCATCATCATCATTATTATTACTGGAGTCTGGCGTTTCATCTAATCAGTCCCATGTAATATCTGAAATAATAATATTAATAATAGTAATAATAATAATAATAATAATAATAATTAAGCCGGGTAGCTCAGTTGATAGAAGCTGGCTACGGACTGGAAGGTCCGGGGCGATCCCAGGTGGTGACAGGATTTTTTCTCGTTGCCAAACTTTCAGAACGGCCCCAAGGTTCACTCAGCCTTCTATAAATTGAGTACCGGGTCTTTTTGGGGTAAAAGGCGGTCAGAACAATTTGGTGTTGACCACACCTCCTCATTCTAGTGCCGAGGTCATGGAAAGCATGGGGCTCTGCGTTCCATCCCCCAGTTCATGGCATGTTGGGATAATAATAATAATAATAATAATAATAATAATAATAATAATAATAATAATAATAATAATAATAAAGCCACGGATGCAAGCTAGTGCCTGCTGGCGGGTATGCTTTCTCCCTCTCCCTTCTGCACGACGGTGGATATTGCGATACACTCCTTACCCGTTACCCATTTCAGCTTTATAGCATACTAGTACGACTAATAACATAATTTTGAAAGATACTTTACGGGAAGTATTTCACAAGTTGTCTATAAATCTGGACACACGGGGAAGAACAAGAGGAAAGGAAGGGAGCTGTAGCAGGAAGAGGATATGAGAAGGAAAAGAAGCAAAGCAAGAAGAGATGAGAAGGAGAAAAAATAATTAGAGAAAAAAATAAAGAAGAAAAGCGAAGAGCTAAAGGGAAACGTGAAGAGAAAATGAGAAAAAGGAAGAGAATTACATTAAGAAAATAAGAAGAAAGAAAAGGGGATAAGGAATAGTGAAAATGAAACGCGAGGGAAAGGTGGGAAAAAGGAGGAAGGGAACAGGATGCGGAAAAAAAGGAAAACAAAAAGTAGGGAAAACTGAAGGAAAGAAAAGGTGGATGCCTTTATCTTTGTGTCCGGACTTCATAGCCATCCTGTACATATGACTCGTAACGTGTAATGAAATGTGTAGGCTTTCAGACAGATCAAAACAGAAAATCGTAACAGGTATCAAAATCCGGAAATAAATAGAGAGCTGTTGAAAAGAGTGTTCAGAGAAAGCAGTAGCCATGTTGGTCTAAATACACAACACGTTGTGCAGCAGAAAACTCCACGAAATCAACATCAAAGACTACCACTCTGGACCATCTGCACTAACGATTTCCGTATAATAACAAAGAACGGCGTCCATAATGTTCCGCCACCGAACCGGAGCAGAGAATAGTGAACAAATTTTCTCAAGCTGTAGTGGGATAGAAGGCAGAAAAACACTGAAGTTATCATTACGGAAACAACAAAATATCTTATCGCAAAAGTTCCCATAACAACGGAGCTTCTACAGAAATGAGAATCTGCTAATGGCCGCAACCAAAGGATTTTCTGGGTTAGTTTAGTTGCCATAACAACGTCTCTACAGAATACAAAAATTACGCTCATTTCCGCAAGTAGAGCGTATCATGATCTGATTTACTTACTCAGTTACTTACAGTATTTACTACTCAGTCATTTATTTATTTATTTATTTCTATGTTTCTTTCTCCATTTCTAAATTTCTTTCTATATTTCTGTTTCTTTCCATTTCTTTAATGTTTCTTTCTCCATTTCTAAATTTCTTTCTTCATTTCTATGTTTCTTTTTCCATTTTTACATTTCTTTCTTTATTTCTATGTTTCTTTATTTCTATGTTTCTTTCTCCATTTCTATATTTCTTTCTTTATTTTTATGTTTCTTTCTCCATTTCTATATTTCTTTCTTTATTTTTATGTTTCTTTCTCCATTTCTATATTTCTTTCTTTATTTCTGTTTCTTTTTCCATTTTTATTTCTTTCATTATTTCTATGTTTCTTTCTCCATTTTACATTTCTTTCTTCATTTCTATGTTTCTTTTTCCATTCCATATTTCTTTCATTATTTCTATGTTTCTTTCTACATTTCTTTCTTTATTTCTATATTTCTTTTCCATTTTACATTTCTTTCTTTATTTTATTTCTTTCTCCATTTCTACATTTCTTTCTTTATTTTTATGTTTCTTTTTCCATTTCAGTTCTTTCATTATTTCTATTTCTTTTCCATTTCTTTATTTCTGTGTTTCTTTCTCCATTTCTAGATTTCTTTCTTTATTTCTATGTTTCTTTTCATTTCTATATTTCTTTCTTTATTTCTATGTTTCTTTCTCCATTTCTACATTTCTTTCTTTATTTCTATGTTTCTTTCTTTATTTCTATGTTTCTTTTTCCATTTCTATATTTCTTTCTTTATTTCTATGTTTCTTTCTCCATTTCTATATTTCTTTCTTTATTTTTGTTTCTGTCTCCATTTCTACATTTCTTTCATTATTTCTATGTTTCTTTCATTTCCATATTTCTTTCTTCATTTCTATATTCTTTCCTCATTTCTATATTATTTATTTCCCCATTTCTATAGTATTTCTTTCTTTCCCCATTTCTATAGTATTTCTTTCCTCATTTCTATATTATTTCTTTCCTCATTTCTACATTATTTCATTCCTCATTTCTACATTATTTCTTTCTCATTTCTATATTATTTCTTTCCTCATTTCTATAGTATTTCTTTCCTCATTTCTATAGTATTTCTTTCCTCATTTCTATAGTATTTCTTTCCTCATTTCTATAGTATTTCCTTCCTCGTTTCTATATTTCCTTCCTCGTTTCTATATTTCTCTCCTCATTTCTCTATTTCTTTCTTTATATATACTTCTTTCTTTATATCTATATTCCGAACCTTAGTCCTACATTTATTTCTATATTTCTTTCTTTATTTCTATAATATTTTTATTTCTTTCTTTTTTTCTTTATCTACTTATTTATTTACTTATTTCCTTATTTACTTACTCACTCACCTTGTTCACTCATTTATTTATTTATTTATTTATTTATTTATTTATTTATTTATTTATTTATTTATTTATTTATTCATTCATTTTATTTTATTTATTCATTCAATTTTTTAATTTATTTATTCACTCATTCATTCATTTTATTCGTCTGGTATAATTAAGTCCTTCAGGCTCTCTCTCAACCAGAACTACTAAAAACATAACATAGCATAATGTAGTATATAATATACCGGTAGTACTGATGTTTATGGCCGAGGTGTAAGCCTTGTGAGTAATATCACACGAGGCCGCTGAAGGTTTCATGTATTTGTTACATACAATATTTTTTGGTACTCAGTCCTTACAGTGGTTTCTAAAACTAGTATTGAACTAAAATTTAATCTTATTTTCAATTTCTATTCATATTTGGCCTTCTATTCCTTAGAATATTTTACGATATCAATTTTACAAAGGCGGCCACTTGAATAATGTGTTCTCGTGGTTACGACAAATTCAATCCGTAAAGTTTTATCATGAGAACTTCATAGGATTGATTCCTGAAGTAGTTCATTTTCCGTACTCTTATCTGACTCTAGAAGAGCAACGACTTACGAACTGAGTACCAAAAATTATTTTTTGAGATAGTACGTAAAGTTGCAATTGAACCGCTGTTATCAGTGCTTAAAGTGAGCCTTTAAAACACTAGTGCGTAAAAAGTAAGTAATCACTTTAGGCACTGCTATTCATATTACGCACTGCCAAAGAAAATGTAATATTTAATGTACGAAGTTCATTCAGTAAGAAATCAATGCATAACCTTCATCTTTCATTACTTAAATATTACACGTAACACAAATAAGTAACAAATTTAACATTAATATCTACTTTTAGTCATTATTATACTGAATTACATTTAGTAGCTCATTGTAACAAGATTTATCATTCAACTATTTCTAACCGCTTTGTTGATTATGTGGGCGGTTTAGACGGCCATGAAATCGTGAACATGAATAAAACAGGCTGTCATTCCGTAGATATTTATTTCTTAATGGTTCTGAGTTTAGACGGCCATGAAATCGTGAACATGAATAAAACAGGCTGTCATTCCGTAGATATTTATTTCTTAATGGTTCTGAGTTTAGACGGCCATGAAATCGTGAACATGAATAAAACAGGCTGTCATTCCGTAGTTATTTATTTCTTAATGGTTCTGAGTTTAGACGGCCATGAAATCGAGAACATGAATAAAACAGGCTGTCATTCCGTAGATATTTATTTCTTAATGGTTCTGAGTTTAGACGGCCATGAAATCGTGAACATGAATAAAACAGGCTGTCATTCCGTAGATATTTATTTCTTAATGGTTCTGAGTTTAGACGGCCATAAAATCGTGAACATGAATAAAACAGGCTGTCATTCCGTAGATATTTATTTCTTAATGGTTCTGAGTTTAGACGGCCATGAAATCGTGAACATGAATAAAACAGGCTGTCATTCCGTAGATATTTGTTTCTTAATGGTTCTGAGTTTAGATTTATGAAATCGTGAACATGAATAAAACAGGCTGTCATTTAGATATTTATTTATTTAATGGTTCTGAGTTTATTTATGACATTGCGATCTTATAATTTCTCCAACTTTAAATATTTATTTAATGTAAACTTGTATTTTTTATTTATTTATTTATTTATTTATTTATTTATATATTTGTATGACACACATTTATTAAGTTATCTTTTTGCTCTCGCGTGTTTGTGAAACGTTTCACAAACTTTACAGTTTGTGCCAAAAGGAGAACCTTCACAAACTTGTGTCATAAATAACCATAATAATAATTTACATAAATCGTAAATAACAGAGACCCTAGCACCGAACTCTGCGGGACATCAGCTTTCACAAACTTTACACTTGTGCCAAAAGGAGAACCTTCACAAACTTGTGTCATAAATAACCATAATAATAGGTTAATTTACATAAATCGTAAATAACAGAGACCCTAGCACCGAACTCTCCGGGACGTCAGCTTTGCATTGAAGATAAATCCTTCGTAAAATAGAAAACTATACAAAAATTGGAATAAAGCCAGTAACGTATTCATAATGTGTGTCCGCTTCATCTGCAATACTCGTAAATTTGACCATATAACGCCATCTTTTGAACTTCTTTTGGGTCCGCCTAAAGGAACGTAGAATAGCACATTCTTTATCTGTTCTGTTTAGAATATTATTCACTTCTACTCCTAAATATCTGAGAACTTTTTGAATATCTTACAACGTTATGGAATCAACATCAGGCCTAAAATAATAATATCCATTCCTTGTCACTGCACCACTTTCTATTCATCCTCTTTCACCGTGTCAGTTTGTCGCCTATGAAACTCCTTACTCGTCATGTCAGGGAACAAACGGTTAATCAATTTAAATTAAGAATTAAAATTACATACTTTTACATGAAATTGAATTGTGAGTGTTAGCCGATTTTTATAGGTTATTCTGTGTGTATATAAATTGTCATTTAGGCCTATCATAAAGTAGCATTAGGATATGAATTATAAATAACTTAATTATGTATCATGTTCAGTTAATATTTCATTATAGTCCATGTAAGCCTGTTAATGTGCATGAAAATTATTTTTATATTTAAGTATGACTTTACTATTATTTATCATTGTTTCATTATGTATTTTACTTCTGGTAGTGTGGAAAGAAGGCCTCATGAACTTTACTCTACCAGAATAAATAAATAAAACAATATAGACTTATCCTTGCCAAATGTGATACCAGCGAAACATCTTGTACAACTATCGGAGTCATTTGTAAGCAGAAAGAGTAGAAATGCGGTACAATCAGTTACACGCAGTTTACAAGACGCCCGAAGTCATTAAAATGCAATCAGCAGGATTAAGTTGGGCCGTTCGCACAGTATGAAAGAATAGAGAGAACGTGGAAGATCAGGAGTAACATAGTCAGAGAAGGTGCAGTGTCGGATGTCGAGATTGTAGGAAAGAGAAGGTCAAGGTCAATTAAGAAGAAGAGAATCGTCCCTGGTAACAGCACTTATACTGGTGAACATTTAATCGAGTTTTTCGTAAAAGTAGAAGAGACGCAGATACACCGCTGCTACTAGCGTATAGTAGGCCTAAAGGTTGCCATGGTGACCGTTCTGCCTTGTTCCATTATCATCTCTTCTGTTTACTCCAACCGTGAGTTATGAGGTGATACTAACGCCATTGGCATGACAACATTGTCCCATTATCACTCCTTTTGTTTGTGCGCAGTAGAATGGCTCCTTCGCGAGATTATCGGAGTCCCTCGCGTTGAATTCTATCGCACTATTAGCCAAGAGCGATCCTCTTTCAGGCACAAATGAACTCAGACAAGAGATTTACGTCTAAATTACAACAGAAAAAAGTGACGGCGATTCATACGATCCCTGTAATTGCTTGAAAAGTTTATGTTCTCTGTTGTGTATTTTTTAGATATTTAGATTTTTAACTAATTGGTTCTTACAGTATTTATAACAATTATATTTAGTGTTATAATTTATAAAACAGTTATATTACCGGTTGTTCTGTATAGTTGTGAAAATTGGACTCTCACTTCTACAGAGGAACAGAGATTAAGAGTGTTTGAGAATAAGGTGATTAGGAAATTATTTGGGCTAAGAGGGATGAAGTTACAGGAGAATGGAGAAAGTTACACAACGCAGAACTACACGCATTGTATTATTCACCTGACATAATTAGGAACATTAAATCCAGACGTTTGAGATGGGCAGGGCATGTAGCACGTATGGGTGAATCCCGAAATGGATGTAGAATGTTAGTTGGAAGGCCGGAGAGAAAAATACCTTTGGAGAGGCCGAGACGTAGATGGGAGGATAATATTAAAATGGATTTGAGGGAGGTAGGATATGATGGTAGAGAATGGATGAGTATTGCTTAGTGTAGGGACCGATGGCGGGCTTATGTGAGGGCGGCAATGAACCTCCGGGTTCTCTAAAAGCTATTTGTAAGTATGGTTGGGAGTGAAATACATTTTATGCAGTTTTCAGTAGAAGAGAAGTTCTCACGACCTTAACTTTGCCAGAATAAATAAAACATCATTATTATTATTATTATTATTATTATTATTATTATTATTATTATTATTATTATCCACAAACGATTAGGGAAAACACGGGAATTTTACTGGAAGCAAATAAAGCGATCGGTTTGGAAGTAAATCCCGAAAAGATAAAGTACATGATTATGTCTCGTGACCAGAATATTGCACGGAGCAACAGTAACAAATATAAATGACACTCGGGAGGAAATTAAACGCAGAATAAATATGGGAAATGCGTGTATTCGGTTGAGAGGCTTTTGTCATCCAGTCTGCTGTCAAAAAATCTGAAAGTTAGAATTTATAAAACAGTTATATTACCGGTTGTTCTGTATGGTTGTGAAACTTGGACTCTCACTGTGAGAGAGAAACAGAGATTAAGAGTGTTTGAGAATAAGGTGATTAGGAAATTATTTGGGCTAAGAGTAAAAATAAAATGATGTCCCTGTATAAGTGGAACCAAATAAACACAAAACTTTCTCACACAGCTTATGTAGATTGGGAAAGCGTCCTCTTAGGAATCCGTCATAAAACTGGATAAGACTCGACCTTGAATCATATTTCGTTCGCATCTCCCGATCACATCGCAGGTCAATCAATTCTCACTATAATGAAGGGGGACGTTATCATAATCAGTTGGAATCAGAACATGTAGCAAAAATACGCAAATCCATTTCCAGGTAATCTAAATCGTGGAACCTTGATGTAAATTCCTCTATTAGACCGGACAGAGTACATGCGTACATTTCGAAATTTTCGTTGTTCAAAATTCTACGCGCTTAGATAAGGATGGGAAATGATATATTTCGCCCTTTTGCATTTGACATATCCATAACAGCAATTTCTCCTTAAAAGCTACAATTCTATCTGCAAATTGCGTATTAAGAATTTATTTTCCCTGAAGTCCTAAATTTAGCCCGTTTAAAAGCTGTTAAGATCTGTTATAGAGTCCACACCTGTGGAGTAACGGTCAGAACGTCTGGCTGCGAAACCAGGTGGCCCGGGTTCGAATCCCGGTCGGGGCAAGTTACCTGGTTGAGGGATTTTTCCGGGGTTTTCCCTCAACCCAATCCGAGCAAATGCTGGCTAACTTTCGGTGCTGGACCCCGGACTCATTTCACCGGCATTATCACCATATCATTCAGACGCTAAATAACCTAGATGTTGATACAGCGTCGTAAAATAACCCAATAAAATAAATAAAAAAATCTGTTATAGCTGCTGGCACACTACAGCGCTCGCACTTGGAATTTCCTGCGCGCACGGAGGGCAAATGCACTCAAGCGCCCATCGCTGAAGTAGAGCATTGAATATAAACCGGGATGTCACGTGATCTTGAGCGATTATGCTACACACAAAGCATGAAAATAGCTAGATACTATTGACATACACCAAATTATGCATGCAACTATGCAATAAAAATCTTACAAATATGCACTTAAGTATGACTACAAATTTAAGATAAGCTCATTATGGAATGCTTTAATGCAGTTTTAATTAGAGATGACTTCTAACTGTACTTTTACTTGGAGAAATTCTGATAGCAAATATCGAATAATTTGACGTGTGTTATTGCAATAAACTGTAAGAGTTTACACCACGAAGCGTTTGGGAATCAGAAATCATACTAATTGCCCCAAACAGAGCATATTTTCCTGAAATGTGATAATTATACGAGTATTTATTAAACACAGCGTGTATACTTTGCTCATCTTTCTAGCTATTTTTATTTGTTCTGGAGGCTTGTCTCGGGATTTCGGTAGTGATGTGAGAAATGGAAAATTTTCCAGCCTCACCAACTTGTCGCTTTCTAGTATTGTCATTAGCCAACAGCTTATCAATTTGCATTGTAAATATTTGTGCAGATATAAGGTACAAATTGTATTAATTGAAGACTTAAAGTAAAGACATAACCATTAATAATAATAATAATAATAATAATAATAATAATAATAATAATAATACTTACTTATTTACAAATGGCTTTTAAGGAACCCGAAGATACAATAAAAATTGAAGTAAAAATAAAATGATGTCCCTGTACATGTGAACAGTTATTTGCTATTATGAAAATAAACAAACCTCAAACAAGAAATGATGGGCTTTTAACGGCAGTTCTTCGCTTAGCTTGTGCTAATACAGTTTCTCCACATCTTGAGAAATTGAGTAAGATGAATTAATGTGCAACAGACATGTTTTGTTTTGTGTTTAAGGAAGTGTTTTATTACTTTGAGTTCTTATTTAGTTTTGGTAGAATAGCATTTTCTTTTGAAACATACAGTGCGTACCGCAACTTGAATAAACCGGTTTTCGTGCACTCTATAAGCACACTTCTCTCGTAGTACACCGTGCAAGCACAGAGTGCATAATTCTGCCCAACCCTGCTCTACTTCATAGTGTTGTCTTAATTCCTGATTATAGGCTACAGCTCGGTTTTGCACTTTTGATTAGTTTCTGTTCCAATAACATAGAAAGCTATCGGGCCTCTCGAAAAGCGCAGATACAGACTTAAACAATACGTGGCCGCGGAGATTCTTACTGCGGCGGCATTGTTGCATCATCTCACCTGTTGTTTGAGGGCGGACATGTTATTAAAGGCGCCCGGAGAGGTGCAGGCCGTCCGGACCGGATCGATGCGCGCTGCGTTCAATCGGACACGTTCTAAGGCCGTCATACGTCATTATCTGCATCTAGGGCGAGTTTTAAACTACCCGCCAGGAGCAACAGTTGACTGCTGAGGGCAGGGGAAGCAGAACCTTCGATAAATCTCACATGTGTACGAAAAGAACGTCTAAATGTCCCTAGAATATTAGAGTTTGGTAAACTGTATTCTTTCGAAATTAAAATGTGTCTTAGTGAAACTTACAGCAGAGTCCGCATAGGCCAGTTTCTGATGCTTTTCCAATTCACTGCGGCCTAAAGCAGGGAGATGCACTATCACCTTTACTTTTTAACTTCGCTCTAGAATATATCATTAGGAGAGTCCAGGATAACACAGAGGGTTTGAAATTGAACGGGATACATCAGCTGCTTGTCTATGCGGATGACGTGAATATGTTAGGAGAAAATCCACAAACGATTAGGGAAAACTAAGTATATGATTATGACGCGTGATCAGAATATTGTACGAAATGGAACTATAAAAGTTGGAGATTTATCCTTCGAAGAGGTGCAAAAATTCAAATAACTTGGAGCAACAGTAACAAATATAAATGACACTCGGGAGGAAATTAAACGCAGAATAAATATGGGAAATTCCTGTTATTATTCATCCAGTCTGCTGTCAAAAAATCTGAAAGTTAGAATTTATAAAACAGTTATATTACCGGTTGTTCTTTATGGTTGTGAAACTTGGACTCTCACTTTGAGAGAGGAACAGAGATTGAGGGTTTTTGAGAATAAGGTTCTTAGGAAAATATTTGGGGCTAAGAGGGATGAAGTTACAGGAGAATGGAGAAAGTTACACAACGCAGAGCTGCACGCATTGCATCCTTCACCTTACATAATTAGGAACATTAAATCCAGACGTTTGAGATGGGCAGGGCATGTAGCACGTATGGGCCAATCCACAAATGCATATAGAGTGTTAGTTGGGAGGCCAGAGGGGAAAAGACCTTTGGGGAGGCCGAGACGTAGATGGGAGGATAATATTAAAATGGATTTGAGGGAGGTGGGATATGATGGTAGAGACAGGATTAATCTTGCTCAGGATAGGGACCAATGGCGGGCTTATGTGAGGGCGGCAATGAACCTCCGGGTTCCTTAAAAGCCAGTAAGTAAGTGAGTAAGTATTCTTTCGAAAAGGATTTATAAGAGGCTTTATAAATGTGGAAATTACCACAAAAACAAAATCAAGTACTCATCATATTATCACACTTATTCTACAAGAAGATATACATAATACTACTCTCTCGAAAGTGTAGCCTAATATTCCTCTATTCAACTTTTCACTTTTCAGTTCGCACTTTTCATTGCATTTTCTGTTTCTTTTTTTACGCGAAACTTATGCAATAAGACAGCTTCAAATTTTAATTCCGTGTCTGTACAGATACTACAATTCTCATAATTTAACTTACTTGAGTTAAACAAAATTTCTGCATTTTCACATTCTTAACTTGATAATTTATGTTTATTAGAGGAGAAAAATTCCCTCGGGCGCCGGCGATCGAACCCGGGTCCTTGGTTCTACGTACCAAATGCTCTAATCACTGAGCTACGCCGAAATTCAATCCATAGCACCAGATCGAATCCCTTTCTTCCTCTAGTGCTTTCTCTTTGTGGCGTAACTCCAAGTTCGACATATAAAAAAAATTATGGTTTATTTAACGACGCTCGCAACTCCAGAGGTTATATCAGCGTCACCGGTGTGCCGCAGTTTTGTCCGCAGGAATTCTTCTACATGCCAGTAAATCTACTGACATGAGCTTGTTACATTTAAACACACTTAAATGACATCGACCTCGGCCGGGAACGAACCCGCAACCTCGAGCACAGAAGGCCAGCGCTATACCAACTACGCTACTGAGGGCGACCTTCGACATACAGTAGCGTGCAAATTAATCCGAACAACGTAATTACTTATGCAAAAACACTCAAACGGGATAAAAAGGATCTAAACATACCTCAGTAATCTATGTGGGCTCCCTTGTTCCTAATAACAGCTCTGAGACGATTTAGCATGGATTCCACTAATTTCCCACAAATATTCTTCATTTCTTCATCGCGAAACCATACACCAATGAGGGCAGAAGTCATCTTCTCCTTTGTAGAGCAATCCAATTTTTGCATTTTTCTTTTGCAAATTGACCACAAGTTCTCAATGGGGTTGATGTCGGGTGAGTTGCCTGGCCAGGGGAAGTACCTGAATATTCTTCTTGTTGAAGAATTCTATAGTTTTTCGAGACGTATGGCATGGTGCCAGGTCTTGTTGGAACACACCTCTGCCATCCGGAAATGATTTTTGCAGCTGGGATACGATTCTGGTTTCCAATAATTGAATATATTTGTCAGAATTCATGATTCCCTTGATAAGTATTAATCCTCCAGGCCCTTCATGTGTAAAATAACCCCAAAACATTACTTTAGGGGTATTTGGGTACTTGTTGGAGATGAGCTGCTTTTACTTTTTCGGATCCTTTCCGTACGTAAGAAACACGGTGGCCGTGGACCTCGAAATGAGACTCATCGGAAAAAGTACATTCTTTCAGTCATTCACTGTCCAGTGTTGATGTAATTTTGCCCACATTAAGCGTTTTTTTGCACATAACAGGAGTTGGCAGTTGCTTCTTAATAGACTTACGAGCCCTTCGTCCAGCTTCCAAAAGCCTACGCCGTACTGTTGTGACGTGAATATTCGCCCCAATGTTAGCCATTAACTCGCGGGTTAAGTCGACAGCAGTTAGTCTAGGATTTAATTTACTTTTCCTAACAATTAAACGATCATCTGCAGGTGAAATCTTCCTTTTCCGGCCACAGTTTCCTTTTTTCTGGGGTGTGATGGATCCAGTCTCCCTGTATCGTTTTATGATCGAATTAACAGTAGCCAAACCGATGTGACATTCTGCAGCAATTTGCCTCTGTGTCATAGAAGAATGCTCTGCTAATGTTATAATTTTAGACCGTTTTCGTGGAATTGTATCCATTTGTGAAGACGGCAGAATGTACGCAGGATTGCAGTATTAAGTCTTCAATACAACTGAAATGCTTATAAGTACAAAAGACAGGCAAAATATCACATATTATAAAAAAATAATAATAACGACAGACCTTCAACAATGGAATTACACGTACTACAGATGTCAGTTAAAGTGGTATGAGCAGCTGTGAGGCCAACGATGACATAAAACAAAAATATGTCGTGTTCGGATTAATTTGCACGCTACTGTATATGTTGACATATATTAAGTCAACTGTCATTATATAAGGACCACACTCAATTAAATGACTTGGTGGCCGGGATTTCACAGTATTATGCACTGTTGGGCGAAGAAGAGAAAAGGTAAAAACACTAGAGGAAGGGGATTCGATCCGGTGGTGTGGATTGAACTTTGGCGTAACTCAGTGGTTAGAGCATTTGGTACGTAGAACCAAGGACCCGGGTTCGATCCCCGTCGCCGGAACGAATTTTTCTCCCCTAATAACCATTGTTACCATAACAGATATATTCTGTAGTACCAAAAAAAATCAATCTTTACGTAGATTGATAATTTATGTTTAAAAGAAACACTTGGTAGCAAAAAATAATTAAATTAATTTTTGTCCATCAGGCTCAGTTATTTTAGAATGGCTATTGTGCAAACTTTTCCCTAACAGAAAAGTTGACTGTTGCATGCATTTTATAATTTAACAATCTTATTTCATTGTTGTAATCCTGTTTATATTTTTATACGATCTTAATGTGTATATTTTCATTTTCGACTTTCTAAGAACACTTCTACGCATAAGTTTAGACTTTTTCAGGAGTGAGCGAATTGTAAATTATATAATTTCAAATTTTTGTAAAAGAGCTCAATATACAGGGTGGAAGTGAAATAACCCTGCAGATTGAAAGGAACAATAAGGTACACTTGACTGATTAAAAAACTTGTATTACGTTTTGTGATTAAATTCACGGTTAATTAGAAAATTAAGTTGGAAGTTTCAGCAATCTGGCAACATCGCCGCTTCTTTCTTCTCGTGGTACAGATGTAAGAAGTCAACGAACCCACATCTGTCTGCCTCAGTGAATTACCTCCCATCTCCCTTTCCAGCTACAGTGTTGGAAGCTGACCCCATCGGTCAGTGGCTTCAAATTAGTAGTTTTTAAATAAAATATACAAGAAAACTGTCCACGCTATTGAAATACGCCAGAGGGATAAATTATTCTTTATTAGATTTTCTATCGATACGGACAAAAATCACGATCATACTCGCAATAGTTACCGAATAAGCAGGTGTTAAACATTTGGGAAAAGAACAATTTTTCTCTGAGAAAACTGTGGTATTAGGCCTACACTTTTTTGTTACATACAACATGAGCTATTCGCTCTGAAAATCTTCAGGGTTATTTCACTTCCACCCTGTATGTATTATACATTTATTATGTATTACTTTGTATTTTCTTCTAACTTCACAATATTTTATTTTTCGGCACTTACTCGTTTTACAGCCCATTTTTAAGGAGACCTTGCCCTTAAAAACAGTTCTTTGCACTCTTGTACACATTTATAAACGTAACCACGTTAAACGCTTAATTAACGTTATCAAACTTCAGAAACATATTTACGGAGCGCCAGACCGGGCGTAATTAAAATCACATTAAGATACTGTCTACAGTTTCAGAGCATAAATAATACAAAGTTTGTGAAATTAAAAAAAAACAAATACTATGACATTTAATGAAGATAGTAATACATCTGAAAACATTAAATCAAAGCTAACTGAAAGTAAACCGAACGCAATAACAGAACTTACTACTTCAAAATATAAAACCGAAACAAAACAAAAATTAATTTAAAGTGTAACTTCAACATCATCATCATCATCATCATCAAACAATCAGGATTATAGGTAGTGTTCTCATGGTAATTTATTTTTTGATCATACGCCCCAACTCATAATTTTCTCCCTTGAAATATACAGTATGTCCATAGAAACCCTTCTTGATTACAAAAGGGTATAATTTCAAAACGGTATATATTACGAACTTTAGATTAGCGTCATAAGAAAGGACAACTCAAAGAATTTCTGTTTTGAATATTGCGGTATGTCTAAGTGGCAGCAAAAGAGTATAGATGGCGGCAGAAGCGAATATAATTTATTAATATGGGTTTCGTTCGTTCGGGTTTGCCAGTCTTTTGTTATTTTCGCATTATTACATTGTAGCAAATGTTCGTTAACTTTCTTAACAAAAACTGGAAAGAAGGTAGATTTAGAGCGCTGGGGATCAAGATACCGTCATGGATGAATATAATAGGATACGAAACTGCGGTCAGCACCAACTTACATTTTACGGACCAAATAAGACAAGCGTCCGACGTAGTAAGTGTACTGTTACATTTAGTAGACATTTTAATATTCATGCAGCATGTGCTAACATGCAAAATGCCCTAAATATACTACTAGGTTCAAAAAGTTCCCGGAATTTGCTAATATCATAGAAACAACGTACCTTAAACACTATTCTACAGCATTCCCTTCAAAATAGTTGCCTTCCGCAACAACACACTTTTGCCAACGCGTGTAGAGTTCCTGGAAGCAGGCCTGGAAGCCATTTTGTGAAACCCGTCTTAGTGCTCTCGTCGTGTTTGCGATAACCTCTTCAGCATTGAATCTCCGTCCTTTCAGATAACTTTTCAGACGGGGAAACAGAAAGTAATCAGGTGGTGAGAGATCAGGAGAGTATGGCGGTTTATCCAAAGCAGTTATGTTGTGCCTGGCAAGAAAATTCTTTACAATAATTGCGCGATGAGCAGGTGCATTGTCATGCATAAGGAACCAGTTGTTTTCTACCCACTTTTCTGGACGTTTCCTTCTCACTGCGTCCTGGAGGCGACGGAGGATTTCTACGTACAATTCTTTCGTTACAGTACGACCTTCTGGAATGAACTCATGGTGGATGAGACCCTGAGAGTCGAAGAAAACTTCCAACATAACTTTGCTTTTGGAAGTGTCCCTAGGAAATTTTTGCTTCCGAGGAGATGTTTTCGATTTCCACTCAGATGACTGTCGTTTAGGGACTGGGTCGTACAAGTAGCACCAAGTTTCATCACCAGCAATAATTTTGTTTAAGAAATCACCATCTTCATCAGCCATACTGATCATGTCCCCAGCAAGAGTCATTCTTGTTTCTTTCTGTTCTGCCGACAACATTTTCGGAACTAACTTCTGAGACACGTAATGCATGTTGAGATGCTTGTGAAGAACATTGTGTACACTTCCGACTGATATTCCGACCTCTGCTGCTGTCTCTTTTATGGTTTTACGTCGGTCGTCCCTCACAACATTACGCACACGCTGAGCGATTGCTTCATTTGTTGTAGTTGTTGGTCGGCCGCTGCGTACGTCATCTTTGATGCTATCACGGCCACCAGAAAAGCGTTTATGCCAGGCATACACTTGAGTTTTTTTCATTGCTGCTTCGCCATATGCTTCTTCCAACAATCTTAATGTCTCTGCAGGAGTTTTGTATAACAAAACACAGAACTTGATGTTTGTACGTTGCTCTGTGGACATAATTACAAAAAGCGACAAACAAACAAAACACTATGATAAACAATTGCCTACAACTCAAAACCAACAATCGCCATTATCAACAAACTTTAAGGAAATGACATCATGAATGTTACCAACAAAAGAAATGTATAATATCCCTTGTTATATATTAATACGAAAAATGGTAGTAAAATTCCGGGAACTTTTTGAACCTAGTAGTATTAACACAATGGTCAACCAAATGGAGATTAAAAGTAAACGGCGAAAAATTTCAATTGATGGCCTTTACTAAACGTTTTCCCAGAATTATAGACCAACTGAGTATTCAAAACCAAATAATACCTTTTAGCACATCAATTAAATATCTTGGAATACTTCTTGACAAACGTTTATATTACAGGCAACACATTCAAAACATAAGAGACAAAGCATTTCAAAGATACATGGCACTCTATCCACTTTTCAAAAGTCTGACTTCAAGGAAAGCAAAAGTCCTGCTGTATGCATCAGTCATCAGATCATACATCCACTATTGCTGTGAGATATGGGGCCAAGCTCATCCTCGCCACCTGAAGAGTCTGGAAGGAATTCAAAGAGCTGTCTGCAGAACAATCACTGGTGCACACTACCTCACGAACAAGTAAACGTGCTTGGACAATGCCCCAAAGGCGAGCTGCTGATCAATGCTAGACATCATCGTGTACGACATGCTTTGGCGATATCGTTAAAAACTTTAAATTGGGAAATTCATGAGGAAGTACATTGTGTATCATCAGATGGTTCTTTTAGACGGGCAGACATTATTGCTATCAACGGACGCTTAAAACGGGCTCTTGTTCTTGACCCTACTATCCGTTTCGAAAGAAACCTAAATCAGGCCACCGAAGTTGATATTGAGAAGAAGTCCATATATGAACCTTGTCTGCCGTATCTTTCTCAAAAGTACAACGTCCCTCTTAAACAATGGTCCGTCATTGGTTTGCTGTTTGGCAGTAGAGGTTCTATTACAAAATTCACATGGAATTATCTTAAGAAACTTCACATTCCTTTTGATTATGTAATGTCTGTCCTTATAAATATTATCAAGGATTCTCTTCAAATATTACATCATCATCTCTATTTCAATTAATCAACTTCTATTTGCCTTCAACAATTAACTTTCTTTTTTCTTTAATGTATCACATCACATTATTATACATGTTTATTGTATTCAGGACCCTTGTGGTCACTCAAAATTCTTTGAGCTGATGTCTATAATTTAGAAATTTATTTATCTACGGTGAACTTCATATACCCTTCCTGGTTGCTCATATTCAAGACCTACAGACTACATACAGGAATAAGCTACTTCTTCATGCCAATCCCTTACTAAGAGATATAACATAAATTCAAACAAATACCTCCGTCTTTTACGGTCTTATTAATCAATTTTATTTAATATAACCTATTTATATTTCAATTTGTATAATCATATTTTTTTTAAAGGCAAGGGTTCAAGAGACTGGTACTTTTAATAAAAACATCTTAAAAAAAAAAGTCGTAGGTGGTGAACATTAGAACTATGTGATCGGTAGGTTACCCAGAGTTCTCCACTTATCCGATAGAGACGTTGATTGAGAAGACAAGATAGCAGCCAGAAATTTGCAAAGAAGTGGATATAAGTGATACGTGTGTATAAGCGGTGTAGGTATGTTAAACAGTAATATTTATGAGCCTTGTAAAAATAGTGTTGTTGAATGCATTGTAAAGTAGCAGATGGTAATATAAAATTTCAACTATCAAACTAGTTTTTGCAGACTTTTCCAGTGCACTATACACTAAATACCCAGAGAATACAATCCCAATTATCTAACATTTTGTTTTCTTTTCTGTCCTTATTTGGTTGTATTTTAATTAGTTGGATTAGAAGGTGATGTAAAATAGACCATCTCTTTCATCTTCCTGCTGGCTCCAATAAGAATTTTAAGTGTAAGCAGTGGCGGTTCCTCCATGGAACAGAAGGAACAGGCTGTTCCCTTCCCTTCCTCCCTGCCCCCTTAACTGAGATGTGAGATATACTTCATTCTAATGGATAGGCCTACTTACAGTTTTCGAAAAGCGAAAACAGCTATCGTTAGCAGGCTTATTGCAACGTAGTGTAAACACCCGAGCCCTTCTCGTCTGATGATGTGAGTGGGAGTTGCAAGCAATGTTTTCTCCGAAGCAGGCTCGAGTGGACACGAACTTACCCGAGTATCGCTGGAAGCTGTGAAGTTACCTCTTCCCTCGCAGAGTATTGAGAAGTGTGTAATATACTGTTTCATCAAGCTAGTTTATTTATATAATGATAATTCGGAAAACAATTAAGTTCGAAGAGTTTTTCGTGTGACATAATAATTGATTTGATTACCTGGTTGGGTTTTTCCGAGGTTTCCCCACCGAAAAGGCAAATGCCGGGTAATATTTTGGCGAATCCTCGGACCTCATCTCATCTCACTACATCTCGCCAAAATGTAAAAAAATGTAAAAAAATTGTACAAAATTGTAAAAATTGTAGAAAATTACTAAATTGTAAAACTATAAAAATTTGTAAAAATTGTAATTGTAATATTGTAAAATGTTGACATGTTCCACATCTTAAAGCTTCATTGCTCATGTAAGATCTATGGAATAAAATAAATGAATGAATGAATGAATGAGTGTGTGAAATTATACAATAGTTCCTAAAAAAACCCGTACGATTTACGCATTCACGGCTGAGTTAAATCTGACGAAATAATGGCAATGGAACAGGTGACTCCTGCCTGTTCCAACTTCAACGAGGGAGTGCGAGCGCCCTGATGCGAACCAAGACAGCGAGTGTGTGTTATCGATCAGCTGAAGTCGAGAGCGTTTAGTTCGATCAATGTTGCTGAGAAAAGCGCGGTTATTTTGAATGGCAAACCTACGCCTCTCCTTACAGAACTTAAAACTAAAACAAAATCTTTTACAAGACATTTTCAAAGTAGTTACTGTAATTCTGTGAAATGGTTAACTGGGTGCTCGTCAAGCGGTAAATTGTAGGTTTAATTTAGGTTTATTTATTTTTAGATAACGGTATTATATATATAGGTATAATAATAATAACGATAATATAATATTATTAATTTGTTTTATATTAACATATTCTTTTTCTAATTAAGTTGTAAATGAAGTAAAATAAAAAATTGGTAATGTTGCTAAATCATAATACAGATTATTATTATTATTATTATTATTATTATTATTATTATTATTATTATTAAGCCTATTATTAGTGTTGTTTCTGACCTGTTCCCCATCGAGAAATAGCACCGCACGCCCCTGAGTGTAAGATGATGTGAGGAATAAAAATTTTAATGTTTTAAAGTGAGTGGTTTGAGAATAGGGGGAAGGGAATATTTTCTGCATATAGTTTAACTTTTCACCATCAGGTGAGCTGCTTTTTTTTTTTTTTTTTTTAATTCTTCTTTGATTTTGATGCAGTATCAGA
Organism: Periplaneta americana; assembly: GCA_025594305.2. Taxonomy (NCBI): domain Eukaryota; kingdom Metazoa; phylum Arthropoda; class Insecta; order Blattodea; family Blattidae; genus Periplaneta; species Periplaneta americana. Next base: position 146,042,320 of record JAJSOF020000013.1, read on the forward strand.
CTTCTTGGGTCCCTGACTGCACTATTGTGTTCTTATTCCTTGTGTTATTACTTTAGAATCTCTTCTTCGAACAAATTCGAAGACGTTGATGTCCTTGAAAAAGTTTGGACATTGTTTGTGCTTTCTTACACTGTATCACAATACCACCAGTTAGATTTTTACCCAATATCGAAAATAGCCATTTTCGGCGTTCTATACAGTCTGAAGTCGTCTACATTATAGTCTCCAATTATTTTAATGAAGTAATTTGGGCTTCTTTGAAGTCGACTGTAGAACTTCCTTATAATATTGACAAGAACTTCCTGTATATATGGCATACTGAGATCTTCATGTATCTGAGATGTTCTAGTGAACCAGTCAGACCCATGAATCAGTCTAAGAGCCTTGTTTTGTGCAACCTGTAGTGGTTTGTAAGCATTGCTGTTCATATAGCCCCAGGAAGGTGCAGCATATGTTACAATTGGCAGTACCAAAGCCTTATAGAGATGCAAAGGTGAGCTGCTGGCTGCATGGAGTAATTAGTTATTCTTTTCGCCACTTGGTACGCTGCTAGATGTAATAAGTTCTCCTAAAAATAAAAGATGGCAGCGAGATAAATTTCTACATTAGCGCCTCTAGTGTGTGAAACGTGAAACTCAAGTTACGCATCCTCAAATTTTTAGTTGCTCTATCTACTGTCACTATTTTCATGTACATACGACTACCGATAGACAATATAGACTTTAAAATGTAACGAATAATAATTTATAACAAAGATATATTCAAGGAGTAAATTAAGTGCAAAATAAACATCTTTTCCCTAGTCGTGTGAACCAGGCGCTGCCCGAAGTGGACTTACAGAAATTCACCCTACAGGAGATCGATCATTTTTTGTATCAAAAACTGTACATAATATGGAAAATAGTACAGCATGAGATAGCGATAGAAAATTTTCAGGTCATATCTCCTTAATCTGACTTCGCAGACCCTAATTTCCCTACTTAAAATGTTATATACTTCCTGTTTAATTACTCCCATGTATGGTGGGTCCCTATCACCACGGCATGGCGCGTCCTCAGGTTGCGGATAGAGGAGACGGCCTCCAGATATGGAGGGTAGCTGCGAATATATTGAATAAGCAGTCGTGGACAGCCGATAAGGGTGGTCCTCCAGCTTGGGGGTTGGGCGAAGGGCTAACAACCCATCACCGTAAAAAACAGCTTGTTACGAATTCCTACAGTAAGCCTCGGAATAGGACTGATTCTCTGGCACGACCACAGCAAAGGAATAAGGTTTTGAGATTTGGCACTTGGAACGTAACTAGTCTTTATAGAACAGGAGGGGTAACATTAGTAGCAAAAGAACTAGCTAGATATAGAATAGACTTTGTGGGAGTACAAGAGGTTAGGTTAGATGGGAATGGCATATCACAAATAGGAGATTACTTGTTGTATTATGGGGAAGGAAACAATAATCACCAATTAGGAACAGGATTCTTTGTACATAAAAGAATAAAATCAGCAGTAAAAAGGTCGAATTTATCAGTGACAGGTTATCATATTTAGTACTTAAGGGTAGATGGTGCGACATCATGGTTATAAATGCTCACGCCCCTACAGAAGAGAAAGACGACTATATAAAGGATAGCTTCTATGAAGAATTGGAACATACTTTTGATCAGTTCCCTAGATATCACATGAAAATTTTATTGGGGGATTTCAACGCTAAAGTAGGACGGGAGGAGATTTTTAGACCAACTATTGGAAAAGAGAGCCTACACGCAATTAGTAGTGACAATGGAGTTAGATTAGTCAACTTTGCCACATCGAAAAATTTAATTGTCAAAAGTACAACATTCCCCCATAAGGATATACATAAATATACTTGGACTTCTCCAGATGGATTGACACACAACCAAATTGATCACATCTTGATAGATAAACGGAGACATACTAGTATAGTAGATATTCGAACTTTCAGGGTGCAGACTGTAATTCTGACCATTATTTGGTGATTGGAGAATTAAGAGAAAGATTATCAGTAGCCAAGCGAGTAGAGCAACAAGTTAATATTACTAAATTCAATATTTTGAAATTAAAGGACGAGGAAGCTAAGCAAAATTATCAGGTCGAAATTTCGAATAGGTTTGCCACTTTAGAAAGTTCCGACGAAGTTGAGAAAGAATTAGATGTTAATAGCGTGTGGGAAAATATCAGAGATAGTATCAAAATTGCAGCTGAGCAGAGCATAGGTTATTATGAAACTAAGAAAAAGAAACCGTGGTTTGATGAAGATTGTTGCATGGTAGTAGAAAGAAGGAAACAGGCAAAATTGAAATTCTTACAGGATCCAGTTGAGGAGAAGAGAGATAATTATTTCAATGAAAGACGGGAAGCAAGTCGTACACTTAGGAATAAAAAGAGAGGTTACTTGAAGGAAAAACTGAATGAGGTAGAAACAAATAGTAAGAATAAAAACATTCGAGATTTATATAAGGGTATAAAGGAATTTAAGAACGGATATCAGCCAAGGGTAAACGTGATCAAGGATGAGAATGGTGACTTGCTTGCAGACTCTCCATCAATCCTAAACAGATGGAAAAACTATTTTGCGCAACTACTAAATGTACATAGGCCAAATAGAAATGATCGGGACGAAATTGAAATACAAACTGCTGAGCCATTTATACCCGAACCCACGCTTTCAGAAGTCGAAATTGCGATAGAAAATCTGAAAAAGTACAAGTCTCCAGGTATCGATCAGATTCCAGCAGAATTAATACAAGAGGGTGGAAGTGCATTATATAGCGAAATTTATAAACTTGTACTTGCTATTTGGGAAAAGGAAATTGTACCAGATCAATGGAAGGAGTCCATAATTGTACCTATTTTTAAAAAGGGGACAAAACCAACTGTGGTAACTTTCGAGGAATATCACTTCTGTTGACGTCGTACAAAATTTTGTCCAATATTCTTTTGAGGAGATTAACTCCGTACGTAGATGAAATTATTGGGGATCATCAGTGCGGTTTTCGGCGTAATAGATCGACTATTGATCAGATTTTTGTATTCGGCAGATAATGGAGAAAAAATGGGAGTATAAGGGTACAGTACATCAGTTATTCATAGATTTCAAAAAGGCATATGACTCGGTTAAGAGGAAGTATTATATGATATTCTTATTGAATTTGGTATTCCCAAGAAACTAGTTCGATTAATTAAAATGTGTCTCAGTGAAACATACAGCAGAGTCCGTATAGGTCAGTTTCTATCTGATCCTTTTCCAATTCACTGCGGGCTAAAGCAGGGAGATGCACTATCACCTTTACTTTTTAACTTCGCTATAGAATATGCCATTAGGAAAGTTCAGGATAACAGGCAGGGTTTGGAATTGAACGGGCTACATCAGCTTCTTGTCTATGCGGATGACGTGAATATGTTAGGAGAAAATACACAAACGGTTAGGGAAAACACGGAAATTTTACTTGAAGCAAGTAAAGCGATCGGTTTGGAAGTAAATCCCGAAAAGACAAAGTATATGATTATGTCTCGTGACGGGAATATTGTACGAAATGGAAATATAAATATTGGAGATTTATCCTTCGAAGAGGTGGAAAAATTCAAATATCTTGGAGCAACAGTAACAAATATAAATGACACTCGGGAGGAAATTAAACGCAGAATAAATATGGGAAATGCGTGTTATTATTCGGTTGAGAAGCTCTTATCATCCAGTCTGCTCTCCAAAAATCTGAAAGTTAGAATTTATAAAACAGTTATATTACCGGTTCTTCTATATGGCTGTGAAACTTGGACTCTCACTCTGAGAGAGGAACATAGGTTAAGGGTGGTTGAGAATAAGGTGCTTAGGAAAATATTTGGGGCTAAGCGGGATGAAGTTACAGGAGAATGGAGAAAGTTACACAACACAGAACTGCACACATTGTATTCTTCACCTGACATAATTAGGAACTTGAAATCCAGACGTTTGAGATGGGCAGGGCATGTAGCACGTATGGGCGAATCCAGAAATGCATATAGAGTGTTAGTTGGGAGACCGGAGGAAAAGACCTTTAGGGAGGCCGAGACGTAGATGGGAGGATAATATTAAAATGGATTTGAGGGAGGTGGGATATGATGATAGAGACTGGCTTAATCTTGCACAGGATAGGGACCGATGGCGGGCTTATGTGAGGGCGGCAATGAACCTTCGGGTTCCTTAAAAGCCATTTGTAAGTAAGTAAGTAAGTAAGTTTAATTACTCACGCTTTTACTGAATCACCCTGTAGTCACTTTAACTGCTAGGTCATATTGCGACTTGTCTGCAGTTTAATCTTGGGAATGAGTGTTGCTCTTGTACTGTGACTATAATATCGTGGTATTTGGGATCGAATCCGGATTCGCCTTTATTTAACTAACAAAAATTAGTTACATTCAGTAGAGGAAAAAACGTAGACTAGATTAGTCGGCACCGAAAATCATACCCGGGACCTCCCGAATGCGAGATCAATGTTTTAATACTGAGCCATCTCGCTCAATAAATGCCAGAATTATGAGAGAGAGAGAGAGAGAGAGAGAGAGAGAGAGAGAGAGAAACGGAAGGAAAAAAAACCTGCATCAATACCATTTGTGCGAGATCGTGCGTATTTGCTTGTTTTCCGCACAGAACCAATACGCGGTAAGTGTGAAATGCCACATTCAGTATTCCCAAAGTAACACACATAACAATTTCCCTCTTCTTACCGCTTAAGCGCGATATTCATTTTACTGTTTTAGGCTTTTAACATATTATTTTTAGAGACGTTTAACATAGTAATAATTATAAATTGAAACTTACCACTGCAATTTCACCTAAATTGCAATGTTAATTATTGTTTTTAAATATTTACAAAAAATAAGTAAAATCTACTACTCCACGAAACTTATTGCATTCCTGATACAAGTAACATTAAGGAAGCCGTGAAAAAATCAACAAGATTCCAGATGCCGATGTTATTACTGCAATATGTTATATAAATAATATTGTTAAAATATTAAAATGAAAAATAAATCATTACATAACCTTACCGTTTGTTTTAAGTTCGCATTTATAGACTGGGGAAAAAAAGACAGACGTATATCACGGCCTGCTGGAGTATAGTAAACACAGAAAACATTTTATAGCAACAATGTTGAAGAAAGATATTTTGTGTTCCGAAGTTGCCGTCATTAAACAGAAACCAAGATGGAGATTTCATTGCAACTAATTATAAATTCGTCTTTCAGGTATGTAATAAACGATCTTCGCACAAAATAATGTACTATACACGAGCGGTATGTTTGTTTTCATATTCTCGGAAATTAAAAAAGCTCAACTACGTTTGCTTTTTCAATCTTTCCCTCGACCATGAAAACGTCAACATACCGCTCTTGTAACGTATATTACTATTCCATCAAGAATAAATTCAGACTGAATGTGCCGAAATTTGAATCCCGGTCTGCGCCAACTGCAGCATTCCCCGAACGCTCGCACCTCTAAACAGGAGCAGGAAATGAACCCGTGTGTGGTTTATTTATGTCATGCTTTGTGAATTCGCTGGTTAGTCCTTGCACGCCACGAGATATGAAGTGTTGTGTTGTTGTAAACTCCGAAACTTGGCGCATTAACGTGTCTTCTTGTGGTTATCCTGTAATTAAGCGTTTTATTACTGGTTTTAATATTAATCAAACGAGAAGGTACTACCACAAGAGACAGTGAGGGGGTGGGAAAATTTGCAGCCTCGCTTTAGAGGATGATACGAACCAAGATACAGTGTAATACTAAGAGCAATAATTACATGTACTCGTAAAACACAGTATCAATTACTTGTCTCATGAGCGATAAATGACTGCAGGAAAAGTTACGAAAAGCCTGCTGTACACTTTTGAAGATGTGTCACGGAAGTAACGCTTCAATTACAAATGATCATATAATAAAGAATTAGGAACATATTTTTGGGGAGTACAAGAAAAGCGAGTGAGGGAAATAAAAAAATTAAAAGAAATATAAAATAGCTTTTAAAATGTAAATGTGTAAGTGTGTATGAAGCATAAGTACAACATTATGTTGATAAGTGAATTATAGCTATTTGACCAGGTTAATGCTGTCATTTAACATTTGTTGCAAAACACAAATAATAGTACATTATGCAACGAGCCTATAATGGTAGTAATCAAGACGCGAGTATGTATATGAAACGAGCGCAAGCGAGTTTCATAATTTTCATACGAACGTCTTAATTACCATTATAGTTAAGTTTCATACGACTTTTTATGCTCGACCATTTTTCTAACTTGAAATTATTCATAAGTATTCATATTATTCTCATCTGACTGGGGAGCGCAAGTGACCTTGTGCAATATCTCGTAAATTGTGAGATGTGCGCAGACGCTAAAGTATTGATTTTTTCCGAGGAACAAATGTCATTGACCTTGATATAATCTAGAGAGTAAAATGAACATTAATCTTGATATAACCTGGAAATTGATTTAGACATTGAAAAACGAGATGACAAATTGAATTTATTAGAATATTATTTACAATTAACGCTAATTATTATAGTAGCAGAACATAACCTTCTGCGACAGTATTGGATTTCCAGCCTCCGTGACGTTTCGCTAGTTGTCTTTCGATTGCATATCCAAGAATAATCGATATTTGCGCTTTCATATTGCTACAATGGTGCTTACTGATTGGTGGAAAACCTGAACTTTAATGAGGTCCATTAAAGGGCTGCTACCAGGTATATAATTACTACATTTCGGCATGGTCGAAGAAATACTGATACACTTGTCTTGTAGATTGTTTAAACGTCCTTAGGGTTACGAAATGAATTTTTGTGAAAGATGAATGTAAGTATCTCTTCTGCAGTTTCTGGTCTTCTATTTTTTGTGTCTACTGAGCCGGAGGAATTTCATGACTTCAATAACTGAACCACTTCGATTGCTTCAGTCTATATTGATAAAATAAGCACACAATAATAAGAACTGCCGTGTTCTTTTTGCTTCAGTACACTTGGAAGTGGCACATCTGGACTACAAAAAATCAGTAACAATCAATAATCGATGGGCAGCGGTATCAACAGTATTTTGTCTTTTTTATTATCACTTAGGAAGCAAATTTTTGGCTACTTTTACTTTCCTTGGTTACTTGACAACGCTGTATCAACTACTAGGTTATTTAGCATCGCTGAGATTGCTGATAGCGAGATGGTATTTGGCGAGATGAGGATTCACCATAGATTACTTGACAGTCACCTTACGGTTGAGAAAAACTTCGGAAAAACCCCAAACAGATAATCATCCCAAGCGGGGATCGAACCCACGCCCAAGCGCAACTCCGGATCGGGTGGCAAGCGCCTTAACCGACTAAGCTACACCGGTGGCTATTTTTAGGCACTAAAAGCTAATATTGCAACTCGCTATAGTTATGAAATAACAATCAACACCACTTCAGTGGTATAAAATACACCGCTGGGTTTGAAAACGTTAGCCAATTGTATAGTCGTGTCGCTGTTATTTCTGTCGTGACTCCTCCTCTTCGCTGACGCCTTAGGAACTGAAGGCTCTATAAAGTCTAGGTAGGTAGTATCGTTCGCCATTTTTGTTCATTCATTGCCGAGTTACCAGACGAATCCATTTGTCTTAGCTCCTATGATAATAAATCAGTAATTCAGCAAATAATTGAGCGGCAAATAACGTCCTCGTGTGCTTCTGCGAATGTCAACGAAAGAATAAAAATGGCAGGCGATTATATTAAGTACTAGCTTAAATTACCGAATGGCAAGGTTTGCCCGGTTTTAAATTTTGGTTTATTTCTAAATAAACTGTTTGTTAGACTTATCGGAGACCTCGGCAAGGGAACTATATAAAACCAAAACGAACCATATTTACTTATGTTTTCTCCTCCCTAGTGGCTAATATTAAAGAAAGTGCCACTAATAGGAAAGAAACTGACTAATCCACCTCACCTATGAATAGAGTTTCAACAACATTAAGATCTTATGCTGCAGGGATATTTAAGATATTTAACATTGTGATTGATGATAATATTTATCGTACCACGGCATTATGCATTATTAAGCCTTTCTGCCCACAATATATTTAATTTACTTCAAGGCCAAACTACAATCTGTAACGGATGGATTCTATCAAATACATGGATTTCAGGGTGTTTTGCAGTAACGGAGACTATACTCATCAGAATTTACTCTCCTGGAGAAGGCAATGTAGAACACTACCAGAACAGAAAATCATATTTTTCTATAAACGGCCAAGTCATTAGTGACCGTAACTTATTAATAAGAGACGGGTTAACAGTAACAGTAAAATAGGCTCTATATTATTATTGCAATATTGTAATATTATCACAAATATTACTATAACTTATAATAATTGCTTAAAATCGAATGGCTATAATAGCAATACGTTGGGATAAAAACATCATCTTCTTTCGTTTTTCCAGTTAATATTGCCACTCATATTACGTTTCATGAGTTTTGACACAAATTCTTGTTAGTGCATAATTTTGGTGAGTCAATATTTCGCAATAGTAGGTCTACTATGGCTATTCAATATTAAGTAAATTATGTGGTAGCAATCTTTGTAGTTTGAAAGAATTCTAGAATTCAATTGGATAGAACAGTCTGCTCACTATCTACAAAACTGCATCGAGGAATTCATAATACGGTCCTGGACTGCGTAAAGATACTTATTGCATGAATTATCTAGTTTTAGCCTTCATGATGTGTAACAACAATGTAATTTAATTTCGTGTTAAAATTTCCAAGGCCTCGTTTGAAAGTCTATGCTGAATACAACAGGCAATAATAAAGAACAATTGACTGTAGAAGATTTTGCATTTTAATATAATACATGAATATTTGATCTATTTATTTTTATTTTTATATATTTAATTAATTTAACTTCCATTTGCCCAATTTTAATGTAGCCTATGTTCTTCTCCTGGTTATGAAAGTTAAATGTGCAAACTTTGGCACATATCGGTCAAAGCGTGTAGATTTGTATAGAGAACATACATACATACATACATACATACCCACATTCAATTTTATATATTAAGATTTATCGAGCCTTAGGAAGTGCATAACGTCATCAGCAGCGAATGGCAAGACGCACACGTGACTGGCTGCCGGAAATAAGAGGTGCGGGACTATAGCAAATGACGTAACGTCTTATTCGCTGTTTAACTGACGAAGCTCGGGCCATTCCATACTATTGGATAGAGCTTCCGCTAACGTAGACTTGTGGGTGGCGTCAGTGGGCAGTGCTCACTTTTCAAACGCAATTTCAGATTGGTGGTCTCAACCGTTATGTACTAATAGCAAGCACGTTTCACTACATTTATTCTCCAGTCTTTGTGAGCTAATTTTCCTCTTAGATTCCAGAGCATTTTGAACAATGCCTCAAAAGTCATATTTATTTTATTTATTTAAATAGCTAGCTAGTGAGTACAAATTAAAATTATAAAACAGAAATGTTTCTAGTCACTACCGTAAGAGCCAGGCTCGTGTAGGGTGTGGTCTAAGCCAATAATATAACATAACATTTAAAAGCACAGATTACTAAATACAGTAAGTAACTTAATTCAAACCAATAAATGCAACACAAGAGCAAGAATAAAGAAGAAAGAGAAAAGAGTGAAAATTACACATTTAATATAAATTGACAATCCGACAGAAGTCAGCGATATTCAATAAAAACATTTGAATATAGTCGACAGAAATAAAGGTAAAAAATACATTTGTTTATATTATACATTATGGATAATGTTTTACAAATTTCTTTTTAAAAGCTTCAATTTTAAAATATTTCAAATTTGGAAAATGGTTTGTAATTTTATTATAAAGTCTTGGGATCGAAACTAGCACATTGTTTAAGAGCTGAACTTGTATGACATTTAGGCTCAATTATGGGAAAGTAGACTTTTGTCTTCGAGTACGATATTCATGTCGATTACATTTATGTTTTATTTGATTTCTGTGGTGGTAAGTTAGTAAACTATAAATATCCTATATTATATCTAGAGATGGTAGATTTCAGCAACTTAATGAAAAATTTAGCACTTTATGAATCACATTTAACATTTTTTACCACATTTAATGTTACAATTTAACATTTTTGTAGCATTTTCGGATGGAATATTTTATTGAAGTTTGGTGGTAAAAATTCAATATCATCAGTATGTTAATTGGTGCAATTTATAGATTTTGCAACTAAGTGTTCTTGAAAGTAATAAATGTTTTAATTAAACGAGCTATTATCAACTCATAAACTGGCTGTTCTCGAAGTGTTCGTGCATATACGGGAATTTGCACTCAAATATATTCTATCTTTTTTTAGTAGGTTTTCTCGTCCACCATTTATATTTTTTTTATTTTAGTTGGTTATTTAACGACGCTGTATCAACTACTAGGTTATTTAGCGTAGATGAGATTGTGATAGCGAGATGATTTTTGGCGAGATGAGGCCGAGGATTCGCCATAGATTACCTGGCATTCACATTACGGTTGGGGAAAACCTCGGAAAAAACCCAACCAGGTAATCAGCCCAAGCGGGGATCGCAACCCGCGCCCGAACGCAACTTCAGACCGGCAGGCAAGCGCCTTAACCGACTGAGCCACGCGACCATTTATGAGTATAACACATTTTTATATCAGAAATCATTATAACAAAATTCAACATAAAAATTAAACGAAACGAAAAGATACAAACATCAAACATAACCACGTTAAAAACACTTGCTAAGCTTAAGCCAGTAGGTCTGCACTATAGTAGGCTATGTACAAATTTTTCGAGATCTTTGGGTAAATTGTAAAAATGCAATTCTGTGTTTCGTCCTTTGTCTTTCCTGCTGAACAGTAAGGTTCTTTCGAAACTCCCACTCTTGTAATGAATCTTGAGTTTCTATACCTTCACCATAACATAATTCGCGTGTGCTCGTATAAAATGGGTTAAGTATGAATTGGCTAAAATTGAATAAGTACAGATTTGAAATGACCACAAGTACTTTTGATTAAGTCATTCTTCTATCGATGATACAGTTACCGTGCTCCATATTTTGTAACAAAGAGAAATTCACACAATCACCCGCGAATTATGAACAGGCCCAGTCTTGCCAACTCCATTCTTAAAAATCCGCTATGAAACAGTGCAGAAACGGCTAAATTGCTATATTTTCAACGTAAAGTGAAATTATTTTCCCGCTGTGAATTTTTTTTATTTTATTGGGTTATTTTACGACGCTGTATCAACATCTAGTTTATTTAGCGACTGAATGATATGAAGGTGATAATGCCGGTGAAATGAGTCAGGGGTCCAGCACCGAAAGTTACCCAGCATTTGCTCGTATTGGGTTGAGGGAAAACCCCGGAAAAAACCTCAACCAGGTAACTTGCCCAGACCGGGATTCGAACCCGGCTCTCCTGGTTTCGCGGCCAGACGCGCTGACCGTTACTCCAAAGGTGTGGACCCCGCTCTGAATGCTAAGAAAATTCGGTAAATTCCTATATTAGCAACATAAATTTCATAAAATGTTACCCGCTAAATTAACACAGAAAAACTCCAGACCTAGAGGGAAAACCGCTGAACTGAACAGCTGACTTTTCCACTATAGTCGCGACGCTGTTATTCCCGGCGTGACTACTCCTCTTTGCTTACGTCTTAGGAAGTCAAGGCTCTATAAATTCTAGGTAGGTAGTATCGTTCGCCATTTTTGTTCTTTCGTTGCCGAGCTACCAGACGAGGGATCTATTTGCCACACCGTTAAACATTATCATGTCGTAGCTCCTATGATAATAAATCAAACGCACTGTAATTCTGCAAATAATTGAGCGGCAAATAAAGTCCTCGTGTGCTTTCTGCGAACGCCAACGAAAGAGCCAAAATGGCGGGCGATTATATATTAAGTATTTATCCAGCCTTAGGAAATGCTTAACGTCTTCATCAGCGACTCATAAGGCGCACACGTTTAAATGCAGCCGACCTGTAATGTGATTACTTACTTACTGGCTTTTAAGGAACCCGTAGGTTCATTGCCGCCCTCACATAAGCCCGCCATTGGTCCCTATCCTGTGCAAGATTAATCCAGTCTCTACCATCATATCCTACCTCCCTCAAATCCATTTTAATATTATCTTCCCATCTACGTCTCGGCCTCCCCAAAAGGTCTTTTTCCTCCAGCCTCCCAACTAATACTCTATATGCATTTCTGGAACGCCCATACGTGCTAGCCGACATGTCCTGCCCATCTCAAATGTCTGGATTTTATGTTCCTAATTATGTCAGGTGAAGTATACAATGCGTGCAGCTCTGTGTTCTGTAACTTTCTCCATTCTCCTGTAACTTCATCCCTCTTAGCCCCAAATATTTTCCTAAGAACCTTATTCTCAAACACCCTTAATCTTTGTTCCTCTCTCAAAGTGAGAGTCCAAGTTTCACAACCATACAGAACAACCGGTAATATAACTGTTTTATAAATTCTAACTTTCAGACTTTTTGACAGAAGATAGATGACGAAAGCTTCTCAACCGAATAATAATAGGCATTTTCCATATTTATTCTGTGTTTAATTTCTTCCCGAGTGTCATTTAGCTTTGTTACTGTTGCTCCAAGATATTTGAATTTTTCCACCTCTTCGAAGGATAAATCTCCTATTTTTATACTTCCATTTCGTACAATATTCTGGTCGCGAGACATAATCATATACTTAGTCTTTTCGGGATTTACTTCCAAACCGATCGCTCTACTTGCTTCAACAAGAATTTCCGCGTTTTCCCTAATTGCTTGTGGATTTTCTCCTAACATATTCACGTCATCCGCATAGACAAGAAGCTGATGTAACCCGTACTGTTAGGTTTCGTAACAAGCTGTTTTTTACGGTGATGGGTTGTTAGCCCTTCGCCCAACCCCCAAGCTGGAGGACCACCCCTTATCGGCTGTCCACGACTGTTTATTCTATATTCGCAGCTACCCTCCATATCTGGAGGCCGTCTCCTCTATCCGCAACCTGAGGACGCGCCATGCTGTGGTGATAGGGACCCACAATACATGGGTAATGTGATTGGCTGCCGGAAATTAGAGCGACGGGACTGTAGTGTTAGATATCTGCCGCTTGGATCGCTAGCTGTACGCGCGCACATATGTACGTCTGGTAGGAAATATTAGCTATGCTCTGATGATATTGTCAAGTTTGCCAAAAGAAGATGCTCCACAATCTTCTCCAGTGCGTACCTCATCTGAATACGGCAATGCAGTATGAACGCGCATAACGTGGTCAGTACACACACCCGGGCCTGCTATATTCCACTCCAGCTGCTTCAGAATGTCGTGTACACTTGCTCCGTCTTGAAATTCTCATGCAAACATCGCTGGCACTTGTGAGATTCATTTAATATTCCAGCTCTTACTAATTCCCATCTGGTTAAATATGCAAGGTCTACATTTTCTATTCAATAAACTGAGCGCCTTTGTAACAGCTCGCCTCTTTGTTTCCAGAGAATAAGCCTTCTCTCCTCATCGCATTGTAAAATACACAGAAGGGATTTAAAACGAGACAGAAGAGAGAAATTAAAATCTGATTATATGAGTACCTACTATATTTCCTTCATAATCCTGCTTTCAGTTCAAATGGTTGGCCAGATGCGAAACTCTGAGAATGTAATATGCTATCGTAAAAATATCGTTAATTAACGTACAGTACTTAACAACAGCATTTAGCCAGAGACAGGATAGCATAGCATAGCAGTACAAGTGTATCTTCAAGTTTTGAAAGAGCCAAGAGAAAAGGTTAAGAACAGAATTAACCAGATTTGTGTTAGTTAGTTCAGCGTTTCTCAAACTTTTGAAGTGGGGACCACGTTTTTAAGTCAGAACAAGTTCCGCGGACCACCTTACTCTTGTTCCCTTCGAAAGCAAATTTATCATTTTTGTAGCATATTTTAATACCAGTAGCTATACTTATATTTTAAAATACAATTCATTCATTGTAATATGTTTGTAATTATATTTTTGTAGTCAGTCGCAAGTAACTTATAACATATTCTGTGCATTCTTGATTCATCAGTTGCCTGTTAGCAGTTAGTTGTTTGAAATCCTTCTTACACTAGTAGTTGTCCATATCTCAGTTAAATAGTGTCCATTATAAATCATGGAAAACTGGCTTCGATTCGGGTCTTTGAAAAGAAAGAAACATGAAGATACGGTTCATTTAGGCAGTGCTAATAGTTCAGAAGCTGTGTGTCAAGAAATATATTAATTATATTTACTTACAAATGGCTTTTAAGGAACCCGAAGGTTCATTGCCGCCCTCACATAAGCCCGCCATTGGTCCCTATCCTGTGCAAGATTAATCCAGTCTCTATCATCATACCCCACCTTTCTCAAATCCATTTTAATATTATCCTCCCATCTACGTCTCGGCCTCCCTAAAGGTCTTTTTCCTCCGGTCTCCCAACTAACACTCTATATGCATTTCTGGATTCGCCCATACGTGCTACATGCCCTGCCCATCTCAAACGTCTGGATTTAATGTTCCTAATTATGTCAGGTGAAGAATACAATGCGTGCAGTTCTGTGTTGTGTAACTTTCTCCATTCTCCAGTAACTTCATCCCGCTTAGCCCCAAATATTTTCCTAAGCACCTTATTCTCAAACACCCTTAACCTATGTTCCTCTCTTTTTGTTTTGTTATTATTTTTTTTTTTGTTTCCTTCCCCATAATACAACAAGTAATCTCCTATTTGTGATATGCCATTCCCATCTAACCTAACCTCTTGTACTCCCACGAAGTCTATTCTATATCTAGCTAGTTCTTCTGCTACTAATGTTACCCCTCCTGTTCTATAAAGACTATATATTATTTTAATGTACCGAAGTACATATGATATTTCCATGCAGATATTCTGCGTCATCATACGATGAAAGAGTAATGGAACGGAGAAAAATCTCTCCGGCGCCGGGATTTGAATCACTTCGTGATTTAAGACGGCGCTTATTCCGTCGGATCCCGGCCAACTAGTCACTCATATCGAGTGCACCTCAGCACATGTGTGGATTTCGGTCCTGCGTTCATAGATATCTATGACGTAGTGTAGAGGGCGGCCACTAGAGGGAACCCAAGAGTTGGAGCTTAATCTGAGACGATTCTAACCGGCGTCGGAGTTGTATCCGGTGTGGCTTAGTGGATAAAGCATCAGCACGTAGAGCTGAAAACCCGGGTTCAAATCCCGGCGCCGGAGAGAATTTTTCTCCGTTCCATTATTCTTTCATCTATAAAGACTAGTTACGTTCCAAGTGCCAAATCTCACAACCTTATTCCTTTGCTGTGGTCGTGCCAGAGAATCAGTCCTATTCCGAGGCTTATTGTAGGGATTCGTAACAAGCTGTTTTTTACGGTGATGGGTTGTTAGCCCTTCGCCCAACCCCCAAGCTGGAGAACCACCCCTTATCGGCTGTCCACGACTGCTTATTCAATATATTCGCAGCTACCCTCCATATCTGGAGGCCGTCTCTTCTATCCGCAACCTGAGGACGCGCCATGCCGTGGTGATAGGGACCCACCATTCTGGATATATTAATTATAGTGTCATTAAGCCATTAAAGAAATATCTAGTCCTAGTGGTAGCTATACAATGCCAAAATACTTTCGTAAATATGACAAGAGTTATTTGGAACTTGGATTTACTTGGTGTGGCAATGAGAGTGAACCAAAACCTCGGTGCATTGTTTGTTACGTGCTTTCAAACGAGTGTATGAAACCCGCGAAATTGAAACGGCACTTAGAGGCGAAACACGCAAGTGTAAAAAGTAAACCTGTCGGATTTTAAAATAGGCGGAGTCTAAAATTTCTTATATCGTCATCTGGAAAAACAAATAAAAAAATTAATCCAGAAACATGCCCGATTTTCAACAACTAAAGCTGCAATTTAGCACTTTCTATTATTGGTGTACCACGTACAGTACGTACTCATTTCAATGTGCATACTGGGTATCGGCAAAACTATTAAGAAAGTCATAAATACATGAAAAGGCTCCTCTGTTACTTTGGTCCTCTGTTATGAATTCGGGTGGTCCCTGGCTGTGTTACAAGCTCAGCGCCAGATATGCAGGAAAAGATGGCGAGAAACGCCATGTTCATAGTGCTTTAAATCCCTCTTTTGTTGCTGAGAGTAAAGTGAGAAGTGGGTAGACGGGTAGGGTAAGAAATTTCATAAAATATTAGTACTGGGAGAAAAAGTGAAAGGCGATTGCCATGTGTATTTCCAAACTCTGAGATTTTCAGCTATACTGTGATAGTTGTCTTTTTTAAAGGACCACAAGAGCAGAACTCGAGGACCACAGGTGGTCCGCGGACCATAGTTTGAGAAACGCTGAGTCAGTTTACCAAGCTTCTGTAAGGCCCTTAGCCCTGTCTTGCATTCTAAATCTGTCTTATTTCCTGGAGAGTCGAGTTTAACACAGCTTGTATGGTACATGTAGGCCCGATTGTATAAACCATTTAATCTTAGATCAGAGGTTAAATTGATCCTTGTTTCAGCTGAACTTGGAATTTTGTGTTGTATAAAGTCTATCAACTTTGACTGAAGAAATTTCTCCGATTAAGTTAGATGATCCAAGTTTAGTTATTTCTTTTCTGTTTGAAATATACGAGTGACAGATTGTGTAAATAAAATATCCATTAATATTAATACATATGTTAGGTACATTTATATATATTTCTTTCAATTTCTTGCCTTAATACACAAACATTCTTATATTTTATAAGGCTCTATCGTGTTCAGCAGTATCAAATAACATAACCTATAATTATATTATGTTTATAACAACCATTAATTATTAATGGATATGATAGGTACATTCATAAATGTTCAATTAACTGTATTACTAAACGAAAATTGTCGTTTTATAAAGCTTTATTATGTTTAGCAGTATCAAACACCATAACATGATAACAACTCGGAGAACAGTCAACCTTCTTCTTATTGTCCGCCATTATTTACATTGCACAAAAAAAAACAGTGTCTGCAACAGAGTGTACGGAAAGTCGCCAAAAAGTAGTTGTAAAGTCGTTAGATTTCTCATTATCAACAAAGTAAGCTTACATTTTGTCACTATGGGGTGCTAAAAAGGTCACTAAATCCCTATTTAAGCAATATAAAAGTTAAAAGAAATTGTTGTTGAAAAAGAGTTAAAGTCGCTAGATTGGCAACACTGAACAAACCTGTATAACATGGTCCGCGCATCACGTATTTCACCTGTTTATGCGATGTTGCCAAATAGTTTTCACGTGAACTTAGATTGCATTTGAACCAAGGTAATTTGATCGCAGAAAAGTTTTATACAATAGAAGAAGTGTCTGAACTCGGTTCACTTTTCGATCTTCGATCAAAGTTGATCTTTAGTCAGGGAGTTTTATACAATTGGGCCGTAGTCAGTTAAAATAACTGTATTGAGGAAGAATTGACGAGTGACAGAAGTTGCCGAACACCAACCTTGGAGTTCTCCGTCGTGTTTCCCGCAAGTAATGTAACGTGAAAACAATTTGCATGCAGTCCCTGCCCCTGCTGGGCCCTCTTCGTCTCTCTGGGACACATCTGTGCAGTTGTGAAGCCAGTTTGGTTCTGCATGGTAGCTGTTTATTGTCTCGCGGCCAGTTTGTTCCATTTCGTCTGTGGACGGTTGTGATTTATATCGCTTTAGTTAATTCTAGGTTACAATAAATTTATTCAAGTTGCAAATGGGTTAATGGAATGCAGAATTGATTCTGTGTTTTCGGGGAACTTGTATTTACGTCTGACTTCGTGTATTTTTTTATAAATAAATCATTTACTACATTTTCATGGAGTATTCAAATCAATTGAATAGGTTTACGATTCATCCGATCCCTGCCTTCATGTAATTTCCGATGCATACTGAAAACTATTTTGAGTAAGGAAGCTGAAGTTTCGAAAGTAGATACAGAGGTGTGAAAATTATTAGAATAAGCTTAATTTTAGAGGTTTTTTAATAGTTCCTTCACAAATATTCATTGAATTGATGAATATTGGTATATAATATTACTATACTGATGTAGGATATATTTACTACTAACAATGCCGGAAAGCATTGTTGTACATTGGTATTTTTCTTATTTTACAATTGTTATGGGAATTCAGAAATTATTATATTATGTTGGCGGAATTGGAAACATAAAAAATTAATTAAGAAATGCTTTAAACAAATTGTTCTTTGCGTTTACATTGTTGTGAAGGTTCAAATGAACGGATATATCTGTTTTGTGCATATAATTTTTTATGTTTCCAATTCCGCCAACATAATATAATAATTTCTGAATTCCCATAACAATTGTAAAATAAGAAAAATACCAATGTACAACAATGCTTTTTGGCATTGTTAGTAGTAAATATATCCTACATCAGTATAGTCATATATACCAATATTCATCAATTCAATTAATATTTGTGAAGGAACTATTAAAAAAATCTTTAAAATTAAGATTATTCTAATAATTTTCACACCTCTGTAGATACGTTGATTAACATGCCAACGACTTGTTAGCATGTTGGTCACCCTGTAAACCTTAGTTTTAAACAGTGTTAAGTTTCCTTAATGAGATCCATGAAAACTTAATATTCTGGCTATTCATTCATTTATTTATTCATTTATTTATTTATTTATTTAGCCCTGGGCAAAATGGGGAACTGGAACGGAAATCTGAACCCCCCCCATGTCATTTCCGCTCACATTGCCTTATAAACAAACAAATGGCTTTTAGAGAACCCGGAGGTTAATTGCCGCCCTCACATAACGCCGCCATCGGTTCCTATCCTGTGCAAGATTAAACCAGTCCCTACCATCATATCCCACCTTTCTCAAATCCATTTTAATATTATCCTCCCATCAACGTCTCGGCCTTCCCAAAGGTCTTTTTTCCCTCCGGCCTCGCAAGTAACACTCTACATGTATTTCTGGATTCGCCCATACGTGCTACATGCCCTGCCCATCTCAAACGTCTGGATTTAATGTTCTTAATTATATCAGGTGAATAATACAATGCGTGCAGTTCTGTGTTGTGTAACTTTCTCCATTCTCCTGTAACTTCAACCCTCTTAGCCCCAAATATTTTCCTAAGAACCTTATTCTCAAACACCCCTTAACCTTGTTCCTCTCTTAAAGTGAGA
This sequence comes from Periplaneta americana, assembly GCA_025594305.2. Classification (NCBI taxonomy): domain Eukaryota; kingdom Metazoa; phylum Arthropoda; class Insecta; order Blattodea; family Blattidae; genus Periplaneta; species Periplaneta americana. The sequence continues at coordinate 146,061,515 of JAJSOF020000013.1, forward strand.
GTCCAAGTTTCACAATCATAAAGAACAACCGGTAATATAACTGTTTTATAAACTCTAACTTTCAGATTTTTTGAGAGCAGACTGGATGATAAAAGCTTCTCAACCGAATAACAGCAGTATTTCCCATATTTATTCTGCGTTTAATTTCCTCCCTAGTGTCATATTTATTTGTTATTTTTGCTCCAAGATATTTGAATTTTTCACCGCTTGAAAGGATAAATTTCCAATTTTTATATTTCCATTTCGTACAATTTTCTGGTCACGAGACATTATCATATATTTTGTCTTTTCGGGATTTACTTCCAAACCTATCTATTTACTTGCTTCAAGTAAAATTCCCGTGTTTTCCTAGTAGTTTGTAGATTTTCTCCTAACATATTCATGTCATCTGCACAGACAAGCAGCTGATGTAACCCGTTCAATTCCAATCCCACTCTGTTATCCTGAACTTTCCTAATGGCATATTCTAGAGCAAAGTTAAAAAGTAAAGGTGATAGTGAATCTCCTTGCTTTAGCCCGCAGTAAATTGGAAAAGCATCCGACAGAAACTGGCCTATACGGGCTCTGCTGTACGTTATTTTAAATAATCGAAGTAGTTTCTTGGGAATACCAAATTCAATAGGAATATTACATAAAACGTCTCTCTTAAACGAGTCATATTGCCTTTTGAAATTTGTAAATTATTATTATTATTAATTATTACCTTATATAAATTTAAAAATCACTCTACCCAGCGGTCAACCTCAATTACACTGAAAATTACAATATCACCAACAACTTGAGACCTGGGGCCTGTTTCAAAAATACTAGTTTAGTAGTTTAGTAGTTCACCAGTTATTAGTTACCAGAGTATATTTCACCAGCTCTAGTAGATTCTGTTTCTCAAACTATTTTACCAGTCTAGTAACTTGTGACAATTTTTCACTAGTCACATGATCTCTTTCACTAGTCAGCTGATTGAGTTCATTTGTTTATAGCCATTGGTAGGTATTGTTATTTGAAGTTAGAAGGCTAAGTTGTTTGTGTTTTGGTTTTGATTTCTCTTTTCGGTTGAAATTCCATCAGTTGAAAGCAAATTAACTATACTCAATATGATTAATGAATCAAAGGATTATTATTCGGTGCTTTTTCAAGCATGTTAACAAAAAATGATGAAGTAAACGAATGGACAAAAAGTGTTGTAATGTGTGGGGCTATGGAACTAATACCTCAGAACAAAGATTATGCATACGTTAGGGGCACTTACTGGCCCAACATTAAGAAAGTAATTTTGATAAGTACCAATTCAAGTTCACAGTATCGTAATATGAACATATGATGTAGCTAGTGGGTCTAGACATGAATGCCACTTATGACTTGATAAAATTCGCTAATTTATTTTCAGTTTTATATTTGATCTATTCATAAATTATTGTCGTTTTGTATTTAATTTGTAGGATGACAATGCCAGAAGAACTGGCAGTGGAGGAGGAAAATAAAAATTACTGCAGTTGATGAATTGGTATTAGATTATTAGGAAAAATTCTGCAAGTTTTGCTGGTCTAGGACAGAAAGACTAGACGGCATTGGAAAATAATCAACATCCCGATTTGTAGAGCAATTTGTATTTGAAGCTTTGCTGATAATGCAAGGTTTTTTTGTCTTGTTAAGGTCCCACTATATTTAAAATTTTTCCTTTTCAGTACTTTACCTAAAGGTATTATATTTAAACAATGACCGTAAAGGAATAATAATTGTTCCTTCTCGATATAGTTTTAGCTCTTCTCACAACTTCATCACTTCATTTGGAATCACCAAACAAGATATTAAAAGAAAATAACTACAATATTTTGTTTTATCTGAGAAAGGTTGTCACTGGTAACTGATAATGTAGAAATCATCAGTCTTTATTAAAGTCTTGTAGGAATATTCCTGTTGAATTATTAATCTACTAGATTAGCATTTTGAGAAACAGAATCCTTATGAATAAGTGAAATTAAAAAGTCTGTGAATTGATAACTACTACTTTACCCAGTTTCTAGAAACACAGACTTGTACAATAAACTAATATTTATAATATTTACTAGTCCATGAGTTTTGAGAAACAGGCCCCAGTACATACAAATAACCTATATTAAGAATTCGCAACGCCCTCAAAATACATCGTTCTCAGCTAGACTCAACTGGAGGACTTCAAATCCAGTGCCAAACATGGTAATGAGCCCACATCAGGATTTCAATGAAGAGCTGTAAAATGTTTTGAAGTAGACTGTAATCGCCTGAAGAGACTGTGAAAAGCCATTGAAACAGCCTCGTAGTGAGTCCTATGAGAACGGTAATTGTGGCTGACATACAAACTCAACACTTCCATGCAGACGCTAGATGTCACCAGCAGTTGCGTGGGACGTGGACAGAAAGAATGATGCACAGAACAGAAGAGCGTCGCGCTTCAGAGAGTAACAATTATTGCAGCAGCAGCAGCATTCCAGGGGTTGGGGGGCGTGAGGGTTGCTCCATTAAAAAGCAAAATTGCGCCTCGACGCTACACGTTTAATAACTCCCAGTCCACCACCCCGCTCTAATAATCTTCGCTACGTTTATGTAAGCACAATGTCATACAAGTTCATCTAATGCGTTCGGTTATGGACTTGTTATTGCTTCGTAAATGGAGAAATAATAATGTCATGCACAAACGTGTTCAGTACCGACAGAAAGCAAGCTTATTACAACAAATTGTATCATTCTGTAACATCACAATTTTTCGATAAACAAAATTATTAAAGACTAGCCGTATCCGTGCGCTCCGCTGCACCCGTTAGAGATAAATACAGGGACATCATTTTATTTTTACTTCAATTTTTATTGTACCTGAGTTTTTGAATGTACTTCACTCCCACCCCTTCTACTAAGGAAGTTCCAACTCCACACAGAACCAAGACCGCAGATAATAAGCAGTACTGAGTTACTGAGTATAGTACGTTCCAGAAATATGTTCGCGTTTTCCAGTGACGAAAGAGCTTTCAATATTGAATCATATTTTCGCACAGGTACTGTCCGTTTGCCTACGTCGCATCCCGATTTCCCCCACCTGCTTCTGCTCGCCCCTCTGTAATAGCTGGGCTGTCTCAGCTCTTTTCTGAAAACATTAATTTCTCTTAGGAATTGGACGTTTACGTAATATTATACAGCTGTTTAATTTAACTTAAATAAAAGGGCCTCGTTAAGTAATTAACTGTCACGTGATTTCCTCCCTTTCTATAATGCTGCGGCATAACCACTTGGACGGACAGTAGATAGCATGTCCGAGTAATTTTATATTTTCGGGTCGGGCAGAAGTGAAGATTGAATTTACAGTACGTAGAGTAGGAGAATTATTTCAACATGAGTTACTAGTACGAAGGACGAAACTGGCAATTGGAATTAGATGCAATAGTCTATAGTGCGATAATATGCACAAAAGAACTGAAGCCTGTATCGAAATGAACGGCCACCATTTTCAAAATTGTGTTTAAATATTCATATTATGATTATTTTTCAATTTAACTTCTTTCTCTATATTGTACGCTAATGTGCTGTAGACAGTATAATATACACTGCATAATGAATACGTTCGCATGGATAACTCACTTCGTGAGTAAAAACACTTATTCTTAATACAGTACTGTACTTTGATTAAAGAAAAACCTAATGAAAATTATCAAACTCAAAATCGCGATATTTCCTAGTTTACGTAAATGGATGAACTACTTTTCTTCCTTCCTATACCTAGTAGAGTGATTTGTCTTTTACGCCAGTATCATCGAACTCCAGTCTTGGGGGGGCAAGCGGTGTTTCCGGTCTCTAAAGGTATAGACAGGTTAATATTAAAAATGTTAGTAAAAATAAAATGATGTCCCTGTATAAACTAATTACATAATTAAAATAGGACATTTGATCCAGGGAACATTCGTGTTTGATAGAAGGATAAATCGTTTATTATGTTACTTAATTTAAATTGAATTAAAAAAATTAAAATGCGATCATTTTGATCCAGAGACCACTCATTTGGTCACAAAAATTAGTTTAGGAAATACAGGAAACGAATGTACAGAATAGCCTATCAAGTTTTCTGTGCATAAGAATCTATTTTAATCTTACCTATCCTCGATTCACTCAGAAGTTACTGTAATAACATTATAGTATTATGTCCATCTAGAGAAACTACACTTTCCAATGGTGAATTAATAATTAATTATACAAATCGGTTAATTTAGCTTCCGATATTACTTCATACAAACAAAGAAACATTATCTGTAGGCTATGTTTCATAGCTTTCGATTGTTGTTTTCCAAAGCCCCTTATAGACGAAGTCATTTGTTTTTTATTTCATTACACCGCCTTAGATGGCGTTGTTATTGTAATTTTGAAACTCATTTATGTCATTAAATATCATTCCTATCAAAATTTTGTATAGAATAAAAACTCGGAAATTATTTTTAAAGAAACTTTTGTTATATAATATTTTTCATGAAAATTAATAATAAAGGAGATATTTCGATTCATTTAATTCAAACCCCTTTATAAACCCCTCTTTTAAATAAAATATTTTGAATGCCATATAGCCTAAATTCTAAGTTACAACGAACTTAATTTATGTTCTAATTTTCATATAAATCGGTTCAGCCATTATCGCGTGAAAAGGTAACGAACATCCAGACAGACAGACAGACAGACATACAAACAAAAATTCCAAAAAAGCGATTTTCGGTTTCAGGGCGGTTAATTATATATGTTAGGACCAATTATTTTTGGAAAATCGAAAATTACCAGAAAAATTTCGGCTACAGATTTATTATTAGTATAGATTATTGTGCATTTTCTGTCACTTGTCAAATATTTTCAATTAAGTCAAGATATAATAATACAGTGGAATGAAACAGCACGAAGAGAAATACACGTATTACATACACAGAATCATTAAAATATACAGGGTGGAAGTAATATAACTGAGCAAATTAAAAGAGGCAATAAGATACTGTACATTTTTTATTCTCACTTCTACCACCACACACCCGTTAACAATGTGACTTTTATTTCTTAGGGTCGTATTCATAGGCGAGACTTTGGACCAAAGTTGACTTTGGAAAGTACAAAGTCACTATTTTTATTCACTGTCGACACTTTGAGGAAAAAACTTCAATCGTGACTTTACTTCGAAGTCGCCGAAAATCCAGACTTTGACTTTGACTTTCATTCGTGGGCAAAAGGAAAATGACTGATATTTGGAAAATTGTTGAATTTGCCGAGAATACTGAAGACATCTGGGAGATTATTAAAACTGCTCATACTTCTTAGTGTATTATTATAGATTATAAATTCAAATCAAGGTACAGATTTGATAAATAATACAACTTATTTCATCGGGATTTTACACTAGAGGTAAGGATGGATAGTTTAATATTGATTCTATTTAAGGAGATGCGCTATTGAAAAATGACAGTTTTTGAAGAAATTTCATGTTTTTTTTTTATTTTACTCTAAAAATATTTTACATACAATCAGTGCAAATATAATAAATGGAAATAAATCAAATTCTGATTTTTGAGTTCCAAAAAACGAAATTTTGAACAGTACACTTGCTTCATATGCCTAATTCCAATGCTCCTTTACCACAACCTGTGTTTCAGCTATAATATGCACTATAAAAAACATAGAAAACTCTTGTTTTAGATTCCAAAAAACGGTTTCCAAAAATAAACGTGTTATTTTCAAATTTTATTTTTTTAAAGAGTTATTTCTTGACTTAGATCATTCAAATTTTCCTGATTAATTCATAATCATGATGATAATATGCTGTTAAAATTTCAATACATTATCTCTTAAAATGTAGAAATTAGAAAATTCAGTAGCGCATCCCCTTAATTCTACAGAGGATAGGTTATACAGTTGGAAATGCAGTTAATTGATAATCCTTGCGGTCGTCATAATAATATTTTCTGCATATTGATTTCAGATAATTTTAAGTAGTTTCTGCAGACATGCAGGGAATAACTCTGCCAACTATCTGCTGGATAATATGTCTCTTTCATAGTCTGTCATTGGTGGCATCTTATCTTCCATATCTTCACAACAAAATTATTTTACAATGAAATAATTTCAGGGCTTAATGTGAACCTAACGTAACTACAATACATGTTTTATTAACAACGAAATAACCTAAAATTCTTAACAGGCAATACTATTTCAGATACACTATACCATCATGTTTTGTAGTTATGAATTGTGTTATATACAAGATTGTTCGAACTCAGTTACGATTTTTTGTGGCCAGGTAGAAGAACAAAATGTTAATTTTTGTACTTACGTTAGTTTCACACTAAGCCCTCGAATAATAATAATATTATAGTTATGTAAAGCTGCAAGAACGGTTAACAATCGCTTAACATGTATCGATGTTCAATTGTTTCATTGATTTGTGTCTCAAAAGATGGTTTTTATTGTGGCAATGCCTACTCTATTTCAACTATATATTAATTTAATTCGTTTAGAAGGCAGTGATTTTGATTGCCAACATTAGAACAAGATTTTCAAATCTCGACTTAGCGAAGTCAAAGTCTCAGAAGTATTATCTATGAATAGGACTTTTAACAAAGTTAAACTTTCGTAGTAAAGTCGATTTTGGGAAGTCTTCATCCAAAGTCTCGTTTATGAATACGGCCCTTAATAATTCACCCGTCAACAATGGGTATTTCACTCAACACAGCAACACAATAGTCGTTATTGCACTCCACACGACGACAATGACAGTACACGTGTATCATTGAGAAGAACAACAGTCCCGGTCGGGGCAAGTTACCTGGTTGAGGTTTTTTCCGGGGTTTTCCCTCAACCCAATATGAACAAATGCTGGGTAACTTTCGGTGCTGGACCCCGGACTCATTTCACCGGCATTATCACCTTCATCTCATTCAGACGCTAAATAACCTAAGCTGTTGATAAAGCGTCGTAAAAAACCTACTAAAATAAATAAAAAGAACAACAATGTACTCCTAAATAAATATGCTCATCTTTTAGACAATTATATCTTTATCCCCTTTGCTGTGGAGATCTTCGCTCCTTGGAGTCATGACGCTAAAGTTTTGGTATCTTAAATCGGGAAAATTTTGATCTCCATTACTGGTGATCATCGTTGCACTACTTATTTGCGTCAACGCTTAAGTATTGCTATTCAACGCGGAAATGCAATGAGCGTTTTAGGTAATATTTCCGAATCCAGCCCTCTGGACAAACCCTTTCTCCTGTAAAATATATTATTCTGTGTGTAAATATTTCAATTAAGGTTCACAAAACACTAACAAAACCGTCAGTTCTCAGTTCACAGTTCGCTTGCCCTGGCTAGTTCTTCTAGCTCACTGTTCAAGTTAACTGCACATCGAACTCAGGTCTTCCGGACGCGTCGCCTTCGCCAGGACGCTGCCACAGTTACGGACTCACTCAAGTTCACTGCACGTCGAACTCAGGTCCACCTTACTCGCTGCTGTCCAAGACTTGAAGGCTGACTGAAGACTAACTTCCGAAGACTCGCGCTTTTATTTATTAAACCACATGTTCTCGGAACTTCGATTCGCGTGGCTTACAGAATATCCTAGAGAAATCTGCGACGCCTAGTCAATTGCTAGCGGCATCTTCTTCTACTTACGCTTCATGCGTGTTTCAGCCCTACTAGGCGTTGTAACTGCCGTATTGCCTTCTCTTGCATTTCATGCCTAAACTAAAAAGAATCTTCCCATCGTGTACTAGGCCATCCGAAGCATCTACTATTTCCTCTTCCCTGGTATTCTAACAGTTTTCTTGTTAATCTGTCCATTCTCCTTATATGTTCAAATTAGTTGTTTTTTAATGTTATCAATTTTATCATTTATATAGATCTACTTTCAGCTCTTCTCATATTTCGGAACTATACTTACTTACTGGCTTTTAAGGAACCCGGAGGTTCATTGCCGCCCTCACATAAGCCCGCCATTGGTCCCTATCCTGGGCAAGATTAATCCAGTCTCTATCATCATATCCCACCTCCCTCAAATCAATTTTAATATTATCTTCCCACCTACGTCTCGGCCTCCCCAAAGGTCTTTTTCCCTCCAGCCTCCCAACTAACACTATATATGCATTTCTGGATTCGTCCATACGTGCTACATGCCCTGCCCATCTCAAACGTCTGGATTCAATGTTCCTAATTATGTCAGGTGAAGAATACAATGCGTGCAGCTCTGCGTTGTGTAACTTTCTCCATTCTCCTGTGACTTCATCCCTCTTAGACCCAAATATTTTCCTAAGAACTTTATTCTCCAACACCCTTAATCTCTGTTCCTCTCTCAAAGTGAGAGTCCAAGTTTCACAACCATACAGAACAACCGGTAATATAACTGTTTTATAAATTCTAAATTTCAGAATTTTTGACAGAAGACTAGATGACAAAGGCTTCTCAACCGAATAATAACAGGCATTTCCCATATTTATTCTGCGTTTAATTTCCTCCCGAGTATCATTTATATTTGTTACTGTTGCTCCAAGATATTTGAATTTTTCCACCTCTTCGAAAGATAAATCTCCAATTTTTATAGTTCCATTTCGTACAATATTCTGGTCACGAGACATAATCATATACTTTGTCTTTTCGGGATTTACTTCCAACCCTATCGCTTTACTTGCTTCAACTAGAATTTTCGCGTTTTCCCTAATCGTTTGTGGATTTTCTTCTAACATATTCACGTCATCCGCATAGACAAGAAGCTGATATAACCCGTTCAATTCCAAACCCTCTGTGTTATCCTGTACTTTCCTAATAGCATATTCTAGAGCGAAGTTAAAAAGTAAAGGTGATAGTGCATCTCCCTGCTTTAGCCAGCAGTGAATTGGAAAAGCATCAGATAGAAACTAGCCTATACGAACTCTGCTGTAAGTTTCACTAAGACACATTTTAATTAATCGAACTAGTTTTTTGGGAATGCCAAATTCAATAAGAATATTATATAAAACTTCTCTCTTAACCGAGTCATACGCCTTTTTTTAAATCTATGAATAACTGATGCACTGTACCCTTATACTCCTATTTTTACTCCAATATCTGTGGAATACAAAAAAATCTGCTCAATAGTCGATCTATTACGCCTAAAACCACACTGATGATCTCCAATAATTTCATCTACATATGGAGTTAATCTTCTCAAAAGGATATTCGACAAAATTTTGTACGATGTCAACAAAAGTGATATTCCTCGAAAGTTGCTACAGTTAGTCTTGTCCCCCTTCTTAAAAATAGGTACGATTATGGACTCCTTCCATTGTTCTGGTACAATTTCCTTTTCCAAAATTGCAAGTACAAGTTTATAAATTTCGCTAGATAATACTCGTAATAATAATTGCTAGAGATCAGTATATAAGAAACTGAAAATGACATCGTCAGATATATATTCATTAAAAAAAACATCCATCTCACACTAAATAGATTCATTAATACTATAGAAAGGTCTTACAATTAGCCATTCGTGTACAACCCATTCAAAAATTCCGTCTGCCAAATTTCTGATACAGGCAATTTATTACAAAATTTAATTCCATTAATAAAACATGTATACAAACTTGAGTTGAGCCTACAATGTGGTATATGGACATTTGAATTATTTCTTGTATTAATTGTATGTATTTGTGACCTTAGTTTATAATTATGTAAATTATTATGAATATAAATTAAATATGAATATATACAGAGTGATTCACGAGGAAAGATAAAAAATTTAGGATATGAATTACGAAGTCATTCTGAGTCAAAAAGTTCATATGAATATAGATACGTTTTCGAACTGTTAAGGAGATATGGCTCTTTGATTTCACAAAAACTTCTGAGATTCCATTGTACTAACTCGCATTTAGAGACAGATAACGGACAAATTTAAAGTTTATATTCACGTATGCATACATACCTAATATTCTAGAAGTAGGGCTCGATATTTTCGCACATTTTCAAAGGTACCTCCTTCTGCTTCAATGCACTGTTGCGCTCGGGCGTGAATCGCGCTCATCGCTCGGGAGAGTTGCACGTGGCTGTCTTTATGCCGCATCCAAAATACGGTCGATTAGCGCCTCTTCGTTTCCCCCTTCCTTTGCTATAGTCTTTCATTAGACAGTAAATACTCTTCGATTGGTACACTTTTTCGGAAAGCGTCGTTCATATTCAGCGACGGCACGCAAGGAACTTCCATCGCACAAACCATAAACATACACAATATCGGCGTATTCTATAATCGAAAATTTATAAGGCATCTTGAAAAATACAACTTAACACTTCTGATAACTGTACCTGTATAACTACTGTACTGTAGGTAGCTGACTGGACTGCTGTGAACTGATAAGTGATTGCGTATTTGTTGTGACATTTGTAATGCCCCACCTTACGGTTTGTTTCTCTTCTCTTATCTACATCGCTCACAATCGCAGATTCCAATGTTACGTCATTCACTGCGATCGGTGATCTTGTCTCATTCAGCAGCATATGGTAATGTCTGATTTACATTGGGGCGAGACGTTTTACCACAAAAATTCATTTAGCTCCGCCATCGTTCGAAAACGGACCTATGTTCATATGAACTTTTTCACTCAAATGGCCTAAGATATCGTATCCTAAAGTTTTTACCTTTCCTCGTGAATCACCCTGTATAGGCCTATTTCAAACAAAAACGTTTAATACAATTTTGCTCGTTTTTGTTTCTTTTTAGAGATAAAAATTGTTTTATATGAAACATTTCAAGCGTGTTTTGGAAAAGTCATTTATGTAATTCCCAATATGCTCAGTTAATTTAAGGAGCAGTGTATCTATACTAATAATAAATCTGTAGCCAAAATTTTTCTGGTAATTTTCGATTTTCCAAAAATAATTTGTGTTAACATGTATAATTAACCATCCTGAAACCGAAAATCGCTTTTTTGAAATTTGTGTATGTATGTCTGTCTGTCTGTATGTTTGTTACCTTTTCACGCGATAATAGCTGAACCGATTTAGGCCTATATGAGAATTGGAATATCAATTAAGTTCGTTGTAACTTAGATTTTAGGATATATGGCATTCACATTACTTTATTTAAAAGGGGGGTTATAAGGAGACCTGAATTAAATAAATCGAAATATCTCGCTTATTATTGATTTTAATGAAACATATTACATAACAAAAGTTTCTTTAAAAATAATTTCCTATAAGTTTTATTCTATACAAAATTTTGATAGGACTGATATTTAATGAGATAAATGAGTTTTAAAATTACAATAACGTCATCTAAGGCGCTGTACTGAAATAAAAATAAATGACTTTGTCTATAAGGGGCCTTGGACAACAACAATCGAAAGCTATTAAACATAGCCTGCAGAGAATGTTTCTGTGTTTGTATGAAGTAATATCGGAAGCTAATTAATTACTTAATTGTTATTTCACCATTTCAAAGTGTAGTTTCTCTAGATGGACATAATTCTACAATGTTATTACAGTATAGCAAGTATTATAAAGTATACGCATTAAAACTAAATGATATGTCAATCTTCATTAAACTATGGTTGCATATAATAACAATTAAGAAACATGTTAAAGGAATTGTCATTGACCAAATATTACAGGTTGGACCAAAATGACCGCATTTTAATTATTTAGATACAATTTAAATTAAGTAACATATTAAACGATTTATCCTTCTATCAAACACGAATGTTCCCTGGATCGAACGTCCTATTTTAATTATGTAATTACTTTATATTTATTTCTAACAGGTGCAGCGGAGCGCACGGGTACGGCTAGTTATGATAATAAATAATTGAAAGAATTTTAGCTTTGTCCTTTACATGTGCATGTGGTGTTGTGGAAGAGAAGGCCTGATGGCCTTAACTACACCAGAATAAATAAATAAATAAATAAATAAATGTGACCCGAAAAATGTAACATTTTAAGATTCCTTTGCGAAAAGTATAATGTGGTTAAAAACCATTATGTTGCGCTTAGGAGTTTTTTTTTTTTTCGTAACAACAATATAATAGCTTACTTTTACTTTCGAATTTTGCTTATTTATACAATTGAAGTTATTTAAAAAAAGCATCTTTCAGTTGACAACGCCCACTTGCTATAACACCAAATCAGATTAAAATTCAATAGCAACTTATGTGAACGGCAAGCTCTCTGCCAAACCTTTACACCGAAAGGTACACGAGGATTCAACAAACAAGCAAGTCCTCAAAACAATTTGTGCATAAAAATAACACAAGTGTTTATTTCGCAGAATTCTTGGCTTAGAAATTATATGACTTTCAAGAATCTTATTTTCTACGTAACAAGGAATTGAAGTCCCATAAAGCACAAACCAAAGGAGACAAGTGTGCTAATTTATCCTCCCCAACACACCCAGATAAACAAAGCAGCCACTTAGGACGACGCATACGGACAGACGCAGGAGCTGAATAGAAGGTCAGAAGGAGGCAACAAGAAACTTAATTAAGCTGCTAATTATTCTCCGCGCGACCGCAGCGGCAGCACCTGGCAGGCTCACAGACAGCCGCCCATCTTCCGTCACTGCCTCTGCTCAAAATGCATTGGCCTTGATGCCTACAATATTCCTCGGATTTACCGGTGTTTAAGTTTCCAAAGTTAACACGTGATATTGCCTACAATATTCCATACAGTCCACATTTGTGGAGTAACGGTTAGCGCAATTGGCCGCGAAACCAGGTGGCCCGGGTTCGATTGCCGGTCGGGACAAGTTACCTAGTTGACGTTTTTTCCGGGGTTTTCCCTCAACCCATAATGAGCAAATGCTGGGTAACTTTCGGTGGTGGACCCTGAACTCATTTCACGTGCATTATCACGTTCATCTCATTCAGACGCTAAATAACCTGAGATGTTGATAAAGAGTCGTAAAATAACCTAATAAAATAAAATATACTATACAGTCGACATTTGTGGAGTAACGATTAGCCCAAGTGGCTCGGGTTCGATGTCCGGTGGGGGAAGTTATTATCGCCGCGCCAGCCAGAATAACGACCGGCGAGTCTTTGATATTTATAAGTCATTGTTTGTCGCTTGTGATTGTGTTTCTTTCAGTCCCACCGCTCCAATCATATTCTACAAAAAACGGTTGCCGCCAATGGCAATCCAGGATTGAATTTTGACGTGTACATATCAAGTCCACGTGGAGTAAGAACCAAGGTTGCCATTTTTAATAACAAATGTTTCGTTCAATTTAGTAAAGCATTTCAAGTGGAAGTTATAATTTGGTGTTAATATTTAAGATGTGGAGGCCGTGGGAAGGCGATCATGAAGTTGAAAGTAATGTAAATGCGTGTGTTCCTTCAACTAGTAGAAGTAAGATAATTACAGGTAGCAAATGTATAAACAGTCTCAGAAAATAATTTGTAATGTGTAACGCCTACGTCAAAAGTAATAAATTGGGCAAGGGACCGATTACACAGACCGTAAAAGCTGTTGGATTAAGTAGGCAAGCCGTAAGCAGAGTTGTAGAAAGAGGTCCTAAAACACCCAAAAAATGTAAAAGTAAAAAACATAAATTTGAAAAAGCTGATAACTTCACCTGCGATCTGATTCGTCGAACGGTGTATGATTTTTTAAAAATGGACAGTCGCCAACAGTTAGTGAAATATTCATAGAACTTCAACACACGTGTGAATTCCCCTACAAAGAAACAACACTGAGAGAATTATTGAAAAAGTTAGGATTCAGGTTCCAAATTCTTAACAAAAGACGCGTGATAATGGAGTCATCGAGAATAGTAACGTGGAGGTAGAAATATTTGAACACACTTCGTTCTAAAAGATCGGCAGGCCATAAAATTATATTTTTGGACGAGACATGGTATGACACCCATGATGTCCCCAAAAAAAGGTTGGGATGATGGGAGTTGCTCATGTGCCTTCAATGCCCCTGTATCTCGCGGGAAACGAATTATGGTTTTGCACCCAGGTAGTAGTGACGGCTAGGTTCCAAATTGTTTGTTCCTTTCAGCTAGAAATATAGGTGACTCCAAAGCAGGTTCACATGATGAAATGAATTCTGAAATTTTATTATTATTATTATTATTATTATTATTATTATTATTATTATTATTATTATTATTATTAGTTATAAAGTAGTCGTGTTTCTCGTTTGTACGCTTTGTATTTTGAAAAAGACGCGACAACATCGCTTTAGAACAGTATGCAATCGACAGGTCTGTTATTGTTGTTAACCTTTTCTTTGATCTGCCGGTCGTTACTCTGGCTGGCGCGGCGATAATACTTGGTTGAGGTTTTTTCCGCGGTTTTCCCTCAACCCAATATGAGCAAATGCTGGGTAACTTTCGGTGCTGGACTCCGGACTCATTTCACCGGCATTATCACGTTCATCTGATTCAGACGTTAAATAACCTTAGATGTTGATAAAGCGTCGTACAGTAACTACTAAAATTAAAATAAAAATAAAAATATACTATATACCACAGGTGGAAGGGGAGAAACGAACTCATGCGCAACAGTATCAGTCATCTGAACTCACTGTGCTACTACAAATTCAATTCTTCATTGTTGGATACACTCTTTTAATACGAGGTGTGATCATTAAATTCCGAGACCGGTCCCATAAATGAAGATAAAATTACCCGATTTAAATTTGGCTACCATCTCCATCAAAGAAGTCTTCTTGGACAACCATACACTGATCCAGCCCACACCTGTGGAGTAACGGTCAGCGCGTCTTGCCGCGAAACCAGGTGGCCCGGGTTCGAATCTCAGTCGGGGCAAGGTACCTGGTTGAGGTTTTTCCGGGGTTTCCCTCAACCCAATATGAGCAAATGCTGGGTAACTTTCGGTGCTGGACCCTGGACTCATTTCACCGGCATTATAACCTTCATCTCATTCAGACGCTAAATAACCTAGATGTTGATAAAGCATTGTAAAATAACCTACTAAAATAAAATATAAAAATATACTATACATGGCAGGTGAAAGGGGAGAAACGAACTCATGCGCAACAGTATCAGTCATCTGAGCTCATTGTGGTACTACAAATCTGTGGGCGGGAGGAAAAAGGTCTTAAGTAAAAATTTTATACTTTTTAGGAGAGCAGTAGAAAGATTGAAATTGGTGTCAATTATAGAGTTTTTTTTAATTAAGAGGTTTTTCCTGGATATTATTTGTTTATATTTCTTCTAAAATAGGAAATGTTGCTCATTTAATAATTTTCTTGATTATTTCCAAAAATAGCCGCACTTAAACTCTTTTTAAGACTGGAACCCAAAGTGAGTAGAAGGGACTATTTAAACATAAGACCTTTTTCAAGTCCAAATAAATGAGAAATGTAAATTATTGGGAATGCAAAATGGGTCTTAAACAATTACAGTTTTGTTTACCCTGGTGCTTAAAGTTTTAAAAGGAAAGGGCGTCAATATGTGATAAAATTGCTAAAACACAAGTTAGACATTTTTAATAGGGAAGCATAGAAACTAAACATTAGATGGTTTGTAAGGAATAAAGTATTAAATATTCTTAAGTCCTTTATTCTATGTGTGCTAGATTCAAAAATGCCGGTACATTTGGTAACGCTCTATAAATCCAGTCAGGAGTCTTATTTGACTTTAACCGTTTTACCAGATTATAGAGAATTGTTTCCGCTTTCAGAATATATAAAAATCTCATTTTCACAAAAAATCTACTTAAGATCTTTTTCCTCACGGCCACAGACATTTAATTCTTCATTGTTGGATACACCCTTTTAATACGAGGTGTGATCATTAAATTCCGAGACCGGTCCCGTAAATGAAAATAAAATTACCCAATTTCAATTTGGCTGCAATCTCCTTCAAAGTAGTCTCCTTGGACAACCATACACTGATCCAGCATGTCTGCCATTTTTGGAATGCCTCCTGGAAGTCGCGTTCTTGAAGACTGTCAAGCACCTTCTGCTACTCGCATTGGATCTCCTCCACAGTGCCAAAAGGGCGACCCTTTAGCTTCAATTTCATCTTCGGAAACAAAAAAATGTCGCAGGGGGGCAAGTCAGGTGAATACGGGTGGTGAGGAACGACTATCTTGTTACGGGTCAAAACTGGCGTGTTGCGAGAGCTCTGTGAGCTGGCGCATTTTCGTCATGGGGCATCCATTTGGATGTGGACGTGAGGATCATTTGAACCTCTCCAAATGACATGTTGACGATGTCAGCAATTTCTCTGATGGTGATGCGTCGATCATCATGCACAATATGTCGAATTTTCGGCAGTATTGCACTGTGTGGTCAACCTGGCCTCTCGTCGTCCTCCAGCGATGTTCTGCCATTTCTGAAACGCGAATGCCACTCAAAACACATCGCCCGAGTCACTGCTTCATTCCCGTAGGCTTGCTTCAACATTCCATGGGTTTTGGTTGTCGATTTCCCGAAGAATTTGATGTTGGATCTCTGCTCCAGTTTCGAGTCCATCGTGATTTCGCAAATGCGCGGATGCACGTGCTAACAAAACCTTGTGTGACACAGGTCTCAATGAAGACAGCGCTTTTAAACTTCCTGTAGCGTCTCTTCAAGGTCACCTAGAAGTCAATGACGGAAGTAGTCCGAGTGGGGCTACTTCTAGAAGAATGTGGTGCCCACAAGTGGTGAGGTAACACGTTAAAGTACAAAGTGTCCAACATGCCCGACTGTCCAACAGACCCTAATTTACCCTATTGTATCACGCAGGTGAAGAAGTAAAAATGCCGAAAGTAAAACAAAACAAAACTTTTTGTAATAGTAACTGAGTTTGGTGAGAACGTATTTTCCATAGATGGAAGAATACTATGTTGTTTGTATTTTACTATTAGAATCATGGTCTTTTTTTTTATTTTGATGTCATATTTTCAGAAATATAATGTAATTTTATAGGTCATTCTTCTGTGATTTTTAGGTCATCAATTTCCGAGCCCTAGTTATATATATTCATCAAAACTCGCATGTATAAATGGCCGGTGACTTTATTTGTCAGAGTTGGCAGCCCTAGAGACACAGTGTATTATGACAAACCATATACCGGTACGTGGCTGTTTTCGATCCAAGTGAGAACTTTGAATTTCTCGACTGCGTAGTGACTTATTATTATATTTAACCCTCAAAGTTGATATAATGGGGTCTAATAGCAAAGTACCAAAGGAGAACACAAACTTCATAACTAGCTAAACGCCCACCCACACGGCATCTAATTCAGCGCATTGTCGTGGATAATTATACAGTCGAGCAGAGCAGACTGGCAGGGACTTCAGCGACGCCGGCGTGATCTAATTCCAGTTTCTTTCAGAAATGTTGACACCAACTGGTAATTGTCACTTTCTGCCGCTGTCCTGATGATGGCGTCCTCTCTGCGTGCCTCTTTTCAACAGCGACTACCCAATCTTTTAGATTATTTAGGACGCCCGTTGCGTTTCCACTTCAAGTTTTATTTCCGCGCCTTCGTCCTGTTTCCGTCAGAATTTCTCTTCCAGTCTTCATTATCAGCATCTCAGTTTGAATTTTGAATGTGACTCTTTTTATTGTTGATAATGACTGAAATTCTCGTTTTTCAGACGAAGATACGATCAAACATTCAGAACATCTCGCACTTTATTTCATATGATCAATATTACGCACTTCTGCCTACAAGGTTTGTTAAAAATATTAGTTAATTTATTACACTATGAAATTATCATTGGTAATAAGTTCAGGCTTCGAGACTTGGGACCCGATACAATAAGTTTACTGTGCATGTACTATAGGTTGTTGACTCGTTGCAGGTAGTGAAAGGTAGAGATGTGTTGAGATAACAACGTTGCTATTTAGAATAGAGTACGGTAGTATAGGGAAAAACACACAAATATGTACATTCTGAAATATGTGAAAAGCATTAATTCTCCTGTCTTTTATAAGCATTTGTGTTTAATTACACACAGTGTTAATGGTGGAAATAAACATGTAGCAATTTTAATTTCATTTATTCTATTGGTCGTCTCTAGAAAGTGCAGTTACAGTACCGAATTGCAATGTACTACAAGATACATTTTCAGTGTCTCAAACGTAAATCTTTTTCGATTATCTGCCTAACACAGTTTGTGCTGTGAAAAGCTGCGCTCTACGTCGGATGACGTGATAGGAGCAAAACGAAAAAACCTAACATCATTGCAGTCTCTAAGAAAATGTCCTTTATTCTTGGGTGACTCTATGTCCACTAATTTGTTGTTTATATTACACAATTTCTCCATATCCGTTTTTACATAAAATTGATTTCCACTTCTGTTTTACACGTTCAGTAACCGGTGTACTTGGTGTCCCATTAATTCTCTGTGTCATTTTCTCAACTAATTTGAGGGCTTCCGGCATCTCTTGCTCTGACTTTTTTACCGTATAATAGTTTCAGACACAGTTTGTATGAAAACCAAATTATTCGTCAGAACCTTCAAATCCAGAGCGTTTTCCTTTGCGTATTTGTTGGCATTAATTCTACAGTACCCCCACCCACTCTACGCTTTACCACTATACTCAGTACGTAGTTATGCGGATTTCCCACTGAACTGCTCTAACGGGTCCGAAGTCTCGAAGCCTAGTAGTAACACAGCAGGTATTGTCTGTAAAATAACAAGCGTGAAGCGGGAATGAATACATCGACAGGAGATTAAAACCTGGCGTAATATTTAATAAGGCTGCTTCACGAACAGATATATATATATATATATATATATATATATATATATATATATATATATATATATATATATATAAATCTCGTAGACCTGGTTGGCGAGTTGGTATAGCGCTGGCCTTCTATGCCCAAGGTTGCGGGTTCGATCCCGGGCCAGGTCGATGGCATTTAAGTGTGCTTAAATGCGACAGGCTCATGTCAGTAGATTTACTGGCATGTAAAAGAACTCCTGCGGGACAAAATTTCGGCACATCCGGCGACGCTGATACAATCTCTGCAGCTGCGAGCGTCGTTAAATAAAACATAACATTTAACATTTATATAAATCTCTCACCTGGGATTTTACATGTGTAGATACATTAGCCCTTTCCCATTTAAAATCTTCTCTCAATTGTGCTGGATCTGCTGCTGAATCCGATTACATGCTAAACGACGTAAATATAAACATTTAACATCAAACTACATCTTCGTCGCTTTTGCAATTGAAACCTTTGGTCTGTGCTGTAGAGACGCTAAAGATCTACTGACCCAGATTGGTAGAAGCCTACTGTCCTGTACCGGTGATCCTAGATGTATCAGTTTCCTTCGTCAACGCATTGGAATTGCGTTTCAGCAAGGGAATGCTATCCTGGGATTATTTCTTAACTCTATTTCGATGGATGAGATTTTTCTTCCGCCTTATTTTATTCCTTTTATCATATTTTAGAAAGATGTTTTTACATAACCCGATCAAAATGATGTAGCTTTACAGTTTCATATTTAAGTAAAAATTTAATATATAAATAAATCTATACATAAATAAATATAAATAAATACATATGTAAATAATTGAATATAAGTTATAAATAAAAATATATAAAAATAAAAAATAAATAAATAACTACATAAATAAATATATAAATAACGAACTAAATACATATATCATAACTACATAAATATGAAAAAGGTAAATAAATAAATACGTAAATAAATAAATAAAGAACTAAATGAGTAAATAAATAGCTAAATAAATAAGTAAATAAATAACATGACAACAACATATACCATTATAAAATACAGTTTATACTTAGATATTGTACAATTAAGTTGGGGAGAAGTGCTAAATTACATCTTATTACATTGTCTTTCCTTCAGAAAGAAAAATTAAAATATGTTTAGTAAAACCAATTGATGATCCAACACATCTGATTTTTTTATGTTCATAATACTGATAAAATTTTAATCTGTTGACATGATTTCATACAAATCGTTGTAAGTATATAGCCTACATAGGAATATTATTTCATAATACTAGGCAAAGTATATTAGCTCTTTTACTAGAACCAAATACAGTGCAATACAGAACCTGTACAAATTCATTCTTCAAATTATGGACCAAAATTATACGATTACATTACTAAAATAACTCCAACCTTAATAATAATATTTTCAATAAGAGAATTGAATATCATGTTTCTTTCAACTGGAACTATCCACTTTTAACTTACAGCGTATAAATATTTCGTCTTTTCTTTCTTCTCCAACTAGTGCTTTTTTCTCAATTTCTACTTTAAATTTTAATTATATCACTTCTAGTAATAGTATTTTATTATGTAACTAAGTTCCCCAAGCACGAGTATTTGATTTTTTTGGGTGCAAACTATAACATATTTAAACATGTATATTTAACCTATAATTTCAATAAATTATTAATATTATTGCAACTAATATTTTTATAACTAATATTATTATTACTTATATTATTATAACCAATATTATTGTGACAAATAGTATAACTATTATTATTATTACTCATATTAGTATATTATTATTATTATTATTATTATTATTATTATTATTATTATTATTATTATTATTATTATTATTACAAATATTATTATAACTATTATTATTACTACTAATATTATTATAACTACCTCTAGCACGTGGTTTTACTCATCGTAATACACGAAAATATCTATTAAAAATATGACCATATGTTGTTACGTACGGCTTTATTTGAGTTTAATCCAATACATGTCTGGCAGCTCATTACATATACATTGGAGAAAATGTAAATTGATTAAAATATACAAATTTTATATTATTATTACAAACTTACTTACAAATGGCTTTTAAGGAACCCGCAGGTTCATTGCTGCCCTCACATAACCCCGCCATCGGTCCCTATCCTATGCAAGATTAATCAAGTCTCTATAATCATATCCCACCTCTCTCAAATCCATTTTAATATTATCCTCCCATCTACGTCTCGGCCTTCCCAAAGGTCTTTTTCTCTCCGGCCTCCCAATTAACACTCTATATGCATTTCTGGATTCGCCCATACGTGCTACATGCCCTACCAATCTCAAACGTTTAGATTTAATGTTCCCAATTATGTCAGGTGAAGAATACAATGCGTGCAGTTCTACATTGTGTAACTTCCTCCATTCTCCTGTAACTTCATCCCTCTTAGCCCCATATATTTTCTTAAAAACCTTATTCTCAAACACCCATAATCTCTGTTCCTCTCTCAAAGTGAGAGTCCAAGTTTCACAACCATACAGAACAACCGGTAATATAACTGTTTTATAAATTCTAACTTTCAGGTTTTTTGACAGCAGACTAGATGACAAAAGCTTCTTAACCGAATAACAGGCATTTGCCATATTTATTCTGCGTTTAATTTCCTCCCGAGTGTCATTTATATTTGTTACAGTTGCTCCAAGATATTTGAAATTTTCTCCAATTTTTATATTTCCATTTCGTACAATATTCTGGTCACGAAACATAATCATATACTTTGTCTTTTCGGAATTTAACCTTATTCCTTTGCTTTGTCGTGCCAGAGAATCAGTTCCATTCCGAGGCTTATTGTATGGATTCGTAACAACCTAATTTTTACGGTGGTTTGTTATCCCTTCGCCCAATCCCCAAGCTGGAGGACCACTCCTTATCGGCTGTCCGCGACTGCTTATTCAATATATTCGCAGCTACCCTCCATATCTGGAGGCCGTCTCCTCTATCCGCTACCTGAGGACGCGCCATGCCGTGGTGATAGGGACCCACAATGCATGGCATATTATTATTATTATTATTATTATTATTATTATTATTCATCGTCCTTGCAGATATTAGGCCTAATGGCCTGTTACGGTCTCCGTCCATCTTTTCGGGGGCGTCCCAAAGATCGTCTTCCATGTGGTATATAGCGGAGAATTTGTCTTGGGAGTCTGGAACGGTCCATCCTATTGACATGGTTAAGTGGTTGTCTATAATGGTTGAGATGTTCATAAATAGGTGTAATTTTCAATTCTTTTGTAATTAGTTCATTCCTTTTGTGGTCAAGCAAGCTGTAGCCGGCAGTCCTCCTTAGAAATCTCATTTCCGCAGTTGTTAGGCGTTGAACATCTGAGTTTCGACAGTCCAGGCCTCATTACCATACATGAGGACAGGTCTTGCTAGAACTTCATAAGCTTTTAACCTGGTATGTTTTTGGGTTTTCGTGATTGTGAAAACCTGGTTGATGGTTCTTAAGGCTCCATTAAAATGTTGAATATTTTCAGATATATCAGTAACAGGTAAATATGTCAAATTATAACCTAAATATTTAAATGAGTTTACCTGTTCTAACGTATGGGTTCCAATGCAAATTTTACTCCTAACTGCCTGTTTACCTTGGAACGCCATAATTTTTGTTTTGTTTGGGGAAATATTAATATTATTATTATTATTATTATTATTATTATTATTATTATTATTATTATTATTATTATTATAGTAGCAGTACAGAACGAGGAAAAGAAAACCTAAGTAAAATTTTCCCCACAGGCATCTTTGTCCATTAAAAATTCCACTTGTATTCGCTTCGAGCGTACAACCGACTTCTGGTTGACGGCTCAGATTCTTTCAACAGAAATTAAAATATTGCAGCAGAGTGGTGGAACGTAATTTCACGCACCATTTGTACTTGCAGTTTCTCAGTGCTCTTCTGCTGGGATATTTCCAATTTAAACGACACTCGATGTCCACGTCATTACACCAGACAGGTAAGGGATTACATCAATCAAGTGTTTCCACAGAGGCGGATTGGATGACGATGGCCCTCGATACCAGCGCGTCGCTGTGTGCTATCGTCAAAGAGCGAGTTCACTGCTAATCGAGGAGTCGTCGGCGTCGTTCCCAGCGGCTTTGAAGCGTATTGATTGCAGCTATAACCATAAAACTCGGCGTATTCTTCATCCAGCACAGCTGCTCTCAATATCTGTATGACTTTTACTTTCAAACGAATTCTGTGTTATGATCGGAAAGTGGAAATATGTTATTACAGACGAAAATGGTTTTATAATGACGGAAACATTCACACACGGCTGAGAAACTGAAAGCCGAATATAAAACTAGAACAGAAAGTTTGCATAAACTTTATTCGCGAATGGTTGAAATCATCAGACTTCTTCACAAGAAATCCTCTACAACTTAAATAATATATATATATATTATTATAATGTACAGAAGTACATATGATATTTCCATGCAGATATTCTGCGTCATCATACGATGAAAGAGTAGTGGAACGGAGAAAAATTCTCTCCGGCGCCGGGATTTGAACCCGGGTTTTCAGCTCTACGTGCTGACGCTTTATCCACTAAGCCACACCGGAGAGAATTTTTCTCCGTTCCATTACTCTTTCATCGTATGATGACGCAGAATATCTGCATGGAAATATCATATGTACTTCGGTACATTATAATAATATATATATGATATGCGTAAATCACTTCGTGATTTAAGACGGCGCTTATTCCGTCGCATTCCGGCCAACTAGTCACTCATTACGAGTGAACCTCAGCACATGTGTGGACTTCGGTCCTAGGTTCATAGACATCTATGACGTAGTGCAGAGGGCGGCCACTAGAGGGAACCCAAGAGTTGGAACTTAAAACTGAGACGATTCTTCCGACGCCGGGGTGGAATCCGGTGTGGCTTAGTGGATAAAGCGTCAGCACGTAGAGCTGAAAACCCGGGTTCAAATCCGGGCGCCGGAGAGAATTTTTCTCCGTTCCATTACTCTTTCATCGTTATGATGACGCAGAATATCTGCATGGAAACATCATATGTACTTCGGTACATGATAATAATATATATAATATATATATATATATATATATGATATGCGTAAATCACTTGAGTGATTTAAGACGGCGCTTATTCCGTCGGATCCCGGCCAATTAGTCTCATTACGTGTCAAAGAGTGAACCTCAGCACATGTTGGACTTCGGTCCTAGGTTCATTTTAGACATCTATGACGAATAGTGCAGAGGGCGGTCACTACAGGGAACCCAAGAGTTGGAACTTAAAACTGAGACGATTCTTCCAACGCCGGGGTAGAATCCGGTGTGGCTTAGTGGATAAAGCGTCAGCACGTAGAGCTGAAAACCCGGGTTCACCTCCCGGCGCCAGAGAGAATTTTCTCCGTTCAATTGCTCTTTCATCGTTAAATAATTTTGCCTAGACTTAATACTTAAAAATATTCTCAGACACAGTTGAATCTGGGCTCTTAGGCGCGTATCGAGGACGATGTATTTACAAAGGAAATAAAATACTTTCAGTCGGGTAGTATCGGACATCGGGTACTATCGGACAGTGCGTTTCTTTCGTGTACCACCATATGGTAGTACCTGAATGATATGGTTACGTTTCTCTATGCGACATCACAGAAATATAACCATGTCAATAAGGTACTATCATCGTGTGATAGATGAAAGAAACTCACTGTCCGATATTACCCGACGTCCGATACTACCCGACTCTCCCCTAGCATAACTTTCTCTAGAAATGAAGTAATGCTGAGAGTCCCATGTTATAGATTTGCTGTATATAAAAGAACCCTGTGTCTAATAGAGAACTCCACGCAGTTTTTTTCGGTCTCTTCTCGTGCATTTTAAATTAAGACACTGAATATTCGCTGCAGTTCAAAGCTACTTACTTATTTATGGTTTTTCGAGAACCCAGAGCTTCATTGCCGCCCTTACTTAAGCCCGCCATCGGCATCGGTCCCTACTCTCAGCAAGATTAATGCAGTCTCTACCATCATATCCCACCTCCCTCAAATTCATATTAATATTATTCTCCCATCTACGTCTCGGCCTACCCAAAGTTATTTTTCCCTCTAGTCTCCCAACTAACACTCTATATGCATTTCTGGATTCGCCCATACGTGCTACATGCCCTGTCCATCTCAAACGTCTGGATTTAATGTTCCTAAGTATCCCTCTTAGCCTCAAATATTTTCCTAAGCACCTTATTCTCAAACACCTTTAGCCTCTCTTCCTCGCTCAAAGTGAGAGTCCAAGTTTCACAGCCATACAGAACAATCGGTGATATAACTGTTTCATAAATTCTAACTTTAAGGCTTTTTGAGAGCAGACTGGATGACAAAAACTTGTCAACCGAATAATAGCACGAATTTCTCATAAGGTCTATATACAGTAGTGTGTGTTTGTAATGCCTACCCAATTCGCTTGCGTGATAATCATGCAAAGCGGAGAACAATTACTAGAGAATATTATTCAAATCTCCTTCACCAACTTAAAGTGAAAATTCGCGAGAAGAGATCGTGTGTGACCAAGAAGAAAATGTTGTTTCATCACGACAATGCACCTGCTCACGTCTGCAATCACCATTGCTGAACTACACGAACGATAGTTCGAACTGTTGCCGCACCTTCCACCTACTCACCCGATCTCGCACCTTCATACTGTTTTCTTTTCCCAAAGCTCAAAATTCACTTGGTTGGGAGAAATTTTCGTCAAATGCAGAGGTTATGCAGCAGCAGAGGTATTTTTTGTAGACCTCGAGGAATCTGTGTACAAGTAGGGTACAGCAGCACTGCAACACCGGTGGACCAAGTATGTGAATCTCAAGGGGGGATTAAGTTGAGAAATGAAGATTGTTTCAGAATAATCCTAGTTTAATTTCTATGCCAGGCTTTTAACTTTCGAAACAATCCTCGTCGGCAGCATTTTACCGACTAATGTTCAACTTCACTTTTTAGCTTTGCTCTAGAATATGCCATTAGGAAAGTTCAGGATAATAGACAGGGTTTGAAATTGGACGGGTTACATCAGCTTCTTGTCTATGCGGATGACGTGAATATGTTAGGAGAAAATCCACAAACGATTAGAGAAAACACGGAAATTTTACTTGAAGCAAGTAAAGCGACAGGTTTGGAAATAAATCCCGAAAATACAAAGTATATGATTATGTCTCGTCCAAAATATTGTACGAAACACATAAAAATTGGAGATTTATCCTTCGAAGTGGTGGAAAAATTCAAATATCTTGGAGCAACAGTAACAAATGTAAATAACACTTGGGAGGAAATTAAACGCAGAATAAATATGGGAAATGCCTGTTATTATTCGGTTGAGAAGCTTTTGTCGTCTAGTCTGCTGTCAAAAAAATCTGAAAGTTAGAAACAGTTATATTACCGGATGTTCTGTACGATTGTGAAACTTGGCCTCTCACTTTGATAGAGGAACAGATTAAGGGTTTTTGAGAATAAGGTTCTTAGGAAAATATTTGTGGCTAAAAGGGATGAAGTTACAGGAGAATGGAGAAAGTTACAAAACGTAGAACTGCACGGATTGTATTCTTCACCTGACATAATTAGGAACATTAAATCCAGACGTTTGAGATGGGCAGGGCATGTAACACGTATGGGCGAATCCAGAAATGCATAAAGAGTGTTAGTTGGGAAACCGGAGGGCAAAAGACCTTTGGGAGGCCGAGATATAGATGTGAGGATAATATTAAAATGGATTTGACGGAGGTGGGATATGATGATAGAGACTGGATTAATCTTGCACATGATAGGGACCGATAGCGGGCTTATGTGAGGACGGCAATGAACCTTCGGGTTCCTTAAAAGCCATTTGTAAGTAAGTAATGCTCAACCTGACGTCCGGGAGTCAAATCCCGTGCTACGGCAGCCATATGAATATATTAAGGACCCTGTCTACTCAGCTTACAGTAGTCTTAATCCGAAATTTAATTTGAAGGCAATAAATAAATCAAGTATATCTGAAGTAACTAACATAAGGTGATGAATATGATTTTGTTAACGCTACAAAGAACGTTTCATAGACGTTACCTTCACGGTTCAATTAACACTCCGCCACAAACCAAAGGAAAAGATTAAATATGGAATGATATAAAATATGGATCCCTTTTCTTATCGTTTTTTGTAACCTGGCAGCTGATTGCCATGGAAACTAGAAATCTCGTTTCCTCTTGGAGAATTTCTGATTCTAATGTCATATCACTTTAGGTTTCCATTTGTCTTTCTCCGCCCCCTGACTTAATGCTGTTAAAAAGCGTTCGTTCAGCTAGCCAAGAAATTATTTTTTTTTATCCCCTAGCGAATGATGCCGCGCCAAGCAGAATGAGATGGCACAAGATTATTCCACTCTACGAGCTGATCCGTGTTCATCTTCATCATAATTTGGATCAGTTCGTACCAACTCCAAGTGCAGAAGAACTTTTAACACTTATGGGGACGCAACTGTTGAAAACAGATGTTTGAGTACTTTTATAATCCTAATTGAATCTCAGTAAATTACGATACGTACATTATTAAATTTCAACTTGCATCCAGCAAATGGCAGAGAAGCGTTTGACAACCTTGTGATATTTTCTATAGTTTCTTGATATGGACCAATAGCAGCACGTGAAAAAACTACTTGGTGGCTCTGCATTTATTTAAAAAATGAGTATCACGAATATGATGAATGTACGATATGTCATGCTTCCATGGTGAATATTTCAAGATGAAACTAGGTACTCCACCGTGTGATGAAATTGAGCAAGTCAGAGGTTTAGAAACTTATTGCAACTGCCATCAACAGGACTACATACTAATTCTCCCAGAGATACTTCATATTTACAAAGGAGTTGCACCTTCGTAGCTTCTATCAAACAGATAGGAAAATTTTAAAACCACCCATTTTCTATAAATCACTCTTTTGTTTAAATGGTGCTTTGAACAGAGAGGATTTGGAATTAAACAGATTTACATCAGCTGCTTGTTTATGCGGATGACGTGAATATGTTAGGAGAAAATCCACAAACGATTAGGTAAAACACGCGAATTTTACTCGAAGCAAGAAAACAAATAGGTTTGGAAATAAATGTCGAAAAGACAAAGTACATGATTATGTCTCGTGACCAGAATATTGTACGAAATGGAAATATAAATATTTGAAATTTATCCTTTGAAGAGATGGAAAAATTCAAATATCTTGGAGCAAATAAACGCAGAATAAATATGGAAAAACGCATGTTATTATTCGGTTGAGAAGTTTTTGTCATCTAGTCTGCTGTCAAAAAATGCGAAAGTTAGAATTTATAAAACAGTTATATTACCGGTTGTTCTGTATGGTTGTGAAACTTAGACTCCCACTTTGAGAGAGGAACAGAGATTGAGGTGTTGAGAATAAGTTTTACATACTTACTTACTTACAAATGGCTTTTAAGGAACCCGGAGGTTCAATGCCACCCTCACATAAGCCCGCCATTAGTTCCTATCTTGTGCAAGATTACTTCAGTCTCTACTATAATATCCCACCTCCCTCATATCCATTTTAATATTATCCTCCCATTTACGTCTTGGCCACCCCAAAGGTCTTATTCCCTCCGGCCTCCCAAGTAACACTCTGTAAGCATTTCTGGATTCGCGCATACGTGCCTATTGTATGGATTCGTAACAAGCTGTTTTTTACGGTGATGGGTTTTTAGCACTTCGCCCAATCCCCAAGCCGGAGGACCACCCCTTATCGGCTCTCCACGACTGCTTATTCAATATATTCGCAGTTACCCTCAATATCTGGAGACCGTCTCCTCTATCCGCAACCTGAGGACGCGCATTCCGTGGTGATAGAAACCCACAATACATGGCTGCTTAGGAAAATATTTGAGGCTAAGAGGGATGAAGTTACAGGAGAATGGAGAAAGTTACACAAAACACAGAACTGCACGCATTGTATTGTTCACCTGAAACAATTAGGGACATTAAATCCAGACGTTTGAGATGGGCAGGGCATGTAGCACGTTGGGCGAATCCAGAAATGCATATAGAGTGTTAGTTGGGAGGCCGGAGGGAAAAAGACCTTTGGGGAGGCCGAGATATAGATGGAAGGAAAATATTAAAATGGATTTGAGGGAGGTGGGGTATGATGGTAAGGACTGGATTAATCTTGCTCAGGATAGGGACCGATGAATGGCTTAAGTGAGAGCGGCAATGAACCTTCGGATTCTCTAAACGCGGAAGTAAGTAATTGTTTCAAATATAACGTTCAGTGTATTACTTCCTTCTATTGCTGTCAGAAATTAGGCAAATCAGATAAAGTACTCTTCTCTAAGGTGTGTGGATAAGCTTCAGGGCTTCTACCGCTTTGTCTTGGTGTTATTGGCTGACGTTTCGATCGCTGTGTTGTGGTCATCTTCAGAGCAGTTGTTGGACAAGACAACGCGGTAGAAGCCCTGAAGCTTATCCACTCACCATGTACACCAACCGTGGAAGCCTACGCGAATACTCTTCTCTAACCTTGAACTTCCCTCGCGATAATCAGTGGACAAAGAACAGAATTAAAAGACAATTTGGAACAACG
This sequence comes from Periplaneta americana, assembly GCA_025594305.2. NCBI lineage: Eukaryota > Metazoa > Arthropoda > Insecta > Blattodea > Blattidae > Periplaneta > Periplaneta americana. Next base: position 146,090,838 of record JAJSOF020000013.1, read on the forward strand.
ATAGGAGATCAAGCAATCTGAATTCAAATACGAGAAGAAGAACAGAAACAGACTGTACGATCTAGATATATGACTTATGAAACGACCGAAGTATTCGAGCAGGTTTCCAATTTTGTTTCGCCTGCATACCACTTGACAGCCTATTTACATAAATTGCTTCATTTACAATATAAAAATATCTGTAATTAATGTAACTGTCGTTATTTAAAAACTGCATGTTGTAGCTGTAAATAAAAAGTCCAATAATGAGATTAAAAAGCAATGCCATAACGTCCTGGTGCATACTCCGGGGGTCCGTGTACCTCATGTTGGAAACCAGTGAGTTATAACAACAACGTTAGATGATCAAGCAATTTGAATTCAAATGCAGTGAAATCCCAATGAGACGTGTCTGTTTATTAAGCTATTCTGCGTAATACGCGCTTTATATCCGATCCTGGACATTTCCTATACTGGGTGATTCAGAAAAGCGTGCAAAGATTAAACAGTTCCGCTGTAAATAATATATAGAACAACATTGTAGATTATAAGGAGTAAGTATTCTTAAGCATATATTTCATTGTGATATTCGATTTTCATGTGGTCAAATAAAATACATTTTTAGGTTAGGTCACATGAATTTATTTATTTATTTATTTTATTTTATTGGGTTATTTTACGACGCTGTATCAACATCTAGGTTATTTAGCGTCTGAATGATATGAAGGTGATAATGCCGGTGAAATGAGTCCGGGGTCCAGCACCGAAAGTTACCCAACATTTGCTCGTATTGGGTTGAGGGAAAACCCCGGAAAAAACCTCAACCAGGTAACTTGCCCCGACCGGGATTCGAACCCGGGCCACCTGGTTTCGCGGCCAGACGCGCTGACCGTTACCCCACAGGTGTGGACTAGGTCACATGAATCAACTGTTTAGTCAAACCAATGAATTTCATATTGCCAGACAAAATACCTAACATGTTGATCCATTTCTCATATACATAGTTTGCCTACGAAAATGTGTTACAAATTATTGAATTATTTAGAATAACCTTCCATGATAAAGGTTTTTATTTTTTATTTTATTGGGTTATTTTACGACGCTCTATCAACATCTAGGTTATTTAGCGTCTGAATAATATGAAGGTGATAATGCCGGTGAAATGAGTCCGGGGTCTAGCACCGAAAGTTACCCAGCATTTGCTCGTATTGGGTTGAGGGAAAACCCCGGAAAAAACCTCAACCAGGTAACTTGGCCCGACCGGGATTCGAACCCGGGCCACCTGGTTTCGCAGCCAGACGCGATGACCGTTACTCCTCCATCATAAAGGTAAATTACGCTAAGTAAATAAGTCATTCAGTACGTAGGATCGTGATTTTACTTCATATGATGATATGTGATAACAGTTGGCAACACTGACAAGACGACAATATTTGGTGTTTAGAAACTGTTCTTACGTGACCCTCGCTATAGTAAGTGACAAAATAGAGTGCTATCGAATCTGATTTCGACATAGGAACCCTGTAATATGTTCAGTGGCTTGTTCTTTAAGCTTATGTCAAACAAATCATACTTTTTAGTGGAGAAAAGTGGAGTAGGGTGAAAATTAAGTGAGGAAAGAATAACAGTGCTCGTTGCACCAAACTGAAATGACTCTGAAAACTGCCTTTAGTCGCGGTACGAAAATCAGTCAAACCGCGTTGCTTTAAACATGAACAGTATTTTCCTGATGTTTGCAAGACCCAAGTACACGTATAGACGACCAGCGATTTTTTTGTCACGTGGCTATAGGATTTGAACAAATAAATTGTGAGACACACACGCAAGATTCTGTTGTTTATAAACAACTGCCCCATCCTTCCTAAAATATACATCTAAACAAAATATAACTTACCTCTTTGCTTCCATGCACTATTATATTATATTCCATTATCCATGTGCTAAAAAGGATAAATGTTCATCTCCCCTCTTGCTTAAAAAAGTCCCTTGTGCAGACACTTGTATTTCCCTATTTTGACTATGCTGACATTTTACTGACTGACCTCTCCAGCGACAACAAAACGAAACTTCAACGTGATCATAATTTGTGTGTACGTTTTGTAAGCAATGTTCGTAAATATGATCATATTACCCCATCCCTGGAAGCAATAGGTTGGCTTAAACTACATAAGAAAAGAAATTTACATTCACTCCTCTTTCTCTTCGAAATCTTGAACTCTTTTATTCCTTTGTACCTGTCGTCTCGCTTCACTTACCTTTCTTCCCAACATAACCCGAACACACGCTCTCGCCATGAAACAATACTAACAATACCACCCCATCGCACATCTTCATACTCATCCTCTTTCACAATAGCCCTGCCAAGACTCTGGAATTCGCTACCTGCTAGCATCAGGGACTGTCGAAGTAAAATTGAATTCAAACGCAAACTTTCTAGGCACTTGGTCAGTAATTGAATTCTTGTAAATAGTTTCCTTAATCTATCAGAAAATATTTCAATATCCAGTAATTTCTTCACTATAAAATTTTGTTATTCTAGGTTTAATTTGTAAATATAAAATATTCTTTGTTTTTCAATGATAAATTTTCTAGCTTTCATTAGTCAGGTAATCTTTTCGTACTTTGATTTTTATTGTTATTGTAATTGTAAATTTAATATTAATTGTAATTTTATTTGTAATTGTAATTGTAAATTTAATACTAATTGCAATTTTATTGTAATTGTAATTGTAATACTAATTATAATTTTATTCTTAATATTATAGTTGGAATTTCCTGGTAGAGGGCAGAGAAGGCCTGACGGCCTTATCTCTACCAGGTTAAATAAATAAATAAATAAATAAATAAATAAATAAATAAATAAATACTACTACTAAATACTACTAAATTACTAGTCCACAGTCCATGGGCCAAGGAATAGTTTACATCTTAGGTGCCAAAGAGTTTTCATCACAAGTGAAATATCCTCTTACATCACTATTTCTAAATTATATATTACGTTTCGTAAATTCATTTTCGTATCTGCTCGTACAACATTATGACCATGCATTTCCGTGACGTGATCTGAAGTGACGTCAAAAACTTTTTCCTTGCATTTTTAACTATGTCCTGATCGTACCTATGCAATGTAAAATATTACCATGGCAACTATACATTATTAAGCAAAGCCTGCATGATATAGTCAAAAAAACAAGGTACAATAAAAATATAAGAAGAAAGTTTCTGATATCACTGTATTTCGTTAATCTTAAGGCAATCTTCTTTGAAAATTCCTTGTTTGCATAACATACTACGAAATCACTTTCTCCCAGTTCACCTTCGATTCCTCCATACGTCACAGGAAAGAGAGGGTTGTGAAGAGATTAACATTTCCAAGAATTCTGACAGAGAGGCGGCTTTCCCAGTTCCCTTGTAGACAAGGACAGCAGAAAACCTGACAACTTACAGCTCATGTCTACAGAGGATTTCGCGTCTGTAGACAACGAGATATGACTTCAGAAATTCTCCATGTATAAGGTTATTCGAAAGTCACTTCAGACCTTAAAACGTTATAAATATTATAATCCGAATGGTGCCTTGTTGGTATCACTTGTGAGGTTCAGACCTGTCTTCGGACAGTTAGCTAAACAACAACAATACCGAGTGTGTCAAAAGTTACGTCCGATTTTGAATACAAGAAGTATTATTTCTCTGTTTGAAAACTATGGTTACCGGAAACAAACCATAACCATAACAACCATGACAATAATTTTATTCGCATTCATCAACAGTTTCACAAAATAACAATACTACTAATCCTTGTACATGGCGTATGCTTGCAGAAATACACTCAGGGACAAGAAAAACCGGACACTTTAATATTTGCTGGTATTTTGCAAAACATTATCTTCTCATACAATATTATGGTAGCCATCTGTTGTTATGGAGAAGTGTATATATTGTTGATTGTTTTTTGTTTTATAAACAAGCCATTACAACCAAATATTCCAATTTTGCTTTCGGAGTCTCAGCTATAACAATTTTGTCTCAACCATTTTGTGCTTCATTATCGTTATCATTCGTTATTTCTTTATTTTTACATTTTCTGAGTTTAAGTGGGGTTGTAACATTTGTCTTAAAACAAGATGCGACCTGAAGATGTGGCTCGAGCTGTAGCCCTTTACGATGATGGACGCAGTGTACGTTACATTGCAAATGTTATGAATATAATAAAACAATAATGATGCCATAAAATAATAATAATAATAATAGAATATAAGAAGACCAGAGTTAAGGTCGTCCAAGAGCCTTCAAATCCAAATGAAGAAAGGTATATACAAATGCATGAAGTCAAAGGATTCAACAATTTGATTTAGATAGTTACATGTAGCAAGAGTTATTTGTTAAACAACAAAGGACGAACTATTAATTAAACACTGAAAAAAGTTAGAATTAAGGTAAAATACATAGAATGGACTGATATCAATTAGATAATAGAAAGAGATTATTCCGAGACAATTTTGAAAATGAAGCAATCAGGATGATGTCTAAAGAAAAAAACAACAGTGTTCTGTAATATTTTAAATCAGTATGATTGGAGAAATGCTAATAAGGTTATCTTTAAGCTGTTCTTAAAGGTGTTTGTTTCTTGCAGCCCCTAATACTTTGTGACAAGGAATTCCATTGACGCGAGGTGGATATTGTAAAAGATGAGGAATAACAAGATGTTTTCAATTTAGCTCACCTGATGGACTGAAAGAGTTTGGAGAAGGAAACGAGAGAAGGATTTTGTTGAGTGTTGCATTTCGAAAAGTAAAGACAAAGAGTGTAAATGGAAGTGGAGTGATGGTTTGGCAGGAGTATGATATGTGATGCTCGTCAGATGTTGCACACGTTTTTGATGAAAATGGAAAACTAACAGCTGATAGGTATAACAAAATCACAAAATGAATGTGCTGATCATTTGTGCCATTTGGTTTGTACTAGGGATAATTTTGTTTTAATGCTGGGGCAAGCAAGTTTCCCATGCGGCGACTCAAAAGTGAAAGGAGGAACAGATTTTTTTATCGTTTCTTTCTTGAAAATTCCAACTTAGATTATTATCAAAAAAGGAGTCCAAGATTGAACCGACAGATGAATAAGGGATTAGCGTGTTGTTAAGGGTAACATGCTGAAGATTACTGTTATTAAGGGAGTTAACTAAACGCTTATGTCCAATAAGAAGTCTTACAAGGATTAAGTGCGAGTCCATTGGCGAAGAAGTGGAGACATTGGCTCAAGTCACATTTAACTTGTCAATCGATTCATTGATCGACTGGGTCTGGAATGTATGTAAAGTTAGGTCGTCGGCCAGAGGTGATATCGGCAAACTGTAAGTTTTTAATGTAGATAGAGAAAACCTAATAAAATGCGGCAGTTATCCCGCCAAACGTATGCCATGGGAGTTGATTATCAAGTGAAACACACTTTGTAAGGAGTCCATCCAGCTCAATTTTTCTCAGGTGCAAAGCCTTCATCTTTCAAAGCAAGTCGATATCAACAGAACCAAAGGCATTGCTGAAATCGAAACAGTTATTTTGTTTAAATAGCTTCACGGATTTCATTTTGTCAAATAGGGCTTGTAACAAAATCCAAGCCTAAAATATTGATAGTCATCGAGGAGTTTTGTTCGTCGAGATAGTTTTTTTGTTTACAATAAATATGGCTAGTGTATAACCCATGATGCCATAAAACTTTGTATCACCGAGATTTCTAGAATAAACAAAACCATTATACTCGTCCAAAACAATAAAATTTTTCAAGTACAGGTAATGGTGGAGTTCTTAGGGAGAGCAACCTGCCAGCTATTAGCCCAGCAATTTGTTAACATGCATGGACGCTCAATTTCGGCCAAAACAGTTGGAAGGAGGTTGAAAGCAAGTGGACTGATATCAAGCAGACCTGCAACTGGTCCCAGACTTTCAGGATGCATCGCGGTTGAACGACTGCGTTTTGCAAATGATCACAGGGATTGGAGAAATGGACAGTGGAGCTGTTGTTCACCGATGAGGTTTCAATCTGTGCTCACCTGATGGACGTGAAAGGTTTGGAGAACAGGCAACGATTTTCACAGTGTTGCATTTCCGAAAATGGCCATGGAGGTGGTGGAGTGATGGTTTCAAGTATTACGGATGTTTTGTTTTTTTGTTGAAAATGGAAGATTAACAGCTGATAGGTATATAAATGAATGTTTGGCTGATCATGTTTGCCATTTGGCCAATTTGTAGGCGATAATTTTGTTTTAATGCATGATAATGCACGGCCGCATATTGCCCATGCGGTCGGAGATTATCTCCAAGAAGTGGGAATCCATGTTCTTCCATGGCCAGCAAGGAGTCCAGACATGAACCCAATTGAACACGTGTGGGGCATGCTGGGATGGCGTGTTAAGAATAGACGACCGAGACCAGAATCGTTACAAGAGTTGAGGCGAGCACTTGGCGAAGAATGGGAACTTATTCCTCAAGAAGACATTGCTAACAAATTGAGAGCATGCCAAGATGTATGGATGCAGTTATTCAAGCCAGGTGGGTAATACCCGTTACTAAAAAGAGTTTTTAATGTTTAAGGCACCATAAAATGAAAAAACAGTTAGACCAAACGATGCCATAGTTATACGCCCTTTGTAATTTTTAGTAAATTTTCTCATCAGAGATTTTTTCTTTTCAAATGTTGTCGTATAAGGTGCTAAATGAAACATTATTTTGTTTAAATAGGTTTTGTTTCATTTTGAAATAATTGGCAACAAAATACAAGCAAATATAAAAGTGTCCGGTTTTTTTTGTCCCTGAGTGTATAAACCAAGCATAACTTTGTACTCACGGGCATTTCAGGTAAACAAAAACATTATACTACTCCCAAACAATAACATTTTTCACGTGTTGGAATGGAATGGAATTTACGAGAGAGGGGCATTACGGCCCAGCACTGCGACCTGTTACGATCTATTGCGCTAACCCTCAAGCTAGGCGCATTCACAAACCCACACCGGCTGACTACACTAAGGTTCGCTGCGTACCCAGGTTTCGAACAGGCAACCCCCTCGTCCCTAGGCCAGCCAAGTGCGTAGTCAATTTAGTTTTGTTTTTCAGTTAAAAGTACTTTTTAATTTATACATGTCTTGCAAATCTAGTCTTTCAGGTGAAGCTCCTTGTAAAGCAGATTTGAATAATTTCAAGGGAAAAATTGTTCCGGGGCCGGGTATGATGGGACCTCTGGTGAATACCAGCGTTCTGTGAGCACCCAGGAACTCCACCCGACACCGTCTCAACTTTTCCCTTTATATCCACACAACTCGGGGAAAAGTTGAGACGGTGTCGGGTGGATTTCCCGGGTAGCTCAGTTGGGAGAGCGCTGGTACGTTCAACCAGAGGTCACGGGATCGATACCCGGTCCCGGAACAATTTTTCCCTTGAAATTATTCAAATCTGCTTTACAGGGAGCCTTACCTGAAAGACTAGATTTGCATAATATATACGTCACTGTGTACGTTAACAGAAAACCACAATTGCAAGTCACACAGATATTGTGTGCACTCGATGTGGGTATCTGGTATTTCGTCAGTCCACGCGAGTTGTGTGGATATAAAGGGAAAAGTTGAGACGGTGTCGGGTGGAGTTCCCGGGTAGCTCAGTTGGGAGAGCGCTGGTACGTTCAACCAGAGGTCCCGGGATCGATACCCGGCCCCGGAACAATTTTTCTCTTGAAATTATTTATACATGTCTGTTTATTACAACGTTATTTTTACATCTTTGTTTACAAAGTTCATGCATAATTATTTTGCTCAATAAGTTCTAATACAGGCTTATAAGCGCCGCATCATGGACTGTCTTATTCTCTCCCATATTCCAGGTGTCTGTTGTATCTGCTGACATCCTTCGTTAACACACTGGATAAAAACTTCAATGTTCTCAATATGTCTCGCGTACACAAATGCCTTTAAATGTTCTCATAAGTAAAAACGGGTTGAGGTCAGGGGAACGAGAAGGCCAAAACGTTGATCTCCCACGACCTATACATTTATTAGGGAATCGCTGACTTAGGATCGTTCTAGCAGCAAGAGAAAAATATGCAGTTCCCCATCATGCATCCTCTTCTATTTTTTACAAGGCCTACCGATTCAGCTTCCTAAGTCCTGAGACATTTGTTGTTTTATTTTTAAAGTTCAATATAATTCTGCACTTCAACAAAAAGTCACTGACATAAGGAAAAATGCTGTAAAAATTCTGCAGGTTACAGTTAGGACACGAATGTAGGTACTGCCAGTGCCTCACTTCCTGAGCTGTTTCTTTGCGGGGCGAGACGCAGAAAGGGTGAGTGGGCGGTCCTGGGTACCGCATGTGCCTACTACCCTACGTTCAACACATCGGCCTTTTAAGGATTCCTTTCGTCAGCTATGGAGCAATATCAGCCATGTACAAGCGAATGTATAGGCTGTCCCCTCACAAAACAAATTATGTCCTTCTCATCAATTCCTGTAACTAAACACTAATACCAGTGGTAGACTACAGTCTCTACTTGAGATTATCGACCTAATCGCGATTACGGTTGTCACGTGCACACATCCGTAAACTCTTTCCTCTGTGGCAGTGCTTCTCAAACGTTTTTCCACCGCGAAACCCCTTTTAATCTAAAGTGTAATTGCGGAATCCTTGTAATATTTTATTAGTATTTAATAGTTAACAGACAAGTGAGAGCTAGTATCTCAATAATTCTGTTCTGTGGGACGAATGTATTTGTTTTTAAGCCTGCAATATGGTTTTATGGCGGAAAGTTGTAGTCTCATTTATTCTATACTTCTGCATTTTGTCTTTTCGGTATTTTGTTTTTGTGGACACATACGCAGAGAATGCAGTGATAAAAGTGATAAGTAATATGGGTATTTTCTGTTTTAGACGTTTATTAGCCTAAACATATTGTTATTACGCATATTATTGTAATATTATTATTACTCATATTCTTGGATTATATTATTATTATTATTATTATTATTATTATTATCAGTTGTTTCATGTCATTATTGATTCATATTTTCGTAACATTTATATATTTATTTTATTTTATTGGGTTATTTTACGACGCTGTATCAACATCTAGGTTATTTAGCGTCTGAATGATATGAAGGTGATAATGCCGGTGAAATGAGTCCGGGGTCCAGCACCGAAAGTTACCCAGCATTTGCTCGTATGGGGTTGAGGGAAAACCCCGGAAAAAACCTCAACCAGGTAACTTGCCCCGACCGGGATTCGAACCCGGGCCACCTGGTTTCGCAGCCAGACGCGCTGACCGTTACTCCACAGGTGTGGACAACATTTATATACTTTTATAGTATCCACTAAGTATAAAATAGCCACCGGTGCAGCCCAGTCGGCTAAGGCGCTTGCCTATCGATCCAGAGTTGCGCTCGGGCGCGGGTTCGATTGCCTCTTGAGATGATTACCTGGTTCGATTTTTTCCCGAGGTTTTCTCCAACCGTAAGGCGAATGTCAGGTAATCTTTGGCGAATCCCCGACTTCATCTCGCCAAATACCATTTCGCTACCATCAATCTCATCGATGCAAAATAACATAGTAGTTGGTACAATGTCGTTAAATAACCAAGTAAAAAAAGTATAAAATAAAATTTAAAATCATATAGGGCTCACGGAACCCCGGAACATACTTTGAGAAATGCTGCTCTATGGCAATTCAGCAATAATTGTCCAGACTGAACGAAGAGTGGCCTAGTGTGTACTTACATCGCCATCGCCATCGCCATCAGAGATAATAGCGATAGTGATAACCACGATTAGAGTATCCAGTATTATAAACAGTAAAGATCCCTGCAATGACATAGGATAATGTTTTCAGCACATGTAATATGCTGCCGTGCCGCCACGCTGCAACTGCCGTGCCGGTCCGAGCAGACCTAAGAGGCGTGGTTATAAGCACTAGGGAGCTCTTGGTTCAGGACGTGAGACACGGGCAATATGTATCCTATACTTCGGGGTCTCTGCACATACATCTCATATCATCATCATGAATGAAGTATGATATAGTTCACTAAACTCTCAGGACTCAGGAGGATAATAAGCATCACCCATTAATTGAAAAACTAAACGAAAAGTACCTGTAATTAAAAACAAAGAGAAATTGGCTATATGTATTTATATGAATATTTTTGCTTGTTTTTAGGTCCTCTATCTATCCTCCAAAGGTTTACCACATATTCGTTAACACCCTGTATACAGTATCATTCATGACTGACGTGTGTAACTTGAGCTCGTGGTCCCTGAGGTTACTGTGGTAAGAGCAATTCCTATAAACTTTCTTCCGATTTTCAACTGTTGCAGAGTTATCTAAGTTTCATATTTCTGAGAACAACGCCTCCACTCTCGTGCAGTAAAAAGCAACAGTCCAACTCTTTTCAGTTCCGCTTAAGGCTTCGCTCGGTGTAGACGACTTTTTAAGTTCGTGAATTTCCATTTACGATTCCGGACACATTTTAAAATTCTAAATACTGGGGTATAATTTTTATGTACACATTTTGCAACGGAAATGTTGCTGGCGCTGTTGTGGAAATATAGCTGCGACTGTCACCTGTCATATGTCCCCCCCCCCAAACGAAACTACTTTAGGCAGGGTACAAATTAAATGTTGTGAAACAAAATTTCTGCGGCGGACGACTTAAACGGGCTTTGCATGTTGTTGCTACGTTATCGTGTATGTTGCTACGTTATCGTGTAAATAAAAGTTTGCGGTTTTCCACCAATTTAACAAATTAACGCATAAATTAGTAGAATTGGGGTTGCTGCCGTACATTGCAACTTCTGTGTAATGTGATATTATACAGGGTCTTTCATAAGTAACGAATCTATCGAAAAATTAACTATTTTGGATAATTTTTTAAATGATGTTCATCCTCACGAGAAAAAACCCTTCCCGGTGTCGTACAGTCGATTTGGAAACAAACACCCCCTCCCCCTGCCGCCAGAGCTATTAAACGAAAGAATGGTTATTGTTTTAAATCTTTATTAAAACATATAAATGTAAAAACAGTTTCAATTGTTGACAAATTATGGTGTACTAGTATTTCTTACTTCGATAGGAAGTATAATAGTAATATGCGTTACAAGAGCGGTATGTTGACGTTTTCATGTTCGAGGAAAAGATTGAAAAAGCGAAACGTAGTTGAGTTTTTTTAATTTCCGAGAACATGAAAACAAACATACCGCTCGTGTATCGTACATTATTTTGTGCGAAGATCGTTTATTACATACCTGAAAGAGGAATTTCTAATTAGTTGCAATGAAATCTCCATCTTGGTTTCTGTTCAATGACGGCAACTTTGGAAAACAAATATATCTATCTTCAACATTGTTCCTATGTTTTCTGTGTTTACTACACTCCAGCAGGCCGTGATATACGTCTGTCTTTTTTTTCCCCCAGTCTATGATGAGTCTGGAATCTTGTTGATTTTTTCACGGCTTCCTTAATGTTACTTGCATTACAAATACAGTAACGTTTGTGGTGTTGTAGAGTTTACTTAATTTTTTGCAAATATTTAAAAACAATAATTAACAGTGCAATTTAGGTGAAATTGCAGTGGTAAGTTTCAAATTTATAATTATTACTATTTTGAACGTCTTTAAAAATAATATGTTAAAAGCCTAAAGCAGTAAAATGAATATCGCGCTTAAGCGGTAAGAATAGGGAAATTGTTATGTGTGTTACGTTGGGAATACTGAATGTGGTATTTCACACTTACCGCGTATTGGTTTTGTGCGGAAAGCAAGCAAATACGCACGATCTCGCACAAAGTAAATTGTAAAATTAACTCCAACTCTTTGAAGAATAAACCTTTCATATCGAAATATAGTGGAAGCTCTTAAGTTCGACATCCTATAGTTCGACAGCTTACGTAGGAGAATTATAGACACGCCCCTATACGGGCACTAAGAAATGGGTTCGCCATTTGAATGGGAATTGGTTCTGTGTCTTGTAATGATACTTTTGTTAAAGGAAAACAGAATATTTTATTGATTAGGACATCCATATTTAATCACTCATTTTAAATCAATGAACTCTTCTTTCTCTATTTGAGAATTGTGCCGTTTGTGAGACGGAACTGTCGAAACCCACTGTGGTACTAGAAGCGCATACACAAGTCTCGGGGCGGGCAGAAAATGTAAGTAGAGTACTGTATTCGTTGGTGGATAACCAATAAGAATTTGTATTCATTTCACCTGCCACACCCAGTACACTTATTGGACTGAACTTTCAATTCCGTTCAGTCGAACTTAGGAGAGTCCACTGTATATAGTGCACAAGCTGGAAAGTGATTAAATATTACTGTTGACGATATATTATATTGGAAATGTACCTGAGAGTTGTGGTTACTATTCATCTTCTTCATCATCATCATCATCATCATCGTCCTTGCAGATATTAGGCCTAGTGGCCTGTTACGGTCTCCGTCTATCTTTTCAGGGGGCGTCCCAAAGATCGTCTTCCATGTGGTATATAGCGGAGAATTTGTCTTGGGAGTCCGGAACGGTCCATCCTATTGACATGGTTAAGCCATTTTTGTCTATAGAGGATGAGATGTTCATAAATAGGTGTAATTTTCAATTCTTTTGTAATTAGTTCATTCCTTTTGTGGTCAAGCAAGCTGTAGCCGGCAGTCCTCCTTAGAAATCTCATTTCCGCAGTTGTTAGGCGTTGAACATCTGAGTTTCGGACAGTCCAGGCCTCATTACCATACATGAGGACAGGTCTTGATAGAACTTCATAAGCTTTTAACCTGGTATGTTTTTGGGTTTTCGTGGTTGTGAAAACCTGGTTGATGGTTCGTAAGGCTCCATTAAAATGTTGAATATTTTCAGATATATCAGTAACAGGTAAATATGTCAAATTATAACCTAAATATTTAAGTGAGTTTACTCCTTCTAACGTATGGGTTCTAATGCAAATTTTACTCCTAACTGGCTGTTTACCTTGGAACGTCATAATGTTTGTTTTGTTTGGGGAAATTTTCATATTGAAATTTTGTGCTATTATATTTAGGTGATGTATTGAGTATTGCAGCTCGTCTTCATTTGCAGCAAAAAGAACCTGATCGTCTGCATTATAATAATGTATCTAGAGTACAATTTCGGAAGAGCGGGATGTTTTCATGAATTGTTAGTCGCCAATGTCTGATGATGGAGTTGATATATATATTGAATAAAAGTGGTGAGAGGGGGCATCCTTGAACTCCGCAGTTCCTCGGTCTCCATTCGGTATGTTCTGATCCGATAGTAATTTTGATAATATTGTGGTTATATAATTCGTAAATTGTTCTTATAATTGCGTCTGGAACTGAATCATCTGCCAAAATTTGAAAGAGCTTATTTCTGTCAACACAGTCGAAAGCTTTTTCGTAATCAATAAAAGCTAAGTGAATTTCTTTATTAAATTCCCTATGTTTTTCCATCAAAATCTTCAAAGTAAAATGTCCATCTGCAAAATTTTCCTTTTCGAAAACCATTTTGTTCTTCACCAATGAGAGTTTTGTAGTGAGTTTCCAACTTAAGTGCTATTATTCTTGAGAAAATTTTGTATCCACTATTTAGGAGACTGATTCCTCTGTAGTTTGTGCGATCTTTGATGTTGCCTTTCTTGAAGATTGGGATGATGGTAGAGATGGCCGATATTTCACAAACCGATATTTTGTCACAGATAAACCTGTGACAAAATATCGCTATCGAAATCTGCTCCGAATCGAGTACTCTGTGATTGATATTTTCTCCTCTACGTCGTGGGTTTGCGCATGCGTATGATATAATAACAGCAATCGGGCGGTAATATTTGATTATTTTTTCGTGATATTTTGTTCAATATTATTTTTTGCAAAGTGATGATTTGTTGCGAAGTTATTAGCGGCATTATAATAACATAATCATGAGTCTGACATTTTGTTTTCATAGTCCGTCTGTAGGCCTACATATGTTTTATAAATATTTTATATATTCCCCGAGATTTTTATCAGTTTTAACATTTTCACATAACTGTGAATTTACGAATCTGTGACGCAGTTTGGTTAGGGTTTGACAATCAACTGAACATCCACAAAAAATTTCAACGGAAATCCAAACTACCTCAACGCTAGTTTAACATGAGGACAGTGCCTGCAGAAAAATTCCTTATATACGATTTTCATGTCGAAATCGTGAATGGTTCTCAAGGCTCCATTAAAATGTTGAATATTTTCAGATATAATAACAAAATATGTCAAATTATAACTAAATATTTAAATGAGTTTACAAAATTGAAGATCCTTCTAATATTTTTCAAAATTTTACTCCTAACTGACTGTTGGAACGCCATAATTTTGTTTTGTTTGGGGATTGAAATTTTGTGCATTTGGAACAGTTGATAATTTTTGTTTTGTTTACAAATTATTCAAAATTGAACGTTTTTGTGCTATTATATTTTACAAAGGTGATATATTCAATTTGCAGCTCAGTTTCATTTTAGTAGCAAAAAGAACCTGATCGTCTGCACACAAAATTGTATTTATAAATGCAACAATGTCTGATGATGGAGTTGATGTATATATTTTAAAAATGAGCGGGCATTTGAAACTCCACAGTTTATCGGTTCCATTGTATTTCTGATCCGAAATAGTAATTTTGATAATATTGTAGATTCATATAAATGGTCTGCGTTGTAAATGACGTAGTGATTACAAGTTTTAAATAATAACACCTTTGATTACCAGTACTTCTTGTGTAAAATCCTGTCTGATCAACTGTTTTCTTTTGTAATTATTTTCCAATGTTTTTCCGAATACTTATGTTTCGTTAATTTTTATTCTATGACTCAATATTATGTTAATGCACGACTTATCCATTATATTATATACAATAAAAAGGATCAATTTTTAAAACAATTAGGATAATCACATAACCTCAATTTCTCCATACCCAACTACATTAAAAATTATCAAATGATTCAATATCTACAATATAACCTCTTGGTACATGAGGTTAACTTTTGACATGTTACTGTTCAGTAAGGTAAGTATTTATTTGGTAATGGTACATGTACATAACTTATTTGTTGGATTTTCCTATATAAATCGTTGTTGTGTGGCGTGTATAGGGAAATCGTATTCACATTTCACTACTCTTCAATATTTCCTGCTAATTTTTATCGGTGTAACAAAATATCGGTGTAATTCATGCATATTGTGCTCAACGCTTCTCCGCTTACTTATCGATATAAAATATCTGTGTGACAAAATCACCGATAAAAGTCACAGATATTTAATTGTCACAGTCACAGTTGTCACAGATACTTGAAAATATCGTTTAAGCTCATCTCTAGATGATGGTTACTATTCATAGCGATAAATAATAAACACATGTTCAATTTGATTCTCAACAATAGATTTTTGTTTATACAATGTTAAGCTTAACCAGTTTCATAATATAATAACGTCATACCGGCATTACAAACTATGCAGCTGCACTCTCGCTACAACTGCGACAATGCAATAACAAAACATTATCCGATTTCCACAAGGTGTTAAAGAATAAACTTCAGAAAAGATTTACCAACAAGTTTAAAAACAAATTTCAATGTAAAATGAAAATTAAAAATAAAAAAGGAAAGAAAAAAGAGAAACAGACAGAAATTGCCGCCCTAGGCAACTGCCAAAGTTGCCTAGACATAAATCCGGCACTGACCGAACTTAGGCCCGTAACACACTTGCAGAGTTTTCGCTAGCGAAAAATGTGTTGCGAGAAAGTGGCGAAGAGCCTTCCTCCACACACTTGGCGAGTTCTCGCTATCACAGATCACACCTCGCTATGATCATCTATGCACTGCCTTGTGCAGAAAGCATTTTCTGATTATAAAATGAACAGTTTAGTATATATTTTCGAAAATACGATTCTTAAATTTGCAAACATTAGATAGTTGCTGTATTTCGCTAAATTATTACAAAATGGAAAATTACCGTCACAGTATATTTTTCTAACCTTCAAAACTCAATTTGTGACTATAGTTGACAATTTTGGCAATGACTTTGGGGAAATTATTATAGGCAAAATGTATTTAGGTTATTGTCGTACTTAAATTTAACCAAATATTGCCGTACTTCAAATTACGTACGAACGCTATGTTGAATTTGAGTATTCAAATTATGAAAATGGAGTTACATGAACATATTTTGTTTGAACAAAAAGTAGGCCTAAAATTAAAGCCAGACATATCTGAAAATCACATTGTATCTTACGAAAATAAGGGCGAGTTTTGGACACTGGTTTCGATTTGAATGACGATACGTTTAGGCGTTATTTCAGGTTGAATGGACCTCAGTTTTTGCCATTCATGATATGATAGAGGATTCTTTGCTATGTTCTGATTAAAATTTTAAACTGTTAAGACTTTGATTACTTTACTTACAAATTTTTAAAACCCTGAAGGTTCATTGCCGCCCTCACATAAGCCCGCCATCGGTTTTATCCTGTAAAGATTTTCCAGTCTTATCATCATACTTACCTCCCTCAAATCCATTTTAATATTATCCTCCCACCTTCTGTTCCCTAAAGGTCTTTTCCTCCGGTCTAACTAACACTCTATATGCATTTCTGGATTCGCCCATACGTCTATTTCTCCATGCCCATCTCAAACGTCTGGATTTCAAGTTCTAATTATGTCAGGTGAAGAATACAACAGTTCTGTGTTGTGTAACTTTCTCCATTCTCCTGTAACTTCATACCTTAGCCCCAAATATTTTCCTAAGCACCTTATTCTCAAATCCTTAACCTATGTTCCTCTCTCAGAGTAGTCCAAGTTTCACAGCCATATAGAAGAACCGGTAATATAACTGTTTCAAAATTCTAACTTTCAGATTTTTGGACAGCAGACTGGATGATAAAGCTTCTCAATGAATAATACACGCATTTCATATTTATTCTGCGTTTAATTTCCTCCCGAGTGTCATTTATATTTGTTAGTGTTGCTCCAAGATATTTTAATTTTTCCACCTCTTCGAAGGATAAATCTCCAATATTTATATTTCCATTAAGACATATAGATACATTATTTCAAATGTTTAATTAATAATATTAAATTCATCAAAATAAAATATAGCCCTATTTATTTTCAGATAATCTGATGTTTGTACAAATTTCTTCTTTAAGTTTCGTGTTTTTATAGTTTTCATCCGTGTATCATACAAATAGGCAGCTACGGGTGACATCGTACGTTCGATAAGTTTGATTCTCAACGACAAGCAGTTTCATAATATTTCAACCGGCATTAACTGCAATTATCAGCTATCTTTCCTCGTTTTCAAATAAAAAACAAAACAATTTCGCCAACAAGTTTAAAAACAAATTCAATGGTCAAAATGAGTAAATTAAAAATAAAAAAAGGAAAGAAAAGAGAATCCCAGACAGAAATTGCCGTTTTGCCTCGAAGGAATCTCTTCCAGTGTGTGGACGTCCATTTGAATCCATGTTATCAATGACCAAACATTTCTCGCTGGCGAAAACTCTGCAAGTGTGTTACGGGCCTTATAGACGTCAAGAAGGAGTTGATATGGAGCAAAATAGCACAGATGCAAAGAGCGATACTGCACATCAACGTACGTGGAGTAACAAGCATCGCCGGCACTGGAACACGATCCGAGACAGATGCAAACCTTCATGCAGAAACATTATTCAAGGAAGCAGAGCCGCGTGTGGGCCGTGAATTATGAGGTGGTTGCCTACCTTTTATCTTCCTGTTCTTGGCCTCCACGTTGAGCAGCGCGATGAGGATGACACTGACGAGGGCGGCGCAGGCGAACAGGAGCACTACCTGACCCGGCGTCTCGAACCGGCTCATCGCGGCGGTGTACTGCTCACGCCACCCCCGGGCTGCTCGTCACTGACGCCATCCACAGATCAAACTCCTGCAATGGACAACAAATGCTTCATATAGAGCAGCCGTGGCGAAAATGCCATCGCGCTCCGAGCCAAATAAAGCTGCAACGTGCACAGCACCTGGAGAGGCGGATTTGATGAGGGAAGTGAAGCAATTCTTATTAACGGTTTTCATTTTCCTTACGTCAAGCATTAAATATAATTTTATACAGTACAAGGCTACAAACTAATGTTTAGTACGTGTAACGAAGAAAGAAATGAACAAGAAAACATAGGACACATTATCACAACCTAAAATTAATTGTCTTAGAATGTATCTGCGACAGAGTTTCAAAGTCACTTACTACCTGTCGTAGTTCATCAAGAAGGTATTTGTCTGTCAGTTTGATTTAAATTTAATTTTTACTATTTTTCATTGTTGAAAATAATTTTCATCAAACGTAAGTTGTATCGAACATAGGCCTTCAACAGAGCAAGTGAAAGAACGAAGTTCAAATATTTATTTTTGCCAAAGATTTGAAAAGTTCAATATTTGTAAATCTTTACATCTATTTTCATTTAAAAAACAGTGTAAATCATCGTGACTTTAAATTGAAGATCTAATCATTATTCGTACATCTCTGAAAAAGGATCGACGTACAGAGATGATGATGAATGATGAAATAATCTTTGATAAAGTAGTAATAATAATAATAATAATAATAATAATAACTAACACTTAGGTTTTAGGGCCGTAACATAGACATTCTTAGAGTGTGGACGCATTTGGTGCCATGTTATCGGTTTTTATCAGCGAACTAACGTTTTTCGTATTCATAAACAAGTGTTAGCTATATGATATGATATGAATCCTGTCAAGAAGAGTTGATATGCGAGCAAAATAGCACAATGCAAAATAGCACCCTTAATGTTTCATCAAGTAACGTGCAGTAACTTATAATGCCGTTTTATGTTATACAACCATTTTCCTCGTAAGACAGATGAACAAATCATACATTTAATATTCTCATCATATTGTCAGCAAAAATTGCATCGTCCCATCCTACTTGAAACTTTCGATTTTATAGGGTACGTTGAGCATGGTTTCGAGAGAGACATTGCGACGATACGCCACTCGCAGGTCAGAGACAAATACAAATGGAACGGAGTTTGAACCGGCTCATCGAGGGGGGGGTTGTCACGCCAGGAAGCAAGGGAAATGCACTGACGAGCCACAATCAAACTCCTGAGTCGCAATGGACAACAACGGCTGATATAGAGAATGGTCCAATGCCATTTGCCACTTTACAGTATCAGCAATTCGTTTCTGGAACTCCCTACCCAGTTCCCTCAGGAACTGTCGAACGATATTGCAATTTAAAATTAAACTGTTTAAACACGTGACTAATATTCATGTTTAACTCTCCTGTGTGTATGTATGTATATATTTATTTATTTAAGCTGGTAGAGATAAGGACATCAGGCCTTCTCTTCCCCTCTACCAAGGGATTACAACTACAATATTAAGAATACAATTGAGTAGCTTAATATCAAAGACGGATATCTGTCCTCAATCGAAATTTAGATAGCTGTGGTTTTTTATACAATTTTTCATGCTCTTTCCAGTTATAGTAAAACCATATGCAAACTTTAACACTACATTTATAAAATAAATTGTGTTAAATATTACAAAGAACACTGTGAATTAAAAAATTGCCTCTAGATCAAAACTATGAAGACGACAGATGTCCGTCTTTGATATTAAGCTGCTCAATTACAATTATAATTACAATTAATATTAAATTTACAAATACAATAAGAATCAAAGTACTAAAAGGTTAACTGATTAATAAAGGCTAGACAGTTTATTGTAAAAGTTAAGAGAGAGAGAAAAAAAAATTATTAATTAAGTAAAAAGTAAACCTACTCTAGCAGTAAGAAAATGCTTAATAAGTTTGCTTTTGAACGCTACTAAATTCCAACAGTCTCTGATGTCACTGGCTAGGGTATTCCACAAGCGCGAGAGCAAGATTGTGTATGATGATGAATACGATGATGTCTTATGTATATATGTAATTTTCCTCAGTGTTGTATAGTTATAATTTACGTTTGAATTTGTATTTCTTGTAATTGTAATATTGGTTCACTTACCGCTTGCATAATCATTCAGTGTAACTTCTAGCCTTATATTATTTTGTAAATGTTATTTAGTATGTTTGCATTATTTTACTCAACTTGTGCTTGTATGACTATATATTTTTATTAGTGTTCTTTAAATATTAGTCTGTAAATTGTATCAACTTCTTTTGTTTCTAGCTAAGTGGAAGAGAAGGCCTGATGACCTTAACTTCGCCAGAATAAATAAATATTATTATTATATTCTTTATTTCAGACAAGCAAGCATTCTCATGAGGACAGATTTAAAAAAAAGTTATTTTTTTGCCATGTTAATAATGCCAACACAAGTGCTTACGCAAATTTTGACCACTCGAGCGCAATTACGAGACTCCAAGAAAGTAAGATTCGCTGAGCCCGTTTACAGAAATAAAGCACAATTTCATGGAAAGATGCATTGGAACAGATACGGAAATTGTTGAGCTATTTTTCAACATATTCCCCACCGGAATTGAGACATTTCTCTTATCGTTAGTCAGTTATTCAGTACGCAATAATAGGTTGGGGAAGTACAATAAAATCTTCCCCCTAAATCAACTTAATAAGAGAATAATTATTTCATTTTAAATAACCATTTATATTATATGACAAATTTCATATATAAATACTGAATTTCAAAGTTTTAGACATCAAAAATAATTTCGAATATATATTATTAACTTATTACCTCAAAAGCCAAACTAACTACTCGTCAAATTATCATGCTTATTCTATAAGACAGTATGCTATTCCTGTCCCACTATAAGCTCTAATTTCGGCCCAAGGCTATATTCAATTTATTCAATTCAATTTTATTTATTTCAAATATACAGAATAAAGAAATATAATTACAAAACAAACAAAGAGAAATACAAATAAAATAATACAAGCAATATAAAAAGAAGATACAGTAGTATTAACAAAATTTGAGACCGAATGAGCAGCGCTCGTGTTCGGTCGCAGTTCAGATATAATATTATAAATAAAAATAATAATATAAATAAATAAGTAAAATAAAATAGGAACTAAAATATAATTACAGCAGCAATGGAATTATATAATATAATATTAACACTAGAGAAGAATAATATCGCACGTGAAAAGTAGGACTAATATATATTTCAAAATTATAGAATACAAATATAATATAGGTTGATTAATTCAGACACATAGGCTATAAATTTATTTAATAAAATTGAAGATATTAACACGTTTCTAATTTTCTTGTTATATGTTAGTGGGTTACATGTTAGAAGTTCTGGGTGTAATTTAGTTAAAGCATTGTACAACCGAGGGCCAAAATTAATGCTATGCTTTAGACCAGCAGATGTGAGACATTTAGGTTCTACTACTGTTGAATTAATATTTCGTCTTGTGTCATAATTGTGTGTCTGTAATACAAACTTATTACGATTTTTATGATAAAATTTTAACAGCGTATTGTTCAATATTAAATACATTAAATTCAGAATAAATTAATTTAGTTGGATAATCGAAACGTTTCTTCAAACAAATTTTAATTATTCGTTTTTGTAGTAAATTTAACGGACTAAGATTAATTTTTGTACTTCCACCCCAAACAATTATACCATATTGAATGATAGACTGAAAAATGGCCAAATAAACATTTCGTAGAACTCTAATAGGTAAGTAGCATCGAAGATTAACGAATTTATCAATTGTTTTACGAAGCCTCTTACAAAGATAAGTAATGTGATGAGGCCATTTTAAATACTGATCAATAATGATACCCAGATATTTGACATACGTGGCTTCTTTCAAAGGTGGACATTTACAACTTTTGGGATCTAAACAATTTTCACTGTGTATTATTAGTCTATATTTATCGCTAAATTTTAAATTTTAAATTTTAAATTTAATTTAAATTTAATATAATTCTTTCATTAAAAATTATCCTCACCTAACATTAATAATGATTTTGTTTTTAAAACGGAACAGCAGAAATTATTTCTATAAGCTTTTCTCTAGATTTTAAGGATATTTCCTGCATCTCTTTGTTATAACTAACCATATTTATTTTAATGTACTGTACGTTGTTTTTATTATTATATTATCTTAATATGCTTAATGTATAAACTTTTACTTTTATCTTTCCAAAAACACTCTCGAGCACAAGCTTTCGCTTTTTCGGCAGTGAGTTAATTACAAATTACAATACAACGTGATTACAAATTATTGGGCGATTTCAGGAGGCTATATTTTCACCAATATTGAACATACTTACTTTACTTGAACTTACCACCATTTGAAAGGAGGAAGTTTGACGCAGTGCATGAGGGTAGGCCACTGAGGAAACCCAAGAGGTGGAACTTAAACTGAGAGGATTCATTCCGACACCAGGATGGGAATCCGGTGTGGCTTAGTGGATAGAGCGTCAGCACATAGAGCTGAAAACCCGGGATCAAATCCCGGTGCCGGAGAGAATTTTTCTCCGTTCCACTCATCCATCATATGATGACGCAGAATTTCTGCATGGAAATATCATATGTATTTCGGTACATCGTAATCCTATAGGAAGTTTGAAGTTTTATACTGACCTTGATGCAATCGATGTGAGCCCCACGTGTAATACAGAAAACGTTCAGATGGTGATCCCATTCTTGCCAAACACTCTCAAACATGTCTTGTGTGACGTTCCTGATTGCTGTGTTAATGCACCTTCTCAATTCGGCCAACGTCCTAAAAGAAAGGTATGTAAACAATGTCCTTGACGAAACTCCACAGAAAGAAATCACACTGTGAAATCCGGCGAACGGGATGGCCATATACAGAAGGTGATGTCTACGTCCGTTGCACGACCAATCCATCGATCTGGTAGGTGTTTACTTAGGAAAATTGGTTAATGCCACAACTCACGGACGAGGAGGAACAGGGATTCATTTGCCAACAAGAAGAGCCCCTGCACATTGACATGTGGAGTCCGGAGGTACCTAAATCAACACATACCAGGTCGATGAATTGGTCGTGCAACGGACGGAGACAGGACGTCCTGCACATGGCCACCTCGTTCACCGGATTTCATAGTGTCATTTCTTTCCGTGGGGTTTCGTCAAGGACAAAGTTTATATACCTCCACTTCCAGCGACGTTAGCCGAATGGAGAAGGCACATTAACAGAGCAATCAGGAATGTCGGACAATACATGCTTGAGAGGGTTTGGCAAGAATGGGATCACCGTCTGGACGTCTGCCATATTACACGTAGGGCTCACATCGAGTGCATCTCAGATCAGTATAAAACTTCAAACTTCCCCCTTTCAAATGGTGGTAAGATCATACATTTATGCCTATGTCCAATATTGATGAAAATATAGCCTTCTGAACCGTCCAAAAATATGTAATTTTGTAAAAGAGCTCGATGGATTTATCATTTTTTTACTTTGTTATTTAACGACGCTGTATCAACTACGAGATTATTTAGCGTCGATGGAATTGGTGATAGCGATATATTTGGCGAGATAGGCCGAGGATTCGCCATATATTACCTGACAATTGCCTTACAGTTGGGGAAACCGTCGGAAAAACCCAACCAGGTAATCAGCCCAAACGGGAATCGAACGCAGGCAAGCGCCTTAACCGAACGAGCTACGCCGGTGGCTCATTGTTATTATCACCATCATTAAGCAAGCCTATCTAATAATCCATTAACACGAACATTTTAAAGGATATATAGAACTACATAGAGATTTATAATCCAATAACTGGAAATTCTTTCTTACATAGACTCAAATATCTTTCACCCAAGTCTCATTTATAGCAAAAACAGTAAAAATGATGATATCGTGCTTCACTTGCATTATTCTCACATCAATTTACTTGTATGCTGAAAATGCGTATTTACGTCAAAACCTCGATATTTATGTCTTTCAGCATCACAAAACTTTGTTTATATTTCGTGTAACGATTAATAAAAATTTACGCAAGGAACATGACGCACAATTAACCATTACAAACACTAAATTCATTAAAAATTCGTCGTCGGAAATCGAACCCCGGTTCACCCGGTTCGCGCTCTGCAGTTGTCGTAACGAAAGCATTTCCTTGCATATTAATGGGTCGCAAGGGCAGGTCTGTCCCTGTATTATTTATGAGAGCCAGCCGCACAGCCACTGTGACCCGGGTCCGATTTTAAACATGCACCACGACGATCTGGTGGGAATCCTCCAGTAATTGGTTTCTAATCCCTGGTAAGAACTGTCGCATGACTAATGCAGGGGGACGGGAGCAGGAAAGGGTTCACTTCGTACGAAACAAATCCCACTGCTGGGCACACAGAATAACGCAACTAGAAAAGCAAGAGTACGACTAAACAAGAGTGCATCTCCAGCGAAAGAAGTCAACATTGCTACGTCTTGCAGGTAAACAGTGGAGAATCACGGTCGTAAAAGAGTAGTATGCTCTTACTAGGAGTGCGATAGAAAGCTGCAGAATAATAATACGGTAATGCTTTATTTTTCTGGCAGAGTTAAGGCCGTGAGGCCTTCTCTTCCACTCAACCAGGGGATAAAAAGGAAATACACCGTGTCCACACTAAAAGTATACAGAAATAATAGCTTATAATTTCACAACCGTATATCTATTCTATGTATATAATTTGAACTGGTAATGGAAATTACGGGAAAAGGGCTGAACGGATTTTAATAAATGGCCCCTCATTTTGAAGCTTCGAACCCAAAGTTTTTCGGAAAAGTAGTAGTTTTCAGTGAAATGTCAATTTTCCTACATAATTTTCTTATTTTCCAAAATCCATCTGTTGTCAGTTTTGAGAACTAATTTTATCGAATCACGGCCGACTTGATTAAATTTCAGAACAAAACACAAACTACAATAAACAATAGGCTATTATACGAAGGCCATGACCTGCAGTATTGCAGACACATTTAGAGCTCAATTCAATTTGTTATTAAAAACTGATTCTGCAGTGTATAACAATTGAAGGGTACACGGGAATAACGATCAAGGACCATTTTAGAAAGTTTCGAGAAAAACGAATTTTAAAGTTTAAGCACTTAATACTTTGTTATGTGTGTATTTAATAAAAATTGACGTAGTGGAATGTCAAGAACGATGATTTCTTATTACTAGCTAGACCACATGATAGTACTTCCTTTCCACTATAAGATAGCATTATTAACTCAATTTCGATTTTTATGGACCTTGATCGTTTTTCCCGTGTACCTTTCAATTTTCTGAGTATAGCTGTGTATTGGATATTCAAATCTACGAAACTTGAGGTGGTTTGATGACATTATTATCATTAGAAATTAAATATTATTATAGTTAATATGATGCATCTATTTTTCATTAATTGTACATAATATTGATGCTATATTGATGACATGAAAGTGAAACGTTTTGAGGTTATGTAAGTAAATGTAGAGAATATCTTAATTTAGATCTTCATTTCTATAATTTACTGAGTGGCTGCTATATACAGTATAACTACAAAACTTAAGTAAGATAATAATATTGTTATTAAAAATCAAATGTTTTTATACTTATTAGCCCAGTGGGGTTGGGTCTTTTTCATATACTTAATGGCGGTGTAGTGTAGATATTGATATGTGTCATTGTCTTCAGTATTGGCTCGAGAGAGCGCAAAAATTACAGTTCCAAAGGAAAGATAAAAAGGTATTACTTACTGATAAAATAACAGGCCTAGAAAATTTTGTAGTCTCCAGATCATTTCAGCAAGATCTCTTAGTAGGATAAAATGATTTTACGCTCTACATTTCAAGTTCTACATGCAGCAGCTATGCGAAAATGCTATTGTTCGAAAGCTTAGCAAACCTGATATTTTTTTAACTATCGCCTACACTCCACAATGACCTGAAATAGCTACTGCTATCGTCCTGACATTGATACTTGCGTTTTCGCGTTGAAACTCCAAAACTGGAGTTGGATAGATTCAATAGAAAGTATTTGGCCTAAAAAAATCCATTCAGAGGGAGTATGTTTCATTATAATGGAAGCAAATAACTATTAACAAGACAAGTATTCTTCATTGAAACTAAATCTGAAAAATTTTTATTTGAACGTCTAACGAACTTAGTTTGCAGCAGCATTTGCTGCACAAGCCACTAGTTATATTATATTCTAGTTATATATAATAAAAGTAATATAGTACAGTTATATGAACACTTTTTAATGATTGAATAAAATTAATAAAATCCGTTAAAAACCATACATGTTACGGAGGAATGCTCCTCCATCTTCAGTGGTAGTACCACGACGCTGGTACAGATGTTCGACCGCGTAACGTAGCTTAAGGAAGATTTCATATAACTGTATTATATTACTTTTATTATATATAACTATCTTACTCATGAACACTGTTGCATCTGACCTAACTTATGTAATTTAATATTATATTCTTTTGAGAAGATTAACTCCATATGTAGATGAAATTATTGGGGATCAGTGTGGTTCTAGACGTAATAGATCAACTTTTGATCAGATATTTTGCATTCGACAGATAATGGAGAAAAAATGGGAGTATAAAGGTACAGTGCATCAGTTATTATTCATAGATTTCAAAAAGGCATATGACTCGGTTAAGAGAGAAGTTTTATATGATATTCTTATTGAATTTGGTATTCCCAAGAAACTAGTTCGATTAATTAAAATGTGTCTTAGTGAAACGTACAGCAGAGTCCGTATAGGTCAGTTTCTGTCAGATTCGTTTCCAATTCACTGTGGACTAAAGCAAGGAGATGCACTATCACCTTTACTTTTTAACTCTGCTCTAGAGTATGCCATTAGGAAAGTCCAGGATAACAGAGAGGGTTTGGAATTGAACGGGTTACATCAGCTGCTTCTCTATGCAGATGACATGAATATGTTAGGAGAAAATCCACAAACGATTAGGGAAAATACGGGAATTTTACTTGAAGCAAGTAAAGAGATAGGTTTGGAGGTAAATACCGAAAAGACAAAGTATATGATTATGTCTCGTGACGAGAATATTGTACGAAATGGAAATATAAAAATTGGAAATTTATCCTTTGAAGAGGTGGAAAAATTCAAATACCTGGGAGCAACAGTAACAAATATAAATGATACTCGGGAGGAAATTAAACACAGAATAAATATGGGAAATGCCTGTTATTATTCGGTTGAGAAGCTTTTATCATCCAGTCCGTTGTCAAAAAATCTGAAAGTTAGAATTTATAAAACAGTTATATTATCGGTTGTTCTGTATGGTTGTGAAACTTGGACTCTCACTTTGAGAGAGGAACATAGGTTAAGGGTGTTTGAGAATAAAGTGCTTAGGAAAATATTTGGGGCTAAGAGGGATGAAGTTACAGGATAATGGAGAAAGTTACACAACACAGAATTGCACGCATTGTATTCTCCACCTGACATAATTAGGAACATTAAATCCAGACGTTTGAGATGGGCAGGGCATGTAGCACGTATGGGCGAACCCAGAAATGCATATAGAGTGTTAGTTGGGAGGCCGGAGGGAAAAAGACCTTTGGGGAGGCCGAGACGTAGATGGGAAGATAATATTAAAATGGATTTGAGGGAGGTGGGATATGATGATAGAGACTGGATTAATCTTGCTCAGGATAGGGATCAATGGCGGGCTTATGTGAGGGTGGCAATGAACCTCCGGGTTCCTTAAAAGCCAGTAAGTATTAAAATATATGAAGACTGCCTATTACGCCTATTTTAACAGTATTTGAAAATATGGTATCTTATTATGGGGCAACAGCACTCATATCATCAAGATTTTTAAATTAGAAAAAAAGGCCAGCACAGTAACATTTACCAGTTCTCTTTATCATGAACATTGTCGTTTTTTATTTTATTAACGAGAAGATTTTAACTGTTACCAATTTATATATTTTTAATTATTAATGTATGTCAAACAAAATTTTATTAATTACATTTTTTGGAAAGATTGTCATGATCATAATACTAGGCAATTAAGTATGTTTCATCAACAAAAATGTCGACTAACAAAGACCAGCAATTTTTTTTTTAATAACGGCATTAAAGTGCCTAACAAAATGTCCACATATTTATTTACCTTAAGCAATGGTGAATTTTGAAACGATTTCTCTAGTTCGCGCATTAGTAAGTATTTTATGATGTACTAGTAATATGCGTTACAAGAGCGGTATGTTGAAGTTTTCATGTTTGAGGAAAAGTTTGAAAAGCGAAACGTAGTTGAGCTTTTTTAATTTCCGAGAACATAATGTATCGTACATTATTTTGTGCGAAGATCGTTTATTACATACCTGAAAGAACAATTTCTAATTAGTTGCAATGAAATCTCCATCTTGGTTTCTGTTCAATGACGGCAAATTTGCAAAACAAAAATATCTATTTTCAACATTGTTACTTTAAAATATTTTCTGTGTTTACTATACTCCAGCAGGCCGAGACATAGGTCTGTCTTTTTTTTTCCCCCCGAGTCTATGATGAGTCTGGAATCTTGTTGATTTTTGCACGGCTTCCTTAATGTTACTTGCATCACGAATGCAGTAACTTTAGTGGAGTTGTAGAGTTTACTTAATGTTTGCAAATATTTAAAAACAATAATTAACAGTGCAATTTAGGTGAAATTGCAATGGTAAGTTTCAATTTATAATTATTACTATATTGAACGTCTCTAAAAATAATATGTTAAAAGCCTAAAGCAGTAAAATCAATATGTCACTTAAGCGGTAAGAAGAGGGAAATTGTTGTGTGTGTTAGGTTGGGAATACTGATTGTGGAATTTTAAACTTTCCGCGGATTGGTTTTGTGCGAAAACCAAGTAAATACGCACGATCTCGCACAAAAGATTTTTTTTTAACATATTGTGAATTTATTTCCACTCAACAATAGGATTTTATTCTTCCAACAATAATTCCTTTCTACAATTCACCTTAAACGCTCTCGTCAACAATTGGATCTTCACTCAACACAGTATTCGTTATAGTACTCCACCGACGACAATGACAATTTACTTGGACTATTACGAACAACAATGAACTGTTAATCTTAACTAATATTTACAAAGCACTATTTACAAATCAGAACTATCAGTTCTCAGTTCACAGTTCTTCTATCTCAGGCACTCGAGTTCACAGTATCTCGAACCACAGACCTTCAGAGACAGTTCACTGTACTCGAACTCAGGTCCCTCCAACTGCGGTCCACTGCACTCGAACTCAGGCCTTCGGATGCTGACGCAGTTGCGGACGCACACTCGAGTCGAACTCCGGTACACAAGACTGGCTTGCTTGCTCTGGCTTTCTCACTGACTGGCTGACTAATCAACTGAAAACTACTCGAGTTCGCTGGCGTTTCTTCTTTTATAGCGAAATCATAGTTGCGAGAAATTTCTACAGCTGTGCAAAGAATTATCTGGATATCTCCACTTCGACGGACTTCTCGAAGAGTCGGGAAGGTCCGTTCCCCCTTCCCTCCGTAAGCAGCTGCGTGCGCGATCTCCCCTCGTCGCGTGGGCCCTTTCCCCTTACTCCGCCGCACGCCGTTCCTTAGTGCTCCGTGAAGCCCGCGCGATCTGCTTTCTTGCGGGACGCTGGTCGTGAGTTCGAATCTCACGTCGCTGTCACAATATGGTGGGATATGATGGTAGAGACTGGATTAATCTTGCTCAGGATAGGGATCAATGGCGGGTTTATGTGAGGGCGGCAATGAACCTCCGGGTTCCTTAAAAGCCAATAAGTATGTAAGTAACTTTCAAATGCATTTGACAAGGTCTATTACACTATTTCAGTGTCTGTTATGTAAATAATTAAAAATAAATCAAATAAATCAATAAATCGGTGCTCACCCAGCACTGTAATGAATTTGGGGAGCTATAATGAGCAGCGAAATCCTGTTTCGTAAGCCAGCTATAAAGATTGTGGAAGGGGATCATAGCTGTAACTACACGTTGTCCCCGTACTTGTTCGATCATCTTCCATCTCTGCTGAGGAACGCGGACGTGTGGCCAGCAGCTGGCTGTAGGCTTGTCCCTCTAAGGCAGGCATGCCAAAACCCTGTGCAATCGCGCACATTCTGCAGTTGTCTCTGTGCGATGTGCAGTTCCTATTCCCCTACCTGGAGGGAGTGAATCAGGTTGCAGGGGAGCGCGTCAGGGTTATACACCAGTCGTGGCGAAAATGTGACTCACGAGCACATTGTGGCTCGCAATGATAGCTGTGCACTTCTACCTCCCCCAACCCCCACCCTCTCAGTCACTGGAGTCAAACTCCGTTCCATTTGTATTTGTCTCTGACCTGCTGGTGGCGTCGTCGCAATGTCTCTCTCGAAACCATGTACCTCTACAAAACGAAAGTTTCAAGTAGGATGGGAGGACGCATGTATGATTTGTTCACAAGTATTACGAGGAAACGGTTGTATAACATAAAACAGCATTATACTACACGTCACTCATGAAACATTAAAACGTTAAGTGTTATTGTTATTATTATTATTATTATTATTATTATTATTATCATATCATCATCTTCTCTGTACGTCGATTCTTTTTCAGCAGATGTACGAATAATGCGGTTAGATCTTCAATTTACAATGTGATGTTAAATGAAAGCTAGATGTAAGGACTTGACAAATGTTGAACTTTTCAAATCTTTGCCAAAAAATAAATATCCGAAGCTTCGTTCTTTCGCTTGCTCTGTTGAAGCCATGTTCGCTACAACTTACGTTTGTGAAAAATTATTTTCAACAATGAAAATAGTAAAAACGAAATTTAGATCTCGACTGACAGACAAATACCTTCGTGATCAACTACGACTGACAGTAAGTGGCATAATTCATGATTTTGAAACTCTATCGCAGACACATTCTCAAGACAGTTAATTTTAGTTTGTGATAATGTGTCCCATGTTTTCTTGTTCATTTCTTTCTTCGTTAACACGTACTAAACATTAGTTTGTAACCTTATACTGTATAAAATTATATTTAAGTGCTTGACGTAAGAAAAATGAAAATCCGTTTAATAAGTCAGACAGTTGCTTCACTTCCCCTTCGGGTGTCCGCCTTCCTCCATAGGTGCTATGCACGTTGCAGGTTATACAGTGGCTCGGCGCACGATCACATTTTCGCCACGGTTGCTATACAGTATCTGCAGTAGCAGATCAGGTTTTGTTTCAGTAACACAGATCAGTACGGGTGCTGATTGAGCTGTGACTGTGAATGCGTTATTAAAAATAAAGTGAGGAGTCCACAGATAAAACGAAGAAGAGGAATCAGGAATCATATAACATAATTCTTATAATGTTTTCCTTAGCCAACAATAATTATTTTAAAATGAGAGGTTTTCATCAGCCCATGTCGAAGTAATAGTCTTGTGACAGTTTAGATCAGATTAGTAAAGTTCTCAAAATATGATATTCGCTAGCGCTTATTTCTTAATCAATACTCTCACGGCAAAACAAACTTGACAATGGCGTTGCTTTGGATTCTGTACTAACACAGCCATCAAAGGTTAGACGACTTACGACTTCCATTTCATAAGCTGGTAAGTGATGAGAATATAGTGAGGAATACATGTGAGGCTCTTGAGGTTGTAAGGAGCGAAGAAAGCAACTACACTCAGGGACAAAAAAAACCGGACACTTTAATATTTGCTGGTATTTTGTAAAACATTATCTTCTCATACAATATTATGGTAGCCATCTGTTGTTATGGAGACGTGTATACATTGTTGATTGTTTTTGTTTTATAAACAAGCCATTACAACCAAATATTCCAATATTGCTTTCGGAGTCTCAGCTATAACAATTTTGTCTCAACCATTTTGTGCTTCATTATCGTTATCATTCGTTATTTCTTTATTTTTACATTTTCTGAGTTTAAGTGGGGTTGTAACATTTGTCTTAAAACAAGATGCGACCTGAAGATGTGGCTCGAGCTGTAATGATGGACGCAGTGTTCGTTACATTGCAAATGTTATGAATATAGCTAGAAGCACAACCCATGATGCCATAAAACGGTATAGAGAGACCCTAGAATATACCAGAAGAAGGTTCGGGTCGTCCAAGAGCTACAAATCCAAATGAAGACAGATATATGGTGTTGAGAGTTCTTGCAACCTGCCAGCTACTAGTGTAGCCCAGCAATTTGCTAACCAAATTGAGAGCATGCCAAGACGTATGGATGCAGTTATTCAAGCCAGAGGGGTAATACCCGTTACTAAAAAGAGTTTTTAATGTTTAAGGCACCATAAAATGAAAAACAGTTAGACCAAACGATGCCATAGTTATACGCCCTTTGTAATTTTTTGTAAATTTTCTCATCAGAATTTTTTTTTCAAATGTTGTCGTATGAGGTGCTAAATGAAACATTATTTTGTTTAAATGGGTTTTGTTTCATTTTGAAATAATTGGCAACAAAATACAAGCAAATATAGAAGTGTCCGGTTTTTTTTTTGTCCCTGAGTGTATTTGCAAGGCGGAAAAATTTTCTGGAAAAATATATAATGGTAAATTTTCCATCTCACGTTACTATATTATGTTAATATACTTACATTAATAAATCTGTAAACCTGACGTAAAGAGAATATCGTCGCTTCACAGCTTGTGACTACACTTTTAATTTCTTTCAGTAACGTTCCCAACTTGTCGATACTTGCGCTCGAAGTTTTCCAAATAAAGTACATGTGAATTTAAATTCTAAGGTTAATTTATATTATTTATTAATGTTAATTTATATTTACATACAGCACGGACTTCAGTGTAAAAACTTTAATGTCCTACTGCATGTAGGTAATTAATTGGGAGTATAATATTTTCTTCATCATTTGTGTACCAATGGTCCAAATATATAATAATGCTCGACGAACAATGAAAGAATAGGGTCTATTACTTTAAAATAATTCATTAGTACCTACTACATAAAATGAAATACTGTGTTCGTTTTTTTGTTCTTTCGAAATTACTGCAATATTTTTTTCTTCAAATACTAGGCCTATATAAAAATCATATTAATATATTATGCTTTACATACCACTGCTTTGTGAAGTATAACTGAGTAAGCCTGTTTCTTGTTTTACAATTATCAAATATAGACGGGTCCACACCTGTGGAGTAACGGTTAGCGCGTCTGACCGCGAAACCGGTGGCCCGGGTTCGATTCCCGGTCGGGGAAAGTTACCTGGTTGAGGTTTTTTCCGGGGTTTCCCTCAACCCAATATGAGCAAATGCTGGGTAACTTTCGGTGTTGGACCCCGGATTCATTTCACCGGCATTATCACCTTCATCTCATTCAGACGCTAAATAACAGAAGATGTTGATAAGCGTCGTAAAATAACCTACTAAAATAAATAAATCAAATATAGACACTGATAATAACCGTGTTTTTTTTTTTCTAGTCAACCAACTTTGAGAGGGGACACGAACCTGGGCTAGTGAAATTGTGGACAAAGAACTAGGAATGTAAATAGACCATTAGGTCGGCTCTTCTGATGGTCAAGACTTGAGCCACCCCTGCCCCACTGGGGATTTACTTTTATTATTATTATTATTATTATTATTATTATTATTATTATTATTATTATTATTATTATTATTATTATTGTGTTTATAATGCCCAAATGCTTATTTAATCCAAACTAGCAGCAAGAATAGATTATTGTACACCCCTCCAGCTAAGAACTGGTAAGAGCAACGCTTGAATGATGCAGTTCGCACAGATCGGCGTTCTGCGCACATAACTGCACATTCAGTGTCTAATTTCTGGCATACCTGCTCTAACGGCTGTCGCGCAACGAATTTGTTTTGTTTCTTTTTTATTATTATTAATGTCTGTTGTTTCAAACATTTCCTTCTTCATTTATATTCCATCGGCATAAATTTGCATATAGTGAATTTTTTGACCACCAACAAGAACGCGAGAAGCATGTTTTCAAAGAATCCATTATCCTATTATATTATATTTCCATCACAATATGGTTGTACTGTCATAGTGAAACAGAAAGTGTGTTACCCGGACTTTATTCCGAAACAAACGTCAATACAGACGCTCTGACAATGGAGTGGGTACAATGACAAGCGGTTATGATGCACGTTCATTATTCTGCCACACGGCGGCGCTGCGGTCGAGGCAGCAGCTAGCACACAACCTGATGGCACAGTGTGGTTACAAATCAGTTCGATCTGTAGTCTCAAGATTAAACCTGTCTGACTGACAGGGCCGTCAAAAAATCAACAGAAACGTCTATCACATGATGTAGAGCCCGCACGTTCTGTGAACAATGTCTGTCGCATCTCTACACATGGGAAAAATGTCATGAATTCTTCATTCGGAATCAAAACTGATATTAAATGTGTTATGTTTTACAATGTGAACACTTTTTTCTCAGTTTGTTACTGCTACGAAGTTAAAGCATAGTGCTGTCAGGGGGATTTAATTCTAAAGCTGCAAGGTGTATCATCACAGAAGTTCGTCAGATTGCCGCAATGGGACCGGAGTGTTGCTAGCTGTGTTCGATGAAAATGATGGGAAATAATCAGTGGCGCCTCGTGAACTTGTGGATTGGGAGAGCTGCAGTAGATTTTGGTACATACAAATTTCACTTCTTGATACCATTAATAATAAGTATAGGACAAAAATAAATGCACTACATATCGAAAAACCAAAACTTCCTGACTTAGTTGGGAGATGTCTGTGGGACCATTTGCTAATCCCTAAGAAAAACTAATACCATCGATTTCAGTCTGAATTTCAGATCGGCAGACACTCAACTTACAATCTACCAGCTCATTCTGAATTGTCTTAGAATAACCTTAAACAGTGGCATGTTCCAAATGATTTTTGAGAGGCTCGTTTAGATTATTCACGAACTGTAGCAACCCACGAAATACATCAGGGTTCTTCGAATCGTTTTTCCATCATGTCCCCTAAGGGGAAGTTCGTATTGGCCACAAAATTTGGTACAATCAATGTTTTTATTTTAATAATTTCACGATTTTTTCTCACTTCTTGATTATGTTTGAGAATGTTTGTTCTATTCGTTTCACTTATTTGCACAGCAGTATGAGTTGAGTAACATAGCCAATGAAACAACATTTTTCAGGTGAGACTGCGAAGATTCGTGCATTTTGCTTTTTAGGGGCAAATGTCCTAAATCTATCACACCACTCCTAGTCCATGCAGCATCACCACCGAAGAGGAGGCAAGAAAAACAAAATACAGATTTTTTTTTTTTGTTCACATTCACGTAACCACAAATACTTAGCGTAAATTTCATTGTTATACTTCCTTACATATTATGCACTATTTCGGCTGGATGAAGCTTAAGTAAGATTTAAGTCGGGTAACGGACGACCCTTTAATATCACTTCATTACATCAATATTCTCCGCAAGGGAAAGTTGAGAAAAATAAAATTAATATTCTGTAATTCACACACACTCATGCTTGCAAATTTGCACTGATTATGTTACGGTCTAAAGACGTCACACCAAAGCAACACTCAGATATAACTTACTGATGGTCAAAAATTTTCTAAAACTGGAAAAGAAGCCTCTTTCGTATTTTACGTGCTATATCAAAAGGATTCTACTCGTGCAATCATTTTGAGTTAAGGCAAATATTAGGTTCTGCTGGAGGCTGGATATATACGTAATAATATTAAGAATATTAATTTCGTTATATTAACTCAATAAGATTCTACAACAATAAGTATGTGAAAAGAAAAGAAAAATTTTATCATTAAGTTTCAAGGGAACAGAGAATCCATCTGACGCAGCATTACAATAGCGGTGTGGGAGGAGAGGAAAGATCCCTTGTGGCCTGGCTCTGCAAGCCACTGCAGCGAGATATGGGTTTTAAACAGCGGCATTTTCCCTCTGCTTCCCTTCATCTCTCTACCCCCTGACCATGCAAGACACACTCTCTATGAGCTGACCACCCTGCAGATTCCAGGACGACTTTGAATGCAGTGTCAATTCCAATACAGTCGACGCGCAAAAAGATTATGCATAAGATAATAGTACACATTCCCGGCCAGATGAAATATAACGCAATTTACCAATAAAAGTTGTAACAATTCTTCTACAAATTAAAATAAATATTATTCTTATTTTCCTGTCAAAGCAGGGAGTGCTGCAGCCCCGCAGCTCTTATGGACGAGCCGCCCCTGGAAATAATTGATTATAAGTGACAGTTTTAAACAGATATTACTGATACACATTATTTAATGGTGAACGGGAGAAGAGTTCGGGGTAGAAGAATGTATCAGATGATAGATATTATATGGATCACATACGGATTTTGTAATAAAATTATTAATATTTGTTTATACATACATTAAACAACTTAAAATATACAAAGATGGTACAGTTAAAATTTCAAGTCTCGTGCAAAGTACATATTTTTATTTTATTTTAGAAAAGGGTAAGTTGTGTACGTGCATTCAAGGAAAGGTTTAGGAACTTTCGAAAGAAAAATAATAAACCCGAATAGGATTTGAAGTCCACTGACTTCACAAAGACGTGACAGTAATTATTCCAGGGCTAGTAGTTTGACAAATATTTTCGAAGAAAATTCTTCTAGCAAGTAATAACCAACACCTATAATGTCAGCTAGAGAGAGGGCCAAACTTGCAATCCCTTCCATTTTGGTGTAATTGTCATTTGAATTTGATATTTAGAAAAATGCTGATATAGTGGCATGCATATTGTGGTTAAACATTTCACTTAAACTGATAAACCATTACGCTTCTTAGGGAGTAACATGAAAAATACTAATAATCACAGATTACACACAGGCTAATAATAATAATAATAATAATAATAATAATAATAATAATAAATAATAATAATAATAATAATAATAATTAGGGGTAGGATTTTGTGGATGAAATTGCATCTTTTTTCTAGTATGCCAGAAACATAACTGCTTTAGTATTTATATGTTATGTGATAAACTGAGTGTTTTAAGACATATTTGTTAGGGCATTTTTTGTCTGTTTCAATTCATAAGAGCATCTTTTGTGTTATTCGGTCAGACATTTTTGAGGCATTTTCATTTAATTTTGGCCACAAATCCCCATTATTAATATAAAATAATGTTTATTTCCTTTGATATTTTGTCTACATATTCTGTCCATCAATACCCTTTATTTTTTACTTGACTATTTAACGACGCTGTGCCAACTACGAGGTTATTTAGCGTCAATGGAGTTGGTGATAGTGATATGATATTTGGCGAGATGAGGCCGAGGATTCGCCATAGATTACCTGAAATTTACCTTATCGTTGTTAAAAACCTCAGAAAAAAATCAGCCCAAGCGGGAATCGAACCCGCGCCCAAGCGCAACTCCGGATCGGCAGGCAAGCGCCTTAACCGACCGAGCTACGCCGGTGGCTAATACCCATTATTTTGTATAATATTTAATCGTTTTTCTACACAAATATTGACATGTTAACATAATACACCCCATGTAATGGATCAGTCCAACCATCCCTTCAATATATACTCCTCTATACCTGCTAATTCCGTATAAGAGTGGCCTTGTGATGGGTTACATGGAAACTACATCAGGTAAAATAATTAATTGAAGTGTACTACTTAGAAAAAATTACGAAATACGAAAAGCCTGAAATCCCATACGGGCAACGGCCTCCTACAGGAGTGTAGGGTGAGCTGAAGGTCTGCTAAACTTGGGGAGCCAGTCCAAGAGAGCTTACACTATACTTACAAACTAAACACATAAACAAATTATACCAACTAAACACGAAAAACTATACAGACTAAACACATAAATTATGCAAACTAAACATCCACAAAACACTATGCAAACTAAACACATAAATTATAATCTGAAACACAACTATCCACACTAAACACACGATAAAAAAAGAAAAAAATTACACAAACTGAACACATACATAGTCTTAACTCACACACAAACTAAATACACAAAAACCTATACAAATTGCACACACAAATTGTAGAGCCTAAACACACAAACTATCTAAACTAAACGCACAAAAACGATGCAATTGAATACAAAAATTTTACTAACTAAATACATGTAACTATACCAACTATACACGGAATCAAACTATCCAAACTAATATGTAAAATTAAATAAACTTAAATGTTGGTACTAGAATTTAATTTAATTACAAGTCTAAAATTAAGTAGCACAAAACTCCTTTTCCTACTAAGCCAACTTTAGAATGTAAGTTCAACTTTTAGGGCATTTTAAGGGCATTCTTGGAAGATTTTTAGGTCATAAATGCATTGTTTTTAGGACTTTTTTATGATTTATAGGTCATCAAAATCCTAGCCCTAATAATAATAATAATAATAATAATAATAATAATAATAATAATAATAATAATAATAATAATAATAATAATACTGGTCGAGCTGTGTAACGTGAGTTGTAATTCCTATTTTTTCCACCAATGGCTATAACATTAGCTTACAAATTCAATAGTCTCCGGATCGTATACAATGAGTTGGAGGTCTTCAAATGTATTTGTCTATGACAGCGATTACTAGGTCAGTATACATGAGATCGTCTCATAGCGGCACTAGCTCATCTTCTCGCGCAATGTGTGTTGTATTTTATATTATATATCATCATTTCCTTAGTAATTAGATTTGTTCCATTATTCTCGTAGTCAACAAACGTAGACTGATATTTCAGTGTAACATTGGGGCAAATAAATAACGATATTGTATTAATTTATAACTGTTGAGGTTTATATCGGACACACCATTCCCACTCCGGGATATCCAACGCTAAAAGCCACAGAATTCTGGCTTGGGAACACACTTTAACCTTTCATACACTCCAAATTAACAACGCTTTAAATTTAGTACTCATATACACCATGTTTCAAAATTACGGTAGCACTTTTATATGAATATTATTAAGTACATATTAGGGTCTAATAATATAGTAACTTTGTATACTAACGAATTAAATACAATTTAACTTCCATATTTAAGTTAAATTATAATTAGCTAATTATGAATTAGTTTAGATTTTGGGATGGAAATTTCAGTACAAAAATCAAAAGTAATGGCATTTTTAGGACAAGACCCAGTGAGAAGTAAGATAATACACAATAACCAATGCCTCGAACAAGTGCAAAATTTCAATTATCTGGGTTGTGAAATATCTTATCAAAATGAAAAAGATGTGAACAAGAAAATTACCAAATTTACACAAATTCTAGGAATAATAAACAATACATTAAAAGCTAAATTAGTACAAAAATCTACAAGAATAAAAATATATAATACACTAGCATTACCCACCCTTTTATACGGAAGCGAGATTTGGACATTAAAGGAAAAAGACATGAACAAAATCAAAGCAACGGAAATGAAATTTTTCAGGAGAACAGCAGGATATACTCTTTTAGACCGAAAAAGGAATGAAGAAATTTTAGAACAATTAGAAGTAGAGTCAGTAGAAGAAAAAATCACCAGATACAAATTCAATTGGCTAGATCATGTAAGAAGAATGGAAAATTCAAGAATCCCAAAAATTATGATGCAATATAAACCTAGAGGACATCGTCGACCAGGAAGACCGTTAAGAAGACTGCTAGATGGGGCCGAAACAGGTCTACAGAGGCCTAATTCGTGAAGGATGATGATGATGATGATGGATTAGTAACATGATGGTGAAATCGGCCATTAATCACTAAGGGTGCTATTCATAGACATTTCGCAGCACGCGCTACGAGCGTACTAAGCTAGCCCCGGCTATCCACTGGTTACTAGTACAGAATTCAAATCATATCCTATCGCTAACACAGGTTTAAGAATATGAAAAACACTGATCATCCACCGGAAGCCCGCGCTAAAAATGTTTATGAATACGGCCCTAATATATTAGGCAGTCAATATATTGCATTAGTACGTTTGTGAATAATTTCAAGGGAAAAATTGTTCCAGGGCCGGGTATCGAACCCAGAACCTTTGGTTAAATGTACAAACGCTTTACCAACTGAGCTACCCGGGAACTCTACCAGACACCGATAACCAAAGGTCCCGGGTTTGATATTCAAATCAACTTTACCTGCAAGCTTGATTTGCACAGTACTTTTTGTGTCCACGGTGATCTTATCTTTCTACTTGTATTTTTTTACTCCCCTCTTCTTGTATTTTTACTTTAGACTATTTATATTTATTTACTTCTATCTGCATTTTTGTATTCTGGTGGTGTGATAGGGAAGACCTGAAAGTCTTAACTCCACCAGATTAAATAAATAATAAATAAATATTATGTCATGAAAAAATAAATAAATATTGTTGTTATTATTATTATTATTATTATTATTATTATTATTATTATTATTATTATTATATCAATGCAAGAATCTGAGTCATTGTAAAGCAAGTTAGAATCGTGGGTTAGAATAGTGTGACGTAACTCCAGACGTCAGTTTTTTTTGTAAAGTCATTAAGGGTGATATAGTTACATTTTGTAAGCAAGTGACGTCAGATGTTCAAATTTTTGTTATTGACAAATTTCGATATTTTATTTGACACTAGAGTATAAATTTTTCAAGTCAAAAATAAGAAAACAATTGAAAAATTAAAAGCAACAGCTGCACAGATAAATTCTAGAAATTATCCAGAAGAATTTCTGAAAAACTCAATATTTTTAGGAGGTTCACAGATTGTTTGCGGATATAGGTGCAGAATAATTTGCAGCAATCCTGTGATTCCTCAAGCATAATTTTGTTGTGATGTATCCTCTTCATTTCTCGCGTGACCGAACGCCCGAATGTGTGTGTAACAATCAAGCGGCACTTCAAGCGATAATCACCGGCGCACGAACCGTTGGCCCGCGGTCAAGTATGTAAATAATCTATCTGTGTACACATACACTCCAATGAGTGGCAGAATGCTTTTCAAATATATACGAGGAGATAATACACTGTACAATGACAACACCTTTATTTGCTAACGGCCAGACGTCCGCAGCAAACTTAATGAAGACTTTTACATGAACTAAACTAACTTACGAAGAAATATAATACGATAATATCAGATGAAAAATAACTGCAGTGGCTTTTAAAAGCAAAATTATCCATATTTTAAGAACATTATAATCAGCTTAAAATGTTTAGATATTCCAATTCGTGGTGCGAACAGCCAGGATCGACTAGCGGCCAAGACAAAGAAAACCACCACGACGAAGACGAAGAAAACCACCACGATAAAGACAAAGAAAACCACCACGATGAAGAAGAAGAGAACCACCACGATGAAGACAAAGAAAACCACCACGATGAAGACGAAGAAAACCACCACGATGAAGACAAAGAAAACCACCACGATGAAGACAAAGAAAACTACCACGATGAAGACGAAGAAAACCAACACGATGAAGACAAAGAAAACCACCACGATGAAGACAAAGAAAACCACCACGATGAAGACGGAGAAAACCACCACGATGAAGACAAAGAAAACCACCACGATGAAGACAAAGAAAACCACCACGATGAAGACGAAGAAAACCACCACGATGAAGACGAAGAAAACCATCACG
Source organism: Periplaneta americana (assembly GCA_025594305.2). Lineage (NCBI taxonomy): Eukaryota > Metazoa > Arthropoda > Insecta > Blattodea > Blattidae > Periplaneta > Periplaneta americana. The sequence goes on from JAJSOF020000013.1 coordinate 146,132,378, forward strand.
ATGAATACGAAGAAAACCATCACGATGAAGACGAAGAAAACCACCACGATGAAGACGAAGAAAAACACCACGACGAAGACAAAGAAAACCACCACGACGAAGACAAAGAAAACCACCACGATGAAGACAAAGAAAACCACCACGATGAACACGAAGAAAACCACCACGATGAACACGAAGAAAACCAACACGATGAAGACGAAGAAAACCACCACGATGAAGACGAAGAAAACCAACACGATGAAGACGAAGAAAACCAACACGATGAAGACGAAGAAAACCACCACGATGAAGACAAAGAAAACTACTACGATGAAGACGAAGATCACCACGATGAAGAGAAAGAAAACCACCACGATGAAGACAAAGAAAACCACCACGATGAAGACGAAGAAAACCACCACGATGAAGAAGAAAACCACCACGATGAAGACGAAGAAAATCACCACATGAAGACAAAGAAAACCACTACGATGAAGACGAAGAAAACCACCACGATGAAGACGAAAAAAACACCACGATGAAGATCTCCACCATGATAAAGACAAAGAAAACCACCACGATGAAGACAAAGAAAACCACCACGATGAAGACAAAGAAAACCACCACGATGAAGACAAAGAAAACCACCACGATGAAGACGAAGACAACCACCACGATGAAGACGAAGAAAACCACCACGATGAAGACAAAGAAAACCACCACGATGAAGACAAAGAAAACCACCACGATGAATACGAAGAAAACCACCACGATGAAGACAAAGGAAACCACCACGATGAAGACAAAGAAAACCACCACGAAGACGAAGAAAACCACCACGATGAAGACGAAGAAAACCACCACGATCAAGACGAATAAAACCACCACGATGAAGACGAAGAAAACCACCACAATGAAGACGAAGAAAACCACCACGATGAAGACGAAGAAAACCACCACGATGAAGACGGAGAAAACCACCACGATGAAGAGAAAGAAAACCACCACGATAAAGGCGAAGATCACCAAGATGAAGACAAAGAAAACCACCATGATGAAACAAAGAAAACTACCACGATGAAGACGAAGATCACCACGATGAAGCGAAAGAAAACCACCACGATGAAGACAAAGAAAACCACCATGATGAAGACGAAGAAAATCACCACGATGAAGACAAAGAAAACCACCACGATGAAGACGAAGAAAACCACCACGATGAAGACAAAGAAAGCCACCACGATGAAGACGAAGATCACCACGACAAAGACGAAGAAAATCAACACTTGCTCTCTATTTTTCGCATTACTTACTTACTTTCGCATTGCTTAAATGGCATTTCAATGCAAAAATACTGTAAGATCTAAGATTGTAATAGATAATAAAGCAGTAGAACAAGTAACAAATTTTAAGTACCTGGGATGTGATGTAAGTTACAAAAAGGATGATATAAAATAAAATTACAATCATTCCAGATAGTATGTGGCACAATTAATAGAACTTCGAAGAATAAACGCAGAAATGAAACAAAAATGAAATTTACAATGTAATGGCAGTCCCTACTCTTTTACATGGAAGTGAAAGTTGGGTTACAACAAAACCCGAAGTTAGTAAAATACAAGCGGCAGAGATGAGATTCTTGCGGAAAGTAAAAGGATGCACGAGATTAGATAGAATTAGAAATGAAGATATCAGGCAGGAACTAGGAGTATACCCACTTATTGATAAAATAGACAATTACAGACAAGATTGGAAATTACATATATAGAGAATGGACGACTACAGACTTCCTAAGAAAGCAATAAATTATAAAACAAAAGGACGAAGAGATCAGGGACGACCGATGAAAAGATGGAGCGACCTTTGAAGCCTGAACGGGCAATTGCCCATACCATGAAGTGAAGAAGAAGAAGAAGAAGAAGAAGAAGAAGAAGAAACAGAAGAAGAAGACTTACTTACAAATGACTTTTAAGGAACCCGACGGTTCAATGCCGCCCTCACATAAGCCCGCCATTGGTCCCTATCCTGTGCAAGATTAATCCAGACTCTATCATCATATCCCACCTCCCTCAAATCCATTTTAATATTATTCTCCCATCTACGTCTGGCCTCCCCAGAGTCTTTTTCCCCTCCGGTCTCCCAACTAGCACTCTATATGCATTTCTGGATTCGCCCATACGTGCTACATGCCCTACCCATCTCAAACGTCTGGATTTAATGTTCCTAATTATGTCAGGTGAAGAATACAATGCGTGAAGTTCTGCGTTGTGTAACTTCTTCCATTCTCCAGTAACTTCATCCCTCTTAGCCCCAAATATTTTCCTAAGAACCTTATTCTCAAATACCATCTATTTATCGCATTACAACAAAGAAACTGAAAATTTATCCATGTGAAAGTTACCACTGCAGATAAATATAACACGACTGTTGAGAGTATATTCACAAGAGATTAAAGCGTGTACGTTACGTAGTTTTAAGTCGAGAGAGTGAATTAAATTTATGGCATAAAATGTAAGCTCCCACGCAGAATATAAATAAATGTACATTATTTTCAAAAGCCAACATGCTCTTTCTCTAAATACGACCCATTAGTATCTCACGCTCATGCAATTTCGTGTAAATCCACGCAGAACATTAACGAGCTCCTCAACCGTTGGGAATTTAAACATAATAAGCTACTTCACAAAAATGAAGTTTCGCAAATATTTCGAACAAAGGCAAGCATTACAAAACAACTGAATTCAGTTTCGATGTTAATTCCGAGCCAGAGATGAACAAAGCATGGCTCCTAGATAAGATTCTGGTATACCAATAATTGCGAAAATTATATAGCAAGAGTATTATATTGTTCTTTGTTGTTTAGTCAACTGTCCGAAGACAGGTCTGAACCTCATCATAAGTGATGCCAATAAGGAACCACTCATGAGGCAACTAGACCAGGAGATAATGGGGTGGAGTGGCAATTTCTTGCCCTTCCATTGCATACATAACTGACTAGCTACATATTACACTAAACAGACTTCAGATGCATAGAAACAATTATTGTTCTTCCTCTGACACATGACGAAGATTTTCTGTTGTCCACGAGAATATTTGCACAGAACAATGAATTTAATAAAAAGTGTTTTGTTTAGTGTGATTCCGCCTGCGTTCATCGGATTGCAATAAGTTAAATATAAAAAAATAATGAGTGGTACCACAGTCTCGGTTACTCCCAATTTGCATATTGCGATTTTACATTTTTAACACTATTTTGATGGTCGATTACAAGAAATAAAATGAATTTATAGGCACTAAAAGCAGAAATACTCACTAACCCTTGTCATATGCATATATATCGATGGCGAATAAGTGATACCTCGTATCTGCAGAAATTATCATCTAGTTTAACTAGGCCCTACATTTTTATTATATTCACAAAATTGGACAGTTACTAATATTTTACCCTCGAGTAGAAAAACATACAAAACAGCAAAATATAGAAAAAGTTAGTCTATTTTGAGAAAAATTAATTTTTAAAACCCTTTTTTCGTTCACCTGCAAATTTACAGATACAAAGTATCACTTCTTAGCCATCGAAATCCTGTTTGACATTTGCACAGAACAATGAATTTAATAAAAGTGTTTTGTTTTTGTGATTCCGCCTGCGTTCATTGGATTGCAATAAGTTAAATATAATGAAAATAATGAGTGGTACCACTACAGTCTCGGTTACTCAGCAATTTGCATATTGCGATTTTACATTTTTAACACTATTTTGATGGTCGATTACTAGAAATAAAATGAATTTATAGGCACTAAAAGCAGAAATACTCACTAACCCTTGTCATATGCAAATATATCGATGGCGAATAAGTGATACCTCGTATCTGCAGAAATTATCATCTAGTTTAACTAAGCCCTACATTTTTATTATATTCACAAAATTGGACAGTTACTAATATTTTACCCTCGAGTAGAAAAACATACAAAATTCACCTGCAAATTTACAGTGCATTCATCGGATTGCAATAAGTTAAATATAAGAAAATAATGAGATTTTACATTTTTAACAAAATATAGAAAAAGAAATATTGGTCTATTTTGAGAATAAAAAATTAATTTTTTAAAACCCTTTTTTCATTCACCTGCAAATTTAAAACCCTTTTTCCAGATTACAGATACAAAGTATCACTTCTTAGCCATCGAAATCCTGTTTGATATTTGCACAGAACAATGAATTTAATAAAGTGTTTTGTTTTTGTGATTCCGCCTGCGTTCATCGGATTGCAATAAGTTAAATATAAAAAAATAATGAGTGGTACCACAGTCTCGGTTACTCGCAATTTGCATATTGCGATTTTACATTTTTAACACTATTTTGATGGTCGATTACAAGAAATAAAATGAATTTATAGGCACTAAAAGCAGAAATACTCACTAACCCTTGTCATATGCATATATATCGATGGAGAATAAGTGACACCTCGTATCTGCAGAAATTATCATTTAGTTTAACTAGGCCCTACATTTTTATTATATTCACAAAACTGGACAGTTACTAATATTTTACCCTCGAGTAGAAAAACATACAAAACAGCAAAATATAGAAAAAGTTAGTCTATTTTGAGAAAAATTAATTTTTTAAAACCCTTTTTTCATTCACCTGCAAATTTACAGATACAAAGTATCACTTCTTAGCCATCGAAATCCTGTTTGATATTTGCACAGAACAATGAATTTAATAAAAAGTGTTTTGTTTTTTGTGATTCCGCCTGCGTTCATTAGATTGCAATAAGTTAAATATAAAAAATAATGAGTGGTACCACAGTCTCGGTTACTCGCAATTTGCATATTGCGATTTTACATTTTAACACTATTTTGATGGTCGATTACTAGAAATAAAATGAATTTTAGGCACTAAAAGCAGAAATACTCACTAACCCTTGTCATATGCATATATATCGATGGAGAATAAGTGATACCTCGTATCTGCAGAAATTATCATCTAGTTTAACTAGGCCCTACATTTTTATTATATTCACAAAATTGGACAGTTACTAATATTTTACCCTCGAGTAGAAAAACATACAAAACAGCAAAATATAGAAAAAGTTAGTCTATTTTGAGAAAAATTAATGGAACAACTGGATAATACCCACGGCAGACCAATATCGATAGTCGACCCTACTCGCTGGCCACTAGTCACCGGGCCGTACCGAGCCGTATCAAACAAAATATAATCGAAATGGTGGTAGTCAAATTGCGACTATATTCTTAAATAATTCACTCCATTAGTCAAGTTCAAGGTTTTATGTAGTACAACGGCGGTTTTTGAATGCATTAAAAGAAAATGAAGATGTAATAAGATCATAAACTAGGTTATCACAAGGAAATTAACAGGAAAAAGGTGTGTTTCACGGAATACCATTAAAATGACGGAAAGTAAATTTCCGGTTCATGTTCGCCAAAGCGTAAAGTACGTAATTATGACGGCGTTGCTGTTTTATTTCTGGCCTAAAGAAAAATACCTAGCCTTTTACGAAAAAAATTTAGGGACCATGAAATTATTCACCGCTTTCATTATAGACCTATTATTTTTTTATCAATATTACGAATCAAAAACTGTCATATTATATAATTTTAACTACTACATGGACGAATGAAATCAAGCTAACCTAACCAAAGCTAACCTAACCTAACCAAAGCTAACCTAACCTAACCTAACCTAAACAAAGCTAGCCTAACCTAACCAAAGCTAATCTAACCTAACCAAATTAACCTAACCTAACCTAACCTAACCTAAGCTAAGCTAACCTAACCGAAGCTAACCTAAGCTAATCTAACCTAACATAACCTTCGTAAATGCAAGGCCTGTAACCGGAGCAAGAAGGGATCTCAATCATTTAATCTGCAATGTACACGCAAAAATAAATTCAAGTAAGGATCACGTCCCGAGCCTCTCCTCTAAGGCACTCGTCATAATTTACTCGCAATATTTACGCAAATACACATTGTCACTAACAGTGGCGCTATCTCTCAATAATGTTCAGAACGAAGGAGGTAGAAGAGAGAAAAAAATTTCTCCCGCCAACTACGCCACAAACCAATGTCATGTTCTTATGTTGGTGACATTGTGTATTTACTTAAATTTTGTGATAAACGTAACGGCACGGTTCAAAGCGACCGTGCTAATTCTCCAGTATAGCGAAATTAATTTTTAAAACCCTTTTTTCGTTCACCTGCAAATTTACAGATACAAAGTATCACTTCTTAACCATCGAAATCCTGTTTGATAACAAATCACTTGAAAAGCACATTTGAGTATCTGTGAGATAGGTACCGATATTATAAAATGTATGTGATGGTCTTTCTGGTATCCCCATTACCGCGTACACACGACTACCGACACAGACGCTGTATTCGTTTATAATCACGGAATCCTTTTGCTGTACACTCTATATTTTCTTTTCAACTATTTTCCCAACGATATACATAATTTACTACGACCGAAATAAGATGGACTTTGAACCCTTAAGTTCAGTGTTAATTACAGTTACCTATCAAAGCTAAATTTAAGAATGATTTGATGATATAAATCAGTGGCCGCAGATGCTGCAGTTGTGACGTAAGAGCCAGTCAGATCGCAAGAGCTTGGGAGAGCGAGCAGTTGAGTCTGTCTACAGTATGTCACCCAATTACAGACACGAATAAGTATGTACAAATATTAGAAGAATTGAGTCAGGAATTTGATTGCAGATTTCAAGGGTTTGCAAATCTTCAATCAGATATTTCCATATTGGCGACAACATTTTGAGTGAATATTGACAGTGTTCCATCATCATTGCAAGTGGAAGTCATTAATTTGCAAAATGATATTGAAATGAAAGACCGCTTTGAAAACAAAAAGGATCTATCTACATTTTATAGAAGATTTCCCCAGGCAAGATTCCCTCGATTGCATAGATTTGCTGCTAATATTCGGATCTACGTATGTATGTGAACAGTTCTTTTCTCGCATGAAGATCTGCAAACCACAACATAGAAACCACCTGTCTGATCTGTATTTGAAACATATTCTTCGCTTGTGTGTTAGTCAGATTATGACTCCAAATATTGCAAAATTAGTGCGCGAAAAAAGAGGAAAAAAATCTCGACAAAGCGTTTAGCTTGGGCACAGTAGTGACACAACGTGATGGTGTGTTTCAAAAGTTGAAATATACTTTGCATACTACTCACCAAGATAGGGCCTATGTACTTTAATCTGTAGAGAAATGTGTGTTAAAAAACACTTGAACTGTTTTCAAGTTTCCGAGTAGACAAAGTGTTGCAGTACTGCTTAAAGTATTTATTTATATGCTTATATGTTTATAGCAGTTTCGGAATTTCATTTATAATATGCAAACGCTTCTGCAAGTGGCTGTATTATGGGTTTCATATTATTGTAAGTACATTAAATTTGATTACAAACCAAAATATTTTGTTACATTGATTTATCAAGGTTGTACAGTTTTGTTTTCGTACAAATGTATTGTAATTGTGCTGTTCCCATACTATCTCAGAAGAATGGATCGCGCGCTGTCAATGCATAGACCCGCACCACCACTGTTTAGATGAACCTTCTCTCCACGCTGTGCTCAGTATGCAGAGATTGCCGAGCAAAGAGCAAGGCGGCTACGTCGTATGACGTCGCAGAGCACGGAACATGCCGGTCACTGATATAAATGAACTCACAAATTAACATATAATAAGTTTATAAATTGAGAACATTACTTGTAGTTTAAGTTTTTAATGTCACTATTATTACTAACTTCAAATGCAAATTTGAACATTTAGAAATGGTATACAGAGTTCCAAGAATATCTACTGATTTTTATGGTTTCGCAAACATAACGTCATCTCCGGCCTACACACGAACGTGTAACCGCGCCTACATCCTACGTACAAGCCGAGTGAAATATTTTTTAGCATATCCATTACCAGAATTATAATAACAATGAACAAGGAACAGAATGTTAATATTTACTGAAATCACACACCGGATGTCCCATAAGTCCGCGTATTAAATTTAAGGGACGGTACAAGAGACTAGAGATGGGATAAATTGTTCTTTTTAAGAAAAAGTTTCGATTGTAACTGTTTCATGAACGAACCTGTTCCAAAATAAGAGTTTCAAAGAAACAGTTTCATAAGAATATGTTTACAACATTAGTGCCAACTGTTCCAAGTGTTCCAACAGTTTCAACCTCTCATCTGCTTCGGGAACATGTTTCAAGGCCCTTGAATCGTCTTTAAATCAGCTGTTCAGTGTATTATGACCAGGCTTCGAGACTTTGGACCCGATACAATAAGTTTACTGTGCTTGTACTATAGGTTGTTGACTCGCTGCAGGTAGCGAAAGGTAGAGATGTGTTAAGGTAACAACGTTGCTTTTTAGAATAGAGTACGGTAGTATGGGGAAACACACACATATGTACATTCTGAAAGTAAATATACATTACTCAATGACAATGTCAAAGGATGTGAAAAGCATTTATTCTCCTATCTTTTATAAGCATTTGTGTTTAATTATACACAGTGTTAATGGTGGAAATAAACATGTAGCAATTTTAATTTCATTTATCCTATTGGAAGTGCAGTTACAGTACCGAATTGCAATGTACTACAAGATACATTTTCAGTGTTAAAAACGTAAATCTTTTTCGGTTATCTGTCAAACACAGCTTGTACTGTAGAAAGCTGCGCTCTACGTTGCATGACGTGATAGGAGCAAAACGAAAAAAACCTACCATCATTGCAGTCTCTTAAGAGACAGTCCTTTATACTCGGGTGACTCTATGTCCACTAATTTGCTGTTTATGTTACACAATGTTCCATATCCATTATTTTTACTTAAAATTGATTTCCACTTCTGTTTTACACGTTCAGTAACCGGTGTACTTGGTGTCTCATTAATTCTCCTTGTCATTTCCTCAACTAATTTGAGCGCTTCCGGCATCTCTTGCTGTGACTTTTCTAACTGTGTAATAGTTTCAGACACAGTTTGAAAATAGGTTTGTATGAAAACCAAATTATTCATCAGAACCTTCAAATCCAGAGCGTTTTCCTTTGCGTATTTATTGTCATTCATTCTACAGTACCCCACCCACTGTACGCTTTACCACTATACTCAGTACGCCGTTATGCGGATTTCCCACTGAACTGCTCTATCGGGTCCGAAGTCTCGAAGCCTGATTATGACAACGAAAGTCATTTTCCGTAAGTTACTGTTAAGGGTACAGTAAATAATTACAATTCAAAATAAATCGATTTTAGTAAAAACAACATATATAACTCTAGGAGAGTTTAATAACAATGACATTAGCCGATGATATTTTTCGCGGTATATTAATAATTAACACTATGTCAGGGCACCATGAACATATTCTCCATCAATGGACGGCTAATAATCAGGAGATTTATTAGGGAATTTGATTCGTAGAATTAAATTACGCGATCCTACATAGGCTACTGTTGCACGAAGGCCGTGTGGAACATGGATAATATTATATCTACTTTCGATTGGAGGTCGACGACAGCGCTACACGTGGTCTTTGCAAACAACAAAGAAGATGAAAATTGTTTATAAATTGAACTGTTTATCTGTTGGAACCATGTGGAACGTTGAAGTGATCACTGGAGCAGTGTAACTCTCTTTGGAACAGTTGGAACAGGTTATATCTCGAAACAGTTTCAATTGTGAAACAGTTTCAAATAAACTGTTCCAGCTTTTTTTACCCATCTCTACAAGTGACCGAAACAAACATTTTTTGTCAGACAACTTAAGATTGACGTGCCGTTAGCCCGCTAAACCACCTCAGGATTTGGAATGCTGTCTGTTCAGCTGGTATAGTGGTTGATCCCATCTTACTTCCAACCCGTCTCAAAGGCGAAACCCTCCCCCATTTACTGGAGAAGACTTTCTTAGCAGTTGTAGCAGCATGACAATGTCTTTCCAGACTGGTGGATTGGCCGTAGTGGATCTGTTGCTTGGCCACCAAGATCGCCTGACCTCACATTTATTTTTCCGTAATCTGTAAATACATTCAAACAAATATAGGAGTTTCGCTCAAATTAGAGCTCAATGTACCCACTATTGCGACACAACACAAATTCAAATCGTAACGCTAATTTCTCATACGAGCTTAAGCAATATTTGATTTATCATCAATATTCTTGGTTAGCTGTCCACAGATATTTTCCATCACTCTACGTAGTAGAGCCAGGTCTGATAAATTTGGAGACCACATAATTGACCAACGACAGCACTGGTTGAAATTAAATGTTACATAATTAATTCTATGAAAACACGAACTTCTGTTGCCCAGTGAGTGATGCGCCATCGTCATAGCAACGCTGAGAACAGCTACGGGTTCAAGAACACGCCTATAGCCGCCGGCGTATGTGTTATGTTAACAGATCCACTTCCTTGGAACGTTCAAATTTCGCAAACCACTTCATTTCGCTCGGAGCCCTGCAGGGAACAGCATTCTGTTTATTCAGTCGTTACCAAGTGACATACAGATTTCTTTTGTTTATATAAACAGATACGGAGCTCCTACCTCTATTGTAGTGTGAGATGTGTCTTCGTTATTGACTTGTGGAAATGTTTCTCAAGAAGTAATAGAACGCAACTCTTTTTTGCGTTATTTTAAAAATTAAGTTAATTTAATCTCTTACGTTTGACGTAGAAGACCAGCTTCATGCATTCATGGTCAGAGCTTCTGATTACAGTTCGTGAGGTCCCGGGCTCGATTCCTGGTTAGAACACAGGAATTTGTCCTTAAAAGGGAATGTTTCTGTGTCCGTCCATGGTCTGGAAATTAGATTAGGCTTAGGTTTAAGACCTCTCCTGGCACTTCATAATCATCCTATCATAATATCATCGGGGCAACGTAACTCCGCCTTCCAGGCGCCCCAACCTCAGAAGTGGGTTACAAATAAGCCATTGCCAGGAGGGACCAGATATGTCAAATGACAACCCGGTAGCATTTGTAAAAAAAAAATTCGATGTAGAATAAATCTTTCCTCGCGACGAGTATGAGCATCCGTTCCGGGATCCGTGGTAAAACGAAAAATGTCAGAATTTCAAATATTTACTGTAACAACACTACCAACCACAGCCGAATGCTAATGTTATTAGTAGTCACGACATGAAGCAATGTAACTTGTGTGACCACCTCCCCTCGCTATGGGCATGAGGGCGAGACGTTGCGTATAAAATTTCCCTTGTCGCGAGGATTCTCTCAGTAATATTTCGGCATCGAGAGAAGCTACAGTCCTGTGTTACCGCTCATTTGATTTATAATCGTCAGTTCTCCAATCTTAAAGTGAAGCATAGTGAAAAATTTTGTTGTGAACTGTGACTAATTTCGGGATGTCGCTTCATATGAAGATAAAATATATTGCATTCTCTTCTTTAACTACTTTTCTTGTGATAGAGCGATATTCTTCTTTTGTAAAACGAAACAAACATTTTTAACATTCAGACCAGCAAAACGGCAGTTTCATTCCTAAATAGGTGACGTATTTTACGTTCCGACGTATCTCTGATACAGCACAGAATTTTTATTGGAGACTTGGCTGTCTAATTCACTTCACTCCCGCAAACAGCTGGGTCAGACATCATACAGGCTTTTCTAGCTCCGAGTGGAGAGATGCGCTAATGATGACCGATAATATTGCTCCTGTACGCGCTATTCCAGGCAGAACTCAAGATAATAACTACTGTAGGCGATGCCACAGTGAGGTTGAAACTTTGGCTCATGTCTTGGGTTCATGCCCATTTGGCGAAACTCTTCGTAACAGCAGGCATCACAAGATCAGGTCTGTAATCGCAACATGCCTTAAGTCCAATGACTACACTACCTATGAAGAAGTCCATGAAATAGCGGATACTGGAAGTCTTCGGCGTATTGATATTATAACATTTAAACCTGGAGAGACAAAAGGTTATATTCTGGATCCGACCATCAGATTCGAGACGCATCAGAATCAACCTGAGGAGGTTAATCTAGAGAAAAGGGCAATTTATGAACCAACTATCCCTTATTACAAAACATCATATAAACTCAGGGATATAGAAGTCATCGGATTAATGGTGGGCGCTAGAGGGCCATAACAAAACAATATGTATCAAATATGAATGAGGTCTCGCCCACTCATTATATTTTGCTCGACTAGTATGACTAGTCAGTTTGTTTTTATACCATTAAGTACGAGAAAAATTCGTACCGGCACCGGGAATCGAACCCAGGACCTCTCAGCTGTGCGCGCTGAGTGCTCTCTAACCAACTGAGCTATGCCGGGACCCGATTCACGCACAGCTGAGAGGTCCTGGATTCGATACCCGGTGCCGGTACGAATTTTTCTCGTACTTAATGGTATAAAAACAAACTGACTAGTCATACTAGTCGAGCAAAATATAATGAGGTGGGCGAGACCTCATTCATATTTGATACATATATGATGTTAACAGTTTAAAGAAACTGTTGTTTTATATGGCCATAAAGTCATGTAATATGCGCTCCTGTACATATATGACGTGTATCGTCTCAAGTGCAGGCAGTCAGGCCGTAACACGATACTACGAGAGGAGTTCGGCCGGCGTCGTGAATCGGGTCCCGGCATAGCTCAGTTGGTTAGAGAGCACTCAGCGCGCACAGCTGAGAGGTCCTGGGTTCGATTCCCGGTGCCGGTACGAATTTTTCTCGTACTTAATGGTATAAAAACAATTTGTGTCATTATGTCATAAATTTGGAGTCCCAACAACACAATTAAGGAAATTTCTATTATAGCTTTGAAGGGTTCTCTGGAGATTTTACAGCGACATTTGTATTTCAATTCAAATTACAGTTGAATTTTCTCAGTCTATTTTTTTTTTTATCTGTATTTTTATAAATTTTCATTATGTGAAATATTATCTACTGCAGATTTTAGTTCTTGAAACAAATTTCTTGTAAGACATTTTAATGTCATTTTGAATGTTACCGTTTAACATTCTTTGTCTTTGACAACCTCACCAAGTTGAGGAAGATTTATTTATTAATATTAATTAGAATATTTACTTGTATATAAATTTCAACGAATTTTTCGTCTGGTTGCTGATAATCCCCTCGTCAGTAAGATACAGTTTCTAGCACACTCAAATTATTAAGAAATTGTGGCGGGAATTACTCCTTCTAAAAAAAGCGTAAACTCATTTTTTGCGGAGTCACTTTAACTGCAACTGTCTGTCTGAAATAGTATATTGTCTATATTACTTACTTACTTACTTACTTACTTAGTTACTTACAAATGGCTTTTAAGGAACCCGGAGGTTCATTGCCGCCCTCACATAAGCCCGCCATCGGTTCCTATCCTGTGCAAGATTAATCCAGTCTCTATCATCACACCCCACCTCCCTCAAATCCATTTTAATATTATCCTCCCATCTACGTCTCGGCCTCCCTAAAGGTATTTTTCCCTCCGGTCTCCCAACTAACACTCTATATGCATTTCTGGATATTGTCTATATATTTTTTTATTTTCATTTTACTATTCCATCAACCAGATAGTACGCAGACGTGTCTTACTTCCTATGTGTTGTCATCTATTGACATTACCCGGAGTTGGAGCTCATGAACTCTTTTTCATATATCTGTGGTGTTTGGGTAAAGGGAGATAAGTCATAAAAATGAGTTCGGAGATAAATGAAAATTAAACTTGGAACCCTTATTACAAATAATTTTCTACACAAATAAAACACATCAACTGCTAGTATTCTTTGATTTTTGCACACCCACTTGTATAATTTAACTTGTGTGTTCATCTGGGGAACAAAATTCCACCTGGACAAAAAAATAACATACCCCTTTACCCGAACACCACAGATATTGTCTTATAGTGGTCATACATGAATAGTCCGCAGACATATGGATTCAGGACTTGAAAATCAATATCTGTATCGTTGTTTGTAGTGGAAGTAAAACCTGATCCGACATTTTACTTTTTCAATAGTTATATTCTTACTTATGATCTATAATAATAATAATAATAATAATAATAATAATAATAATAATAATAATAATAATAATAATAAATAATCCGTGGCGCTACAGCCCGTGAAGGGCCTAGACCGACCAGCCGGCTGCTGGCCTCACCCCCACATGCCGAAGCAGAGGTGAACGATCATCCAACCAGAATGGAGGTATCGTGTGGTTAGCACGATGACCCCCCAGCCGTTATAGCCGGATTTCGCTACCTATCGTAGCTCCCCAAGTGCATCACGATGCTGGGTGGGCACCGGTCCCATACACTGGCCGAAATTTCATGAGAAAATTTCTTCCCCCGTGAGGACTCGAACCAGCGCGCATTCCGTAACGCGAGTCCTAGGCAGATGCCTTAGACCACGACGCCACGGCGCGGGACTATGATCTATAAAATCAATTAAAAACCATGATCAGATTGATCGACCACGCGATTTGAATCCTGTACCTCCCGAATACGAGTCTGTGTTTTACTACTAACCCAATTTGTTCGAGTTGATTAGCTTTTATTTAATGCGGAAATAAAGTCATAATATTACCATAGAAACAGGAATCATATAGTATACCAGTAATACATATATTTTTTCTTTTCGAATTTTCAACGAGGTCCGCTATTTTGGCGGCTCGCAGACGAAAAGTTTTCCACTACTGCTTTAAGCTGAAATCACACTCACTGCATTTCCGAAGATTAAAACTGCCATTTTTACTAAGGGATTTAGTTGAGGCGGTGACGAATGTGTTGATAAACCCAACGCATACATACAGTATCAACTCACAGCAGCATCTGTTACAGCTGGCTTAATAAACCGACGTTACGTCAATTCACACGAGATGAAAGAACATAGAGACTAGGAATACGTACAGTATGTATAATGCAGGTAAGCGTGAATTCAGTGCACAGAGTAGGCCTACTGCAGAATAAACATCTTAATTATACAAACTTTTTTTGTGATATTTGATTCAGGAGTTTCTCTTACTCGTACGACACCGTAGATCGTTGAAAATGTTTGTGTAGTAGTAGTAGTATTTATTTATTTACTAGCTGTACCCGTGCGCTCCGCTGCACTTATTAGAAATAAATATAAAGGATTACATAATTAAAATAGAACAATCTACTATATATATAACTTAATTATATTTCTTTCTTTCGAAAATGTAAGAATTCACGATCTCCTATGCACTACCGCCATAGAATGAATAAATTTGTTTTTCTTCCTACTAAATAATTTAATATTTTGCACATAGAACTTACGGAACAACGACACTATAATCTGAGGCGGCGGTGGAAATGTATTGTATTGTTATTTTAAAAATCTTGTATATCCTTAAAGATCAGTCCTAACAAAATTTTGCGTGGAATAAAACTTATCGGAAATCATTTTTAAAGAAACTGTTTTATGTAACATTTTTCACAAAAATCAATAATAAGCCAGATATTTCGGTTTATTTAATTCAGGCCCCCTTATAACCCCCTTTTTAAATAAAGTATTTTGAATGGCATATAGCCTAAAATCTAAGTTACAACGAACTTAATTTATGTTCCAATTTTCATCGAAATCCGTTCAGCCATTATCGCGGGAAAAGGTAACAAACACCCAGACAGACAGACAGACAGACAGACTTAAATATCAGTCCTATCAAAATTTTGTATAGAATAAAACTTATCGAAAATCATTTTTAAAGAAACTTTTGTCATGTAATATTTTTCACAAAAATCAATAATAAGCGAGATATTTCGGTTTATTTAATTCAGGCCTCCTTATAACCCCCTTTTTAAATAAAGTATTTTTAATGTCATATAGCCTAAAATCTAAGTTACAACGAACTTAATTTATGTTCCAATTTTCATCGAAATCCGTTCAGCCATTATCGCGTGAAAAGGTAACAGACAGACAGACATACAAACAAAAATTTCAAAAAAGCGATTTTCAGTTTCAGGGTGGTTAATTATATATGTTAGGACCAATTATTTTTGGAAAATCGAAAATTACCAGAAAAATTTCGGCTACAGATTTATTATTATTATAGATTTAACCTGGTAGAGATCAGGGTGTGCGTACGTTAGGATATAGTTTATGGTAACAACTAACCACAAAACAGTACAGTAACATTTCGTGTTATAGTACACCAGAGAAGATGATAAAATACATCACAACTGAAGTATAAATTGGTTAAAAAAAATCTGCAGGAATTAACTTAAAGCGCTCTAAAATACCGACGTATTCTCTGCTGACTATTAGGTACGGTCACACGTCGCTACTTTTGCAGCGATGCAGTACAAAAAACTGCGCAACTCTTGTACTGCGACGTTTGAACAACGGTGCAACCCGAAAAGTAGCGGCTGCCGAACCTGCTGCCCGCTACTTTTCCATGCTGCGCGCAACTTAAAAGTAGCGACGTGTGAACAGAGTTGCAGCTATATATATTTTGATGTACCGAGGTACATATGATATTTCCATGCAGATATTCTGCGTCATCATATGATGAAAGAGTGATGGAACGGAGAAAAATTCTCTCCGGCGCCGGGATTTGAACCCGGGTTTTCAGCTCTACGTGCTGATGCTTATCCACTAAGCCACGCCAGATACAACCCCGACGCCGGTTAGAATCGTCTCAGATTAAGCTCCATCTCTTGGGTTCCCTCTAGTGGCCGCCCTCTGCACTACGTCATAGATGTCTATGAACGCATTAAAAGTCCATACATGTGTTGAGGTGCACTCGAATGAGTGACTGGTTGGCCGGGATACGACGGTTAGGCGCCGTCTTAAATCACAAAGTGATTTATTACGCATAGAAGAGAGAATTTTTCTCCGTTCCATCACTCTTTCATCATATGATGACGCAGAATATCTGCATGGAAATATCATATGTACCTCGGTACATCAAAATATATATGATATGCGTAATAAATCACTTTGTGATTTAAGACGGCGCCTATACCGTCGGATCCCGGCCAACCAGTCACTCATTCGAGTGCACCTCAACACATGTATGGACTTCGGTCCTGCGTTCATAGACATCTATGA
This sequence comes from Periplaneta americana, assembly GCA_025594305.2. Classification (NCBI taxonomy): domain Eukaryota; kingdom Metazoa; phylum Arthropoda; class Insecta; order Blattodea; family Blattidae; genus Periplaneta; species Periplaneta americana. The sequence continues at coordinate 146,149,431 of JAJSOF020000013.1, forward strand.
CGTAGTGCAGAGGGCGGCCACTAGAGGGAACCCAAGAGATGGAGCTTAATCTGAGACGATTCTGACCGGCGTCGGGGTTGTATCCGGCGTGGCTTAGTGGATAAAGCATCAGCACGTAGAGCTGAAAACCCGGGTTCAAATCCCGGCGCCGAAGAGAATTTTCTCCGTTCCATCACTCTTTCATCAGAGTTGCAGCTGCAGAATTTCTGATATTGCTTTTGTTGAAACTTTTGCTGTTTGCAACCAGTGTTACCACCCAAATGTGTCAATGATACTTTTATTGTTTGGATATATTTTAATGTTAGATGTGATGAAAATAAATTATTTGTAGTAGTTATTAAATACACAACACAGTCTGAGCATAATTGCTGACGATATAATTCATTTTTTTAATTTTTCAGTCGTAATGATGGTACTGCAATAAAAATTAGAATTACTGCAGGGGCAATTGTTCATGCTAGTTCAATTATTTGTCCTTCCAATAAGAATCGATTAATGTATTTATTAAAAACTATAGCAATTATTATGTATGATACAACTATTAAAATTATGATGATAATTATTAAAGAATGATCATGAAAATAAATTGTTCTATAATGGGTGATGCTCTATCTTGTAAATTTATATTGCCGTAGCGTAGTTCCAAACAGGAGGGTTGCCAACATTGATTACGTGAATATACTGTTTGTTATCATTTAACAGTCTTGCTAATAAACCGTGTATAGTTTTTATACGAGACTTATGCAGAATTGAGACAGAAAACGTTACTAATAAACCATGCATAAGCGATGGACGTATAAACAGGCTGTAACTATACAATGGGAAATGCTTTGCAGTAGTTATATACACGAAACCCCTTGTTTAAGCGTTGTATATAGAGAAAAAATGGCCGCCCCTCTAACAGCTGTTCGTATCGACTGTCATTTTATGATGATGGTTACCTTGTAACCACAGAAGAACAAACCAAAGAGCACAGAAAAATTAGAATAATATTGCTGCAACTTGTACTCTTTGACCAAAATGTAGTGTGGTAATCGATTAGAGCCAGTTGTACTATCGATACTTAACACGCCACACTAGAGCGCTCTACCGGATGCAATAGAGAACCTCAGATATTCTATTATCTTTCGTAACGAAGTAATGACGAAACTATGACGTAGCTGTGTAACAGTTATACTGTTATACACGACGTATGTAGTGATTATTAGTAAGGAATTTACACACGACGTATAAACGAGCTACTCATTGTATAAGTATAAGACAGTTAAACGTCTGTATATAGAGTTTTTATTAGTAAGACCGTAAGTATATAGGCGCTTAATAATAATTAATAATAATAATAATAATAATAATGATTTATTTTAGCTGACAGAAAAGCAAATAAGGCCTTCTCTTAACAACCAGCAAAAGTGTATATACATAATGAACTTACAAAAATTCAAAATTGATTTGATGAAGTTACATGAGATGGAAAGTTATTTACATGAATTAAACAACAAAATACTATGAACTATTAATTAAACACTGAAATAAACTGGGTAGCAGAATTAAACTAAAATACATAGAATGTTAATATATTTCAAATTATATTAGATAATAGAAAGAGATTATTATGAGACAATTTTGAAAATGCAGCACAATCAGGATGATGTCTAAAGAAAAAAGCAACAGTGTAGACCGTATTTTAAATCAGTATGATTGGAGTGAAAACTAATAACATTATCTTTCGGCTGTTCTTGGTGTTTGTTGTCTTGCAGCCCCTAAACTTTGTGACAAGGACACTCCATTGAAGGTGGATATTGTAAAAGATGATTTTAACAAGATGTTCTTTATTTTTTTCCACATTTTAGTGATCTGTATTTACGTCGTGGTTAGAGTATAGACAAAATCCAAACGAGACGAAATGTTTTTGCTTTTATTTTTATTTTTTCGAAAGAGTAAAGACTCAATATTGTAAAGTTCTGCAAGTTCTTTAAGTCTAAGATTCCACGAGAGACTTGCGAAGTTTTTTTATTTTGACGTATTTATATGATCATATCGTCGGATACGTATCTGATGCACATATTCAAAAAAAGCTTTTTTTAAATTGATTGACAGTTCAGAACTTAGATCACTTAAAAAACGTCACAATAATTAAGTGCGGCATTACTAGGGTTTGTACTAGGGTAAGTTTTAGTTGTTGGGGCAAAGTTTCTCAACGACTCAAACAGTGAAAGGAGGAAAAATTTTCTTTATCGTTTCTTTAATATTTGAAAATTCCAACTTAGATTATTATCAAAAAAAAAGCCAAGATTTTTACGACAGATGAATAAGGGATTAGCGTGTTTTAAGGGTAACAACTAAAAGATTACTGTTATTAAGGGATTACTGTTATTAAGGAGCGCTTTTAAAAGCTTTATAGTAAAAATAATGTCAATTTTGAATTCTAGATACGACAGAAAAGCAAATAATAGATAATGAAGCTTTCTTGAGTTTCTTAATAATGCGAACATAACCACAAAATGTATATTGAGAAGTCAACACGGAGATGGGAACCTGCAGCATGACTGCGGCTGCAAAAGTAGCGCCTTGTGTGTGAACAGACTCGCAACCTCCAGTTGCAATTTTTTTGCAGCACTCGGGTCATGCAGCACGAAAAGTACCGTGCAGCGCGCTACTGAAAATGCATCATTACGAAATGTGCTAAAACGATCTACGCAAGGGTTTTGCAGCTGGGTATTGATAAAGTTGCGCTGTAAAACATTTAGCGATGTGTGACCGTACCTTTAGACTTACGCTTCTGCAGTACAAACAATAACGTTAACATCGGCCTACATTGGCGTAATGTAACTCCTGAAGCAAACCCTTAAGGGGACACTCCATTAAAATTGAGAACTTTTTCCTCACTTTTTTTTTTTCCAATTTTAGAGCATGTTTACTATGTAAAGGATTAACAAAATCCAAATTTTGACTCCCAAATGTTTTTAGCTTCTTATTTTTATTTTTTTCCTGTTTTTTTTTTTTTCAATATTTTCAAGCCCAAGTTTTTAGTACAAGATCTCCATTTTTAAGCTATTTTTTCTATGCATTCATTTTATGAAATATCTCATTTATCCACTTTCAAAAATGTTTTTTTTATTTTGAATACGTTATTTTTTCCATAATTCATTAAAAAATATTAATAAAATTAACTAGCAGCATTTCTTACAAAATAAATTCATACAAACATGCAACTACCTCATAAATACTTGGAGTAAAAATTTCATCCAGATTGATTAATATTTGGCATAAAAAAGTTTGTGTTGAATCAAGAAAAATAGATTTAAAAGTAAAATTAATATTTATGTAACACACAACTAATAAAATTCTCCTCCGTTACATTCATCTAGTAACTTTAGGGAGCCAACTTTAAAACAAAAAGTTACTATATTTGTAATGAGAAATTTGTAAAAAAGAATTATTTGATGAAAAAATTATTTTGACAGCTCTTTAAATGCCACGCCCCCTTACAGCCTTAATTTAAAAACATTTTTCAAACATATTTGTAACGAAGACTGAAGTAAATCCATTTGGGGTGTGAAAATATACATTCTAAAGACGTGAAATGGCTAATATTTTTTTTGTAAAATTTTCATGATTTTCAATGAAGTCTCCCCTTAACACTAGGTGAACGTGTGAAAATGCATCATTACCGGAAAGGGTGCTAAAACTATCTACTTACACAGGGTGATCCGTTTGGGTATTGATAAAGTGAAATCGCTGTAAAACATTTATATTGAACTTTATTTGTTGAAACTTTGTGCATAAAACACCGAAATATGGAAGATTCCTCAGAGCTCAACATGACCCCCATTGCGCACCCTGCACAACTCATGACGGTGATGCAATTCAGCCCATGTCCGTTGTAACATAAGAGGGGTGATTTGTTGAAAAGCTTGAGTAATTTTTACTCTCAGATCATCAATGTTCCTGGGTTTCTGTGAATAGACAATGTCTTTAACAAAATCCCACAGGAAGAAGTCATGAGGGTTAGATCTGGGGAGTTTGGGGACCAAGCCAAGAGATAGCTGAATTTTTTTCGAAGGATACCCTCGTACTGGGTTTCGCCTGCGACCTCCTGCATGTTTCTTTTTTAACACAGAACCTGTTTCTACAAATGGTCGATACCACAACATTATGGAATCGTATTTAGGATTTACATTGCAAACACCATACTCAAGTAAAATTCCCTTTGAACTCTTTTAACGCTCTCAAATTTAGCATACCAAAGAACATATTGTGCCCATTGTTGATTTGTAGTAGCCATTTTAATCATCTACGATTTTCATTTGTCCTTTCAGATTATCCTGAACTCATTATCATATATGGAAACTCTCATCTTTTAACCATAATATAACCAAAAGTAAATTTTTCCCACTATCATAATAGCTTTATAATAATAAATTGTAAATGTTAATGTTATGTTTTATTTAACGACGCTCGCAACTGCAGAATATTATGAATCAGCGTCGCCGGATGTGCCGGAATTTTGTCCCAGCAGGAGTTCTTTTACATGCCAGTAAATCTACTGACATCAGCCTGTAAAAAACGTGTTGTCCCTAATCGTTTGTGTATTTTCTCCTATTCAACAGCATTTAAATGCCATCGACCTAAGCCCGGGAAACCCGCAACCATGGGCATAGAAGGCCAGCGCTTTACCAACTCGCATAAGCAGATCGACAATAATAAATTAATATTATCCATATCCAAACGTACCAGTCTGTAATACTAGTATTAAAAGTAAATACCTTTCAACTGTTCAAAAAGTTGACAAACGATACAAGATCCATATTTAACAAAGGCTGCACATTAAATTGAGGTTCACAAAAGCCTGTCATGAATTTAATTGAACGTCCCCCTGTCCTCTGACTAAAAAGGTGTAAGAAGTGAGAGAAGTGCATTTCAATAGAAGGAGATTACATTGACTATTACACTTTTACTACGTCACACTACTTTCGGCTAATAAAACGGTACGAAAGGACGTCTTTCAAACAATCATGGCTGCTTATCGCACAATTTTATCGCGTCCCTAGCATTTGTTTAATTTTATCGCGACCCTAGCATTTGTTTATTTTTATCACTACCCTAGCATTTGTTTCCTTCTTTGCCAACATTTCAAACTGCACTGGTCTGGACGTCAAAAAACAGAAAATTACAAACCACTCCAGTCGATGCACAGCACTTTCAAATATGATTCGCATTGGCATTCAAGAACAAGAATTAATAGGTCATAGCTATGCATCTTCCTTAAAATCCTATTTACAAATAAATGAAGAGCACCATTCGGAAATCTTGAATAAGTTGAGAGATACACCATGTACATCAACGAGTTCACTTCTTTTACGCACACGTCCAATATAACATCAACTGAACCACCAACCACTAAAACATTCAAATTTGAAAATTGTACTTTCAATAATTTTTCTTTTAAAATTATTCATGTTTATTTTTTATTTCATCATCGTTAATTAAAACGTTTCCTGTTTATTTCATCATCCCTAATTAAAACTTTTCTAACACTCGTTTATATTATTTAGGTTATGTTTGTTATAGCTTCTGCTATATGATATTATGGATAGTCACATATCAGAGATTGTTTAATACTAAGATTTATTGAAAATCATGTGTCAAGTGACGATTACTGGAATCCGGATAATTGAAGTGGAATTCAACTGTTTTAATAAAAATGAAACTGAATCAACAAAGCCTTCTTAACTAGTAACCGTCTACAGAGTTCAATGAAGATTATATAGTTGACACAACTTACTGATAACAAGAAAACAGCTAATCATAACACACTACTGCCATCTAGCATGCATCTAGCGTAATATTTGTAATGTTGAGATGGTACAATAATGCATTTGAAGACAGTTGTATTTTCGTAAGTCAATTAATATTTTATTGTATTGGAGTACTTCGTTACTTCTAATCTTTATATACTTTCTTCTAATCGTGTAATAGTCAATTAAATCCCACTCGAGTTTTGATTTTCTCTAGATAAATCAAAAGCTCTAGTGAGATTACTGTTGAAAAGTAATGTATTTTTTTCTATGTAAGAGAGAAATATTATAAACCCTGTAGTAGTGTTACTGGAAGCGATAGTGACTGTAGTATTGATTATTCCTTTTGGTTACGGTGATAATGGTGATTAGTGTAGTTTCGTGATTATTTTGTGAGTAATGGTGCTGGTAGTTAGCAGTGATAGTGGTGTCATAGTTATGGTGGTGACAGATAGTGACAGTGGTGGTGATGTTTGTCGGTGGTGATAGCGGTGATAGTTGTGACAATGATAACAATAATGATGATAAAATTTCGACATTGGAGTACATAGTAGTGTAAAGGACAGACGATTGCTAAAACCGTGGAAGAGGACGGAGACCTAACGACTGTTACAGAAGAAAGAGATATAGAACTGCCAACTGTATTGGATTAGTGGTATTAGGCACACATGTAACAGCTGGCAGGAAATTGCTATTCTGTATGTGTTTCTGAAGTCCGTCACACGCAATAAATTTCTTTGTTCCACTTACATTTCCTTCCCTTACAACCACGTGTCAGCAACTGAAATGATTAAATTGTAATTCAATTTTCACGCAACCAGGCATTATTATAAGACATCGCAAAACAAATTAACGAGAGTATAAAATTACCTTTATGCAATTCTGGCATTAAAACACGTTATGACCTACAGACATGGACAAATTATTAGCAAAATTGAAGATTTTTTTTATATATTTTCACAAAATATGATTCTTCAATTTAGACTTCAGTTGACATTTTTGTGTATTTCCAAATAATTAGCCAAATTGAAGATTTGTATTGTATATCTTTCAAAATGTAACTCCTCAATTTGGACTATATTTGATATTTTTACATATTTACAAATTATTAGCAAAACTGAAGGTTTTTATTGTATATTTTTACAAAATTCGATTCTTCAATTTGGACTGCAGTTGACATTTTGGATTTTTCCAAATTATTAGCAAAACTGAAGATTTTTGTTTTATATTTTTACAAAATTTGACTCTTCAATGCAGTTGACAGTTTTGCTAATTTACAAATTATTAGCAAAATTCAAGATTTTTATTATATATTTTTACAACTCTTGACTCTTCAATTTAAACTACAGTTGACATTTATGCATATTTCTGTCTACTGTAATGATGGAAATATGCAAAATTGTTAACTGTAGTCTAAATTGAAAAGTCAAATTTTGTAAACAGAATTATCATAACAATCGTCAATTTTGTTAATAATCTGTCCACGTCTGTATAAATCGTGCCTAATTCTAGCACAGGCTACCTAGCAACTAGTATTCTATAACGTCGTCACCGCCTTCACAACACAATTTTATACAACGTACTTGTAAGAAAACGCTAAAACCGTCGCCCTGACAAGCATACCAACATTCAAACACGAGAAATATCTTATAAAATAAATGTATTGAAACATTTATTAATCGTGGCCTACGTTATCTTATCATAAATAAAGACTGAACTCAATTCACAGGACTACCTACTCATTGAAACAAAACACACACATATACTAAATTAACTTATATTCTCTTGAAAAACGTTGAACACACAATTATTAATTAATTAGTCATATTACAATTTCTTTCGTTTGAAAATATTAATCTTGAATCATTAGTAATCTCTACATTATATTAACATCAAACTTTATAAATATTAAATTATTACAAGCTCTGAAAATTGTCAGCAAGATTGTTTCATTCGTTACACTAACACGTTTCTGTTTTCTCCACACACAGAACTTTTCATATAACTTTCGTAAACACCTTTTGATTTTTATGAGATTAACCTTCAGCTACCTCAGCTTCTTTTATAATCTCCTCTAGCACAGGACTCGTATTTTCAATACCATTAATTACTAACTTATCATCCATTTTCCTTTGAATTCATCAAAACAAGAACAAAATAACACTGTCTCAGAAACAGTTACTTAGCAACCATCCAATATATTACGTCATATCCAGTACTCATATCTCTACTACGTTATAACATTGCATTTTGTAAATTTATAACAGTTTTTTTAATTTATTTTAATGCTAGATTAGAATAAAACTTTGTATGTAACAAATGTATAATCTTCATTATAAACACTCATGACATAATTACCAAGATTGTACACTAGTTACATAAATTGCTGTTACACAATACCACTTCAAAATCATGCCTCAAGTACTTTGAAAAATATATAAGATAAAAACAGAAACATAACATTTTTACGACCATTGTGGTACACTAGGCTGGACAAAGAAATTAAAATATTTGGGCTATATTGCATACTTCAAACACCGGGCTTTCATTTCAAAATTTCCCAGTCTAACTTTATTTCAATTAAAGTTAATTTAAACAAAATACACGTCAATTTAGATATTGAGGGGGAAGTTTAAAACCAGTCTTAATTGCATTTTACGTTTCACCTTCCTCCCTCATATGAAATTTCAAATGGCACCCTTATATTATGATCTTAAATCTGAAAGAGAATTCAATTGACGCACCATTATCATTTTTCTTTCTCTTATTAGCTTTCATTGCTTATTTACTTGTAACTTTGTAAACTGCCATTGTTTCTTTGTTTGTTTGTGTAATTGTTTACTTTTTTCTTACTCTGTTATCTTTCATCATCTATTTATTCTTGTATTGTTTTGTATGCTTTGTCTAATGGCAGCAACTAATTTGAGGAAGTTCAATAAAATAATAATAAAAAAAAACATTTCATTCAATTGTTCTCACATCTTTTGTTTTATATCGTTGCCTGGCAACCTGAATTATTATTGTCAGTTGGTTATAGGACGAAAACACAATTTTGGATAATTTTCTAGATTTAATTAATAAAGATGATTTCTGTTCTCTCTTGAAGGGTATTACACCATTTTCAAATAATTTAATACCCAAAACACAACCATTACATGAAATGCTCAATCGTCTTTGTAGCTTTATTCTCTTCAGCTCTAATCAACAATAACAATAATCCAGATTGCCAGGCGACGATAGAAAACAAAATATGTGAAAACAAATGAATGTGGTGTATAAACAATTGAGTTCTTTTTCAAATTTAAATATCATAATATAACTGTGCCATTTGAAATTTCAAAGGCAGATGGAAGTTGAAACATAAAATGAAATTAACAATGTTTTTAAACCTCACCCTCAATATCTAAATTGGCGTGTTATTTGTTTAAATTAAATTTAAATTAGATAAATAGAGAGGAGGAAAAAAAAGCATTGGGCTTATGGGGCTATTCTATCAAATGACAAGTTTCCATAGAAACGCCTACCTATCACAGCGCTTTTACAGTGTACTAGACAAGGCCCATAAAACCAATGCTTTTTTCTTAACCTGGAATCGTTTATAGCTATTTAGATTTGAAAGTTTTGAAATAAAAGTCTTGTATAGTGAATATCACCCAGTATCAGAAAAACTGGAGAGATCATGTCCACAGGAAGAACAAAGATCGTCTCACATATTTATTTTATCCTTTATATGCCAACCACGTGAACGCTGAGATCTGGAAAGACTGAGACGTTAGAAGATCAAGAACAATTTTGGATCCAAAGAACAGGGTAGATACAGTCCTAGCCTGAACGTCCATGATGATGATGATGATGATGATGATGATGATGATGATGATGATGATGAGTGTGTGTGTTCATACTTTACAAGAATTCATCATGGTGGAATGGGAAATTGATTTAAAGATGTATTTTTATTAATTGTAACAATGTTTTTGGACCTAGTAAGGAGTGTACCCCGTGTTCAATTTTGAATAAAAGCTTCCGGCATTTGTTTCGAGTCTAATCCTCAAGGCACAGTTAATTGAGTAGGCCATGTCAGTTGTTGGCATTGGGTATTGTTCTTTTGTTTTGACAATAAATGAATGCAATCGTATATGAAAAACGAGAAACAAATATCATTCATATTATTATTACAACCAAAATTCGATCAATTTTTTTATTATATCTTACAGGCAAAATGAATGTTACAACAGAGCATTGGAGATTTATTCTTGAAACTTACTTCCGTATATGAGTTTTAGTTGGGAAACAGTATTGTTATGATGTTGATAATAATTGTGTGAATGAATTTCTGGTCAATTGGCCACAATTACAGCAACTTTCTCGACGAAACCTTCTCAGAATTGTTAACAGCTAAATTCAATAATTTCTTGTTTCCATGGCAAAACAATAGATAGTTTTAAAAACGGAAAATTAAAAAAATTAAAATACCAAGTACAAAAACTGACATTCGAAAGTACCACAAATTATTAAATCAGTAAAATCGTTTGTCTTTTATTAAGCTCGGCAAACAAACAAATGGCGGTAACATAAAAACAAGTGCCGGAAGCTACCATTCAAAACTAAACGCGGGTTATTTCAATTGTACGTGATAAATATCTGCCGGCAATTGTTTTTGTGTGTTCTATGCAGCAAACAGTTGTCCATGGTGACGCGGCAGTATTCAACTTCTGATTACCATGGAATAGCTTTCTGCAAAGAGTGATTGTTGGTAGAGAGTTTTTTATTTTCGTTAGACCTTTCCAGAACATTACGGCCAACAGTTTTGACAAGCAAGAAGCCACAAATTTTTCATTCAACGCAATACTAATATCATTTATAAAATGGAACTTTTTAAGGCATTCAGTAATTTTTTTCTACGACCTCCCTTCGGTCTTGTTCAACAGCCATGTATAAATCTAGTTAACAGTTCGACAAACACTAAAGACGTGTTGTTAAATCACATTTATGTAATTTCCGTTTCTAGGTGCAGAAATTTCCTCTTAAACGCAATACTTCCCTTCTGTTTTCGTTTGAAGTTTATTTATGGAATATTAATTTAATCATGGTTGTACAGAAAGGGTCCTTTTGGGAATTGAATTCCCTCATCACCTATCGATATTCAGCAGGCATGTAATTCTCATGGTTAACAACCCTTTAATAAAACCCTCTCCGAAACAATACTGAGTATACAGAAAATAATTGCCTAACATTACACGCTTCAATTTGCATTACATATACGTGTTTTAACAACACAAAATAATAACTTTCTGTATGTTTTTTCGAGTTCGTCATTTTTTTTCTGGTTATTATATCCTTATTTAAGTTGTGTTAACTCTCGCTAAGTGGTTTTATATTTTATTTTACCCGTCTTAGTATTTATTTTATTATTCTTAGTATTTATTTTATTATTGTAAATATTTTTGTTTTATTACTATTATTATTATTATTATTATTATTATTATTATTATTATTATTATTTCTAACATCAACATTATTATTGACCTCTGTAAAGTTTATATAGACTACTGGATTGTACCCGAGCACGAGCATATGCTCATTTCGGGTATATATTCATATGTACCGGTATCATTTAAAATGTAAATTGTGAATAAATTTGAATTTGAATTTGAATATGTGAGAAGAAATGGAAAAACACTCAGTGTAAAAAATAATTTTCTCCATAATTCATTGCACCGAATTACAAGGCACATTCGCAATGCATCAAAAGAAAAGTATCTCCTATTTTCATTCAAAATAAGTTTTTTCCAAGAAAAGCTCTGAAATATTTATTTTCGACCTTGTTGAAAGGTATGTTGGCATTTATCAACAACATATACAAATATCGATTTTTTTTTTTTTTTATTTTCTATGTCTGATTTTGATGTTTCAAGGCCTGTCTTGGCTGTGTAATTTAATATTTTCTACGTGCCTTACGCTATTACAGTGGTTTTTTTTAAATCGAGTTCTAGCTATTTTTATATCTCTTTTTTACACAATTTTTAAAATATAGTTTTTTCCCCTTTAACAAGAGATTATTCCTTTTCAAACTTCTTCGTAAGTTCGTCTTCTTCTTCTTCTTCTTCTTCCTCACCAGGTTTAGGCCTTTAGACCTGTTCCGAAGCTAACTAAATGGTCGCTCTATCTCCTCCTTTGCCGTCCAACACTTCTTCTTCCTGAAGGTTTATAAGATAAGGCTTGCCGTGGATACCTTGAAGGGGGCATTCGTAGGACATGTTCTTTCCAGCGTTTTTGATACTTCAGTATTTCTTCGATAATGTTTTCTTCCATCAATTGCTCTCTTATTACAGTATTTTCAATCCTATCTCTTCTAGTAATTCCCAACAATGGTCGTAGAAACCTCATTTGGGCTGCTTCCAATCTTGTCCTATCTCTGATTCTTAGTGTCCACGTTTCACAAGAGTACATCAACGCTGGTTTTGATATAATATTGTGGAGTCTTTGACTTACTTTCGTCCTCATGTTTTTACTAAAATGACGTTTTATACATCCATTTAATCTATTATATGTTTCAATATTCTCTTCAACATCTACCTTGGTATTCAAAATCGATATTTTTGACCCCAAATATTTAAATGTTGAAACTTGTTCTATAATTTCTCCATCAATAACTATTTTAATTCTTCTTTGTTCCTTCCCTATCATCGCCATAGATTTAGTTTTCCCACCAGAAATTTTCATATTAAATTTTTTCCCTATTTCATTCAATTTAGTTACTGATCTTTACAGTTCCATTTCATTTTCTGCCAATAATATCTGATCATCTGCGAAGAGTATTGTGGTTATATTTACATTGTTTATGGTTATCCCTTTTGGTTTGAATGTATCTTTCCATTCTTCTATAACTTTATTTATATATATCGCAAACAAAATAGGCGATAGTCCACACCCCTGTCTAAATCCTGTATTAACTTTTGTACTTTTATCCTTAAAAGTTATAATTGTTTTGGAATATAGAGACTTAATAGCATTGATTAAATTGTATGGTACTTTATACTCTTCCGCCATTATTCTCCACAACTTATCTCGTTGTACTCTATCATACGCCTTAATATAATCTGAAAACAGGAGACAGCTTTCTAAATTATATTAATTTCTTTTCTCTAAAATCTGTTTGATGGTAGAAATAACATAAATACATGACCTGCCCTTTCTAAACCGTTCTGTTCTTCTCCTAATCAGTTCTCTATTATACAGGACAGTTTTTTCTTTAGAATCGCTGAATATAGTTTATATGCTGTGTTTAAGAGGGAAATTACTCTGTAATTCGCACATTCATTTTTGTTTCCTTTTTTAAATAAATTTATAATTTTGGCATTACACCACTCATCTGGGATTCTTCCTTCGCTCCAAATTAGGTTAAAAACTGTAATAGACTATTTTTTTAATTTTCCTCCATAATTCCATATTATCCGTTCTGAAGGGAACACTTGGTCTCTTAATTTTCTACATGTTTCTCAGTAGTGTGAATTAAAAAACGGCGAAATTGACACTAATACAAAGATGGATACATAAATAATTAAGTACATGTAAGATAATAATATACTTATATATTATTTTAATGTACCGAAGTACATATGATATTTCCATGCAGATATTCTGCGTCATCATACGATGAAAGAGTAATGGAACGGAGAAAAATTCTCTCCGGCGCCGGGATTTGAACCCGGGTTTTCAGCTCTACGTGCTGATGCTTTATCCACTAAGCCACACCGGATACAACCCCGGCGCCGAATAGAATCGTCTCAGATTAAGAATATCTGCATGGAAATATCATATGTACTTCGGTACATTAAAATAATATATGATATGCGTAAATCACTTCGTGATTTAAGACGGCGCTTATTCCGTCGGATCCCGGCCAACTAGTCACTCATAACGAGTGCACCTCAGCACATATGTGGACTTCGGTCCTACGTTCATAGACATCTATGACGTAGTGCAGAGGGCGGCCACTAGAGGGAACCCAAGAGTTGGAGCTTAATCTGAGACGATTCTATTCGGCGCCGGGGTTGTATCCGGTGTGGCTTAGTGGATAAAGCATCAGCACGTAGAGCTGAAAACCCGGGTTCAAATCCCGGCGCCGGAGAGAATTTTTCTCCGTTCCATTACTCTTTCATCGAATAATATACTTGTTCAGTCTCAGGATCTCCAGTATGTGTGGTGATCGCACGGACTCACGCTAATAACAAAGAAGGTAATGCATTTTGTTACGAAACTAACTGTACTAACGCAGTGCCACCCCACCCCATGGGTCATGACGTCATTAAATACTACGTGCTTCCCAAACTTCTGTCTGGTGACTCGGTGACCCTAGACCGAGGCCTGCCTATGAGATATATATTTGTATGTAATCGGATACTAACCAGTTCAACTCTGATTAATCCCACTTCAACGAGATTGGATGGTTAAATACGGTGAAAAAAACAGTAAATTTCTTTTTTTTTTCCTTTAATATCCTCTTTCATATATGAAAAATACGTTACATAAAAGTGAATGTGCATTTATGGCCTTATCAGCTCCTGTGACGCCATTTTTGAAGTTCTAGTGCGCAGAGTTTTTAAATGATGCTAAACTTTGATTGCAATTTCCTGTAACTTTAATTTTTTGCTTTATTCCGTACAAAAAGTTATAGGACTAAATCTTCGGAACTCTTAAGGCTATATGCATGATATTTGGTACATAGGCTACATTCTTTAAGCTACGAGTATTAGAAAACTTTTCTCTAAAATAGAAATCTGCTATTAGTCTTGACTCTAATAAGTGTGGAGGATTTGCCTGAAAAAACACTAATTCCATTATTAGAGTCACTAGCAAAGCCAATTAAATACAGCAGTTGCTGATATACTCAATGCTGGATGCAGGGCAAGCCATGCGCTGAGTCCAGCCCCGTCAATCTCTCCGGAATGGGTAGGATCCTGGTTGTTTCAAACAAATTAATGACAGTGTGTATATACAGTTTATTATTTAAAAAGGCCCCATTCCCAACAGAGCGAGACGGGCCGCGTGGAAAATCGCTTGCACTTCTGTCACCATGGCACCGCGAGTGACTTTTTATGTCAAAACGTTACCAATTTTTGTCCTTTGCACATCAAACATAGACATTTTGTGCGAGATCGTGCGTATTTGCTTGGTTTCCGCACAAAACCAATCCGCGGAAAGTCTAAAATTCCACATTCAGTATTCCCAACCTAACACACATAACAATTTCCCTCTTCTTACCGCTTAAGCGACATATTGATTTTACTGCTTTAGGCTTTTAACATATTATTTTTAGAGACGTTCAATATAGTAATAACTATAAATTGGAAACTTACCACTGCAATTTCACCTAAATTGCACTGTTAATTATTATTTTTAAATATTTACAAAAATTAGAGATAATTTGTAGAAACAAAAGCCGCCCTAAATAAGGGTTCGATAGATCGGCCTACTAATCAATTCATAAAGAATAATAAGTAAACAAAACAGTTTTGTGACACTTGGAAAGAAAAAGAAAAAACATTAAGATAAGAAAACGTAGGAAATCATTTACAATAAAAATTTTGTTGGGTACAAATGATTACTAATTATAGCTAAGGATGATTTTAACACTTGAGATCCTATGGCATCAATCGTTGCATCAGAAATTTTATATTGTTTAAGTTGATTTAAAGTTTCACGTGGGATCGTGCCACGGGCACCGAACATGAGCCCAAAAACTGTCCAATGTGTAATGTGGTATTGTGCTCCAAGATGCTGACAACAAGGCTCATATATGACTTGTTTTTCACGACAAACCTCTTGTGGCTGTTGCTCATGCATCTCAAAACGGATTGTGGGATCAAGAATGACACCCTCATCCTTCTGCCGATCAATGATGATGATATCAGCCCGTCTAGTAGAGCCATCAGAAGACACGCAACCAACCTCCTCATAAACCTCATAGGAAGCATTCTGACCGATTGAAGCTGCGATGAGAGAACGAACCGTATTATGTCTGTTGATTCGGAGCAATTCTCCATGACGGCAGAAACCCAAGACGTGAGGAAGCGTTTCTTGCTCGTCGCATCTTCTGCAACGGGTTGTGTCAAGAGTTATACCAGGGAGAGTACGTACAGGTATTGTATTACAGTTCATCTTAATGGCTTGCGTCCACTGACTGCTCGAAAGTCCCTTTTGGTTGAGATCCACGAATTACCTTTCTTCCAGTGAGAATAGAAAACAACTCCCAAACCTTTACTACTCTACAATTCCACTAAAGTTACTGCATTCGTGATGCACGTAACATTAAGGAAGCCGTGAAAAAATTAACAAGATTCCATACTCATCATAGACTGGGGGGGAAAAAAGACAGACGTATATCACGGCCTGCTGGAGTATAGTAACCACAGAAAACATTTTAAAGCAACAATGTTGAAGATAGATATTTTTGCTTTGCAAATTTGCCGTCATTGAACAGAAACCAAGATGGAGATTTCATTGCAACTAATTAGAAATTCCTCTTTCAGGTATATAATAAACGATCTTCGCACAAAATAATGTACGATACACGAGCGGTATGTTTTCTTTCAATTCTCGGAAATTAAAAAAGCGAAACGTACGGTAGTTTTCCTCGAACATGAAAACTTCAACATACCGCTCTTGTAACGCATATTACTATTACATCAAAATACCGTACCGAGAAACTTATAGAAATAAGTTGCTGTACTAACTGGCTAGCTTGTGTTACACGGACACTTGAGGCAAAATAGAGTATTTGTACTGCCCTGTGTTATGTTATTCTGACCGAAATGTATGCAAACATTGCGCCTATTTATTCAGCTATATTGCCACAATTCCCCCGGGCATGTCACCTGCCAAGGTGCTTGTACCGCCACATTCTTTTCGAGGTTTACAGAGTGGGTAACAAGCTAATATAAACACCGCTGCAGTCAACCTAGAATGCATTCGCCAAATACATTTTCTGTTTATATACTTCACACATTTTTCGTTTTACTTCAATATAAACCAAATAAATATGCAATGTCGCCATCATCATATCACCACGATCACATCTCGTCAAAATTCGAACCTCTGGTCTGTTCAGTCACGTCATTCTTTTAAAGATCGTCTTCAGTTTCGCTTTCATTTTGGATAACATATTTTATTTTGTGATATAGAAACTAACATGTCTTAACAGTTAATTTTTTCCATTGGTTATTTAACGACGCAGTATCAACTTCTAAGTTATCTAGTGTTGATAGCACTGGTGATAGTGAGATGGTATTTGGAGAGATGAGGCCGAGAATTCGCCATATATTACCTGGCATTTGCCTTACGGTTAGGGAAAACCTCGAAAAAAAAACCCAACAAGGTAATAACCCCAAACGGAAATCTAATCCGCGCCCGAACGCAACTCCTGATCGGTAGGCAAGCGCCTTAGCCAACTGAGCTATGCCGGTGGCTTTCTACATGTTTTAGTAGGCTATTTTACGACGCTGTATCAACACCTCAGGTTATTTAGTTTCTAAATGAAATGAAGGTGATAATGCCGGTGAAATGAGTCAGGGTCCAGAACCGATAGTTACCCAGAATTTGCTCATATTGGGTTGAGGGAAAACCCCGGAAAAAACCTCAACCAGGTAACTTGCCCCGACCGGGAATCGAACCCAGGCCATCTGGTTTCGCGGCCAGACGCGCTAACCGTTACTCCACAGGTGTGAACTTCTACATGTTAAATACAACAAATCTTTTATTATATTTTTCCTTCGATGAAGCACTGTTAATCAGGAAAAGAAATAGTATTTGTCCAATGCTTGCAGAGCTCTATTGCAGTAATGACCCGAGAGAAATGGCTGATTGTTATACAAGCAGATAGATAAGAATAATCTGAACAGTTAATGTCTTGAATGTATTTTTGCAAATTAAACCGTTTAGCAATGAATGTAAATTGAATAATAGCGAAAATCGTTGAAATAAATCTTGCAACACAGCGCATGTCGCGTGTTACCGACTGAATACAGCAGAGGGGGAGGGGAAGGTAAGTGTGTAGGCCGCGCTTGCTTAGAATTATTGCAGTAGCCGAGATGTTGTCAAATGGTTCTTAGAAACATAACGATTTCCTCAAAACATGAATGTTAGAGAAAAAAAACTTGTTTAGATTTTTCAAATCTCTCCTCACGATCTATTACCAGTTTCATTTCGGTGCAGAAGTTACCATCTACTCTGTATTTTCTATTTTGTATTTTAAAATGTTAAGTAATGCTGAGTTCTTGCCAATAAAGCTATTAACTCTCTTGCTCTCATATTGGAGAGTGATGTAGCAAAAAGTACAGGGACATCACTTTATTTTTACTTGCATTTTTATTGTACCTGCTTTTCTGAATGTACTTGACTCTCACCCCTTTCACTAATGTCCTTGCTAACGTCAGCCACACAAACTTACGGCCGCTGTTGCTAGCAGTGAAGTAACCAGTACAGAGTACAGTGTGTTTCAGAAATATGTTGCATTTTCTATAGAAGAAAGAACTTATATTATTGAACTTTATTTTCACATAGGTACCTATGGTGTGCTAAGTCCACACGGATAAATTCAATTATGCTACACAAATGAAGATTAGAGTTACCGAAAGTACGGTACCCTACAATATGGTACGGTACTTAACAGCATTAATAAATTTAAACAAGAGTTTTGTTTTACTGTTTGTAGTTATGAAGGACGATGGTGGAAACTGGAATTAAAATATAAACGAATGTGAACAACAGTTTTTTTCACGCTTTTCTTATTATATCATTATGGAATATTTTCGTAGAAATGTCATTAATCTGACAGATAAATTTAGAGCAATAGGGTGTACAGAAAGGAAGAAAAGTGTAAGATAACCAACAAAGGTGACAGAAGATGCTGTAGAAGATGCTAGAGAAAGGATACAGCGAAGTCCTAATAAGTCGGTCAAGAAGTTAGCTGTAGAAATTGGGGTTTCTTACGGAAGTGCTCACAAAATTCTTAGGAGTAAATTAGGTTGGTAATATGCTGAATAAAGTAGACATTACGTAATGAATATAACCGCCTGAAGAGTTGACTTTGTTAAAAATATATATATTGTTACTACTCTACTGTTTTTTGAAATACCGTAAAAGTAATGATCAAACTGAAAATCGTAATAGGCCTACTGTATTTTCCTGTAACATAAATGGATACACTACTTTTCTCTCCTCCTATACCTAGTAAAATTATTTGTTTACATATTGCACTAGTAAGACCGAACTCCTGTAATGGAAGGAGGGTAACAGTGTTTCCGAGTATAGCCAGGTTAATGTTAAAAATGTTGGTAAAAATAGAGTGATGTCCCTGTATAACCGTTTTAATGTAGGCACCATATTTTCATGTTATGGCTGTTATACAGGGCGATTCACGAGGATTTACCGTCACTTACGGAGCTTATTTCCGAAGACATTCCGAGCAAAAAAGTCATATAAACATTTGTCCTAATCGCAATATTTTCAAAGTTACATTAAATTGAAGTTGTTAATAAAACACCTTTTTCTTTAGTTTTACGGGTAAAAAGGAACTTAAAATCCAGACGTTTGAGATGGGCAGGGCATGTAGCACGTATGGGCGAATCCAGAAATGCATATAGAGTGTTAGTTGGGAGACCGGAGGGAAAAAGACCTTTAGGGAGACCGAGACGTAGATGGGAGGATAATATTAAAATGGATTTTAAGGGAGGTGGGGTATGATGATAGAGACTGGATTAATCTTTCACAGGATAGGGACCGATGGCGGGCTTATGTGAAGGCGGCAATGAACCTTCGGGTTCCTTAAAAGCCATTTGTAAGTAAGTAAGTTTACGGGTAAAAATACTACAAATAGAGAATGAACTATTCAGAAGTGTCATTTCTTTAATTGGCTAGTGTTCTGAAGCTAAAAATGTGTTGTTAATTGCTTTGTACAGATTTTGTTTTTCAATTTATTGTTAACTAAAAATTACATCATTCTTACGCACTTATCACAAAAATTGTTACAAATCATACGACTTTAGGAACTTAATTCTTTACAGTTGAATTATGCATTCTAATGTAGCCTTAAATAATTTACAAGAGTGGCGTGATTTGTGACAATTGTTGTGATAAATGCGTAAGAAAATGTAATTTTGTAATTAAAAATCGAAAAAAAAAATTCTATACGAAGCAACTATGGAATTCACAACACATTTTTAGCTTCAGAATACTAGCTAATTAAAGAAATGATACTCTTGAATAGTTCATTTTTATCTGTAATATGTTGTTGTTTTCTAATGCCAGGCGTTTGACAATAAAGTCATTTGACCTCTTGCACTCCAATATTTTTCAAAGATATTATCATGACCAGCCACTGAAGCACAGATTTTGAGGTGTTCCGAATCCATTTCTTGGTTTGAGTTGCACAATGGACAGTTAGGGGACTGATATATTCCAATTCTATGCAGGTGTTTGGCCAAACAGTCATGGCCTGTTGCCAATCTAAATGCAGCTACAGACGATTTTCGTGGTAGATCGGGAATTAACTGTGGATTTTGATGCAGAGAGTTCCATTTTTTCCCTTGGGATTGTGTTATCAAATTTTGTTCGTTGAAATCTAAGTATGTAGATTTAATAAATCTTTTCACAGAGTAATACGTAGATTTAGTAACAGGTCTGTAAGTAGCAGTGCTGCCCTTCTTTGCTAAAGCATCCGCATTCTCGTTTCCCAGGATTCCACAATGGGATGGTATCCATTGGAATACAATTCTTTTATTGAGTGATATTAATTGAGAGAGCATTTTAGTTATTTCTGCTGTTTGAGATGAAGGTGTGTGTTTAGAGACGATTGATAGAATAGCTGCTTTGGAGTCTGACAATATAACTGCATTCCTAAATTTATTGATGTGGCATAGAAAATTCCTAAGGCGTTCCCTTATTGCAACTTGTTGTTCCATATCCAAGTGATCTATAAAGGGAGAAGAGACAGCACGTAACACCTGCACCGGCACCTTGTTCTCTGGAGATCAAGGATCCGTCGGTGTATAAATGAAGCCAGTTTTGTGGAGGGTGCCTAATACTAATTGTGTCTAAAGAGAATTGTTTCAGTATTTCAGTGTTTACTTCTGATTTCAGTATGTCTTCTGTTAAATTTAGATTATATTCTATATTTAATAGAGTTAAAGGGTTTGGTTTAATTTGTAAGTTTTCTTTTAAATTCGGGATATTTATTTTCTGTTTTAATTCTTGAACAATGGATATAAAACTTTTTTGAGTTTTCAATCTACAGAGAGGACTGTATGAATGCCAATTGTTTCCTGGTAATCTGATAAGTTTTTCATATTGAATCAGTGCTTTTTCTTCTATTGTCATTTTGATGCTGTTAATATTAGTTTATCTGTAATATTGTTTTGCCCCTAAAACTAAAAAATAATGGTATTTTACAAACAATTTAAAATTAGTGTCATTTCGAAAATATGAGATTAGGACAAATGTTTATATGACATTTTTTGCCCAGAATGTCTTCAGAATTAAGCTCCGTAAAGATAATAAATCCTCGTGAATCACCCTGTATAACCTACACGCAACATCCAAACTGTTTGGAGGTCCATACCTGCAGTTTGTTAGCGAGTCCATATGACCTAGCCAGTAGGAATTAAATTTTTTCTTGAAAACACTAATTTCGAATAAATTCATACTAAAAACATGCATTTCGCGTTATTTCGCGAGTTTCCAACTTACGACATTTTGACCTGAAGAGGATTAAAACATAAAATGTTTGTTTTCATCAACTGAAAAACAGTATTTCGCGAATCAGTGGTTTCCGAAAACTAGGTACTATCTCTACAGATAATCCTTCCAGTTACATGTGCACTGCCATTTTTGAGCTGTGCAACAATTCGCAAGCAGGTCGCGTACAGGGGTTGACCTTCGCTCCGCCTGCTAAACACGAGTGACAATTCTCGATATAAGAGCAGCTAAAGCTGTGCTTTTATCAACGTATTAACAGTTGAAATATCCATCGATTTCGTATCACTTCATAGAAATATTCTCTGACTGCCGTCAGACATACAGTAACTGTCCCTTCTTTAAATTACTATTACTAATCATAACTTATGTCGAATTTTTTACTTTGGTTTCTTTTTAAGACTTTACTAAAGCTACAATTCGAAATTTTCGAGAAGAATTGAGAGGTCGTGAGTATGAATCATGGAAGACCCTTTCAGGACGGGGAAAAGGTGTTGAGATGTATAGCGAAGTAACAGCCGCCAACAGTTGGATTGCAAACAAGAAAGGACTTTCGACTAGTGAATGGATATCTAGCCTGAAAATGACAGCAAATTTAGCAGCTGTTCGTTCCGTTCCCGGCAGATCTCTCGACGGTACCCGGTGCAGACATGGCTGCCCGGAGATTGAAACTTTAGCACACGTCTTGGGATTCTGTGAACAGGGATTGCTCTTGAGGAACTCTAGACAACATCTTGTAAGATCCAAAATTGCTGCCGCATTAAAAAATAAGGGCTGGATAGTAGGAGAAGAAATCTCCTGTCTAGCTGAAAATGGGTCAACGAGACGAGTAGATATTTTAGCGTACAATGCTGACACTAAACATCATTGACAACATCATTGTGCTGACACTAAACATCATTGTGGACCCCACGATACGTTTTGAAGTAGAATGTCATCAGTCAGCCGAGGTCCACCTTGAGAAGAAGTCGATCTCTGAGCCTACAGTCAACTATTTCAAGCTGAAATATGCCTTAATTCACGTTGAGGTATTCGGCTTGCTCATAGGTGCTCGAGGGACTATACCAGCTTTTTTCGAAGAATTTCGACGGCAGTTTGCTCTGCCAACATCTCTGAGGGATGACATTGTGATAATTGTGTTAAAAAATCCTGCGAAATCCTAATTAATCACATGGTGCCACATTAATAGCAATTGTAATTTTTCGCGCCCTTTTCTTTGTTTCACTTCTTTAAAATTTAATATCTATGTTTACATATGTATAATTTTTTTTTTGAGGATATACTGAGTCCGTAAGGGTTACCCTCAATGGGGGGCAGTTTACTATTATTATTTTTTATTTATCATTTTTTAGGAAGACAATGCAATTTATAGGACGCTATGATTAGGCTATTACTGTGCAGTGTCTGTATGTGACAGTGGTCAATTATTAATACAAATAATGTAAAATGGGAGTGATAAAGTTTGAGATTAGTGACCTTCTAATTTACTACTGGAAACAAGATTATGAAGTTGCTACTACAGCTCGAAGAATATGTGAAGTTGAGAGTGAAGGTGTCGTTAGTGTCCGTGTAATACAACAATGGACCCAGCGTTTGAATTATAAAGAATCTTCTGCGGACCTCTGGAAAAAAACTAAGGAATATATTAGTGGATTGTGGTATTGTATGGGGCAGAAACATGGACATTACGATGAAGTGAAGAGAAGCAACTAGAAGCATTTGAAATGTGGATATGGAGAAGAATGGAGGGTTTGAAATGGATAGACGGAATAAGAAATGAATCTGTGCTAGAAATAGTGGGTGAAGAAAGAATGATGCTGAAACTGAACAGAAAGAGAAAAAGAAATTGGTTGGGTCACTGGCTGAGAATAAACTGTCTACTGAAGGATGCACTGAAAGGAATGGTGAACAAAAGAAAAGTTCGGTGCAGAGGAAGATACCAGATGATAGACGAAATTGAGTACATAGATCGTATGCGGAGACTAAAAGGAAGGCAGAAAATAGGAACAATTTTAATTGCTGGGTTTGCAGTGAAAGCTCTGCCTGTTGGGCAGAACACTATGAATGAATGAATGAATGAATGAATGAATGAATGAATGAATAATGTTTATGTTGCTATAGTCGCGACGCTGTTATTCCCGGCGTGACTCCTCCTCTTTGCTTACGTCTTAGGAAGTGAAGGCTCTATAAAGTCTAGGTAGGTAGTATCGTTCGCCATTTTTGTTCTTTCGTTGCCTAGCTACCAGACGAGGAATCTATTTGCCACACCGTTAAACATTATCATGTCGTAGCTCCTATGATAATAAATCAAACGCACTGTAATTCAGCAAATAATTGAGCGGCAAATAACGTCTTCGTGTGCTTTCTGCGAACGCCAACGAAAGAGCCAAAATGGCGGGCGATTATATTAAGTATTTACAGAGCCTTAAGAAATGAATAATGTCTTCATCAGCGAATTACAAGACGCACACTTTTAAATGTAGCCGACCTGCAACGTGATTGGCTGCCGGAAATTAGAGCGACGGGACTATAGTATGGTATTGATGATGGTATGGATACGATGAAGGTTGTATCGAAGGTGATATGGACGACGCAACTATGTACAATAGCCGGTAAGAGTGACTAGGGAGAAAGTATTGTGATCATATGGAATAAATTCTATCCACAAAAATTTGCCAAAAAAAAATTGGTGCACATTGCAGCAAACTACCACATGATTTTATTTTGTGCGAGTTTCTGTCAAACTGTTTTCAACTCCTTTACGAGCCTCCATTTATCACTAAATTCACATACAAAGAAATGTACCTAACGTTGGCATCAAGTCGACGCTGCAGTTTTCCTGGGATCACCGAGATTTACGAAGCGCATTAAGCAAAGTCTCCGTGAACTACAAATACAATTTCCTTCCGAGCCTCTTATTTCTCTGCCTGTCGCATTTTCGTTTACACTGTCATGCGTCGCTGCATGCTGCTGTCCCCTCTTCTTTCTTCTTACCTCACCAGGTTTTGTTCTTTTTAGAAGTCTGTCCCCAAACTCGTTCACGTTTTCTTACGAGAACACATTGATTCACAATATTGCAATCATTGTTAAAGCTCAAGCCGCCAATGTTAATGCTGTTTCCACCATTATTAATACTGTTCCCACAATTGTAAATGTTGCTTCCACTATTGTTAATGTTCTTCCACCATTGTTAATGCTCTTCCACTATTGTTAATGTTGCTTTCACTATTGTTCATGCTCTTCCACCATTGTTAATGCTGCTTTCACTATTGTTAATGCTCTTCCACCATTGTTAATGTCACTTCCACTATTGTTAATGCTCTTCCTCTATTGTTAATGCTCTTCCACCATTGTTAATGTCACTTCCACTATTGTTAATGCTCTTCCTCTATTGTTAATGATGCTTCCACCATTGTCAATGTTGCTTTTACTATTGTTAATGTTCTTCCACCATTGTTAATGCTCTTCCACTATTGTCAATGTTGTTTTCACTATTGTTAATGCTCTTCCACCATTGTTAATGCTCTTCCACTATTGTTAATGTTGCTTTCCACCATTTTAATATTGTTAATGCTCTTCCACCATTGTTAATGCTCTTCCACCATTGTTAATGTTGTTTTCCACTTTTACTATTGTTAATGCTCTTCCACCATTGTTAATGTTAATGCTTCTACTATTGTTAATGCTCTTCCTCTATTGTTAATGCTCTTCCACCATTGTTAATGCTCTTACTATTGTTAATGTTAATGTTACTTCCACCATTGTTAATGTTGCTTTCACTATTGTTAATGCTCTTCCACCATTGTTAATGCTCTTCCACCATTGTTAATGCTCTTCCACCATTGTTAATGCTCTTCCACCTCTTCCACCATTGTTAATGCTCTTTATTGTTAATGTTGCTTTTACTATTGTTAATGCTCTTCCACCATTGTTAATGTGCTTCCACTATTGTTAATGCTCTTCACCATTGTTAATCACTATTGGTAATGCTCTTCACCTTTCACTATTGTTAATGCTCTTCCACCACTTAATGTTCTTCCACCATTGTTAATGTTACTTCCACATTGTTAATGTTGCTTTCACTATTGTTAATGCTCTTCCACCTCTTCCACTATTGTTAATGCTCTTCTTGCCACCATTGTTAATGCTCTTCCACCTCTTCCACTATTGTTAATGCTCTATTGTTAATGCTCTTCCTCTATTGTTAATCTTCCACCATTGTTAATGCTCTTCCACCATTATTAATTCTTACACTATTGTTAATGCTCTTCCACCATTGTTAATGTTACTTTCACTATTATTAATGTTGTTAATGCTCTTCCACTATTGTTAATTGTTAATGCTCTTCACTATTGTTAATGCTCTTCTTCCTTCTACCATTGTTAATGTTACTTCCACTATTATTAATGCTTCACTATTGTTAATGCCTATTGTTTGTTAATGTTAATCCTCTTCCTCTATTGTTAATGATGCTTCCGCCATTGTTAATGCTCTTCCACCATTGTTAATGCCCTTCCACCATTGTTAATGTTGTTTCACTATTGTTAATGCTCTTCCACCATTGTTAATGTTGCTTCCACTATTTTAATGCTCTTCCTCTATTGTTAATTATGCTTCCACCATTGTTAATGTTGCTTTCACTATTGTTAATGCTCTTCCACCATTGTTAAGGCTCTTCCACTATTGTTAACATTGCTTTCACTGTTGTTAATGCTCTTCCACCATTGTTAATGCTCTTCCTCTATTGTTAATGCTCTTTCACCATTGTTAATGTTGCTTCCACTATTGTTAATGCTCTTCCTCTATTGTTAACGTTGCTTCCACAATTATTAATGTTCCTTTCACTACTGTTAATGCTCTTCCACCACTGTTAATGCTTTCACCATTGTTAATGCTCTTCCAACATTGTTAATGTTGCTTTCACTATTGTTAATGCCCTTCCAAGATTGTTAATGTTGCTTTCACTATTGTTAATGTTCTTTCACATTGTTAATGCTTTTGGCACCTCGATCATTTTCCTGCCACTATCGTAAATGTTCCTGCCACCACTGTTAACGTTATTGCCACCATTATCGATGTTCCTGCCACCATCGTTAACGTTTCTGCTACCATTGTTAACATTCCTTTCACCATCGTTAATGTTTCTGCCATCATTGTTAATGTTCCTGCCACTATTGTTAACGTTGACGCCGTCATCATTGTTAACGTTTCTGCCACCATTGTTAACGTTACTACCAATATTGTTAGCGTATCTGCCATCACTGTTAATGTTCCTGTCATCACTTAATGTTGCTGTCATTATTGCTAATGTCGTCCTAAGTGGTGTCGCGGCTATCACGTTGGCCGTCGTATCCGAGAACCGTGGGTTCAAATCCGGCCAGTAGTGGTATATTTTGAATGCCGACAAATCTATGGCACGCCTTTCTCAGTGAGGAAAGTAAACGGCCATAACTCGAGGACGACACATCGTACAGCGTTCGTTCTAGCGTCATTCTATTCAGAAATATAAGTTCTATAAGTTTCTAAAGTTTAAAGAAGTCTGACATAGTTATGCTCAAGAGCCAGTCTCAGTGGAATGTCGAAGCATTAGATAAAATTACAGACATGTCTGAGCCAGTGTAAAGCTTGTCTATAATAAATAAAATCGTATAAAATATGAACACTGTAGTCTCATTCTATTACGGAGATACCTCTCACAGGTATTCAACGCAGATTATTGCTCTGTCAAAGGACATAGCTCCAGAAGTTTTTTACTCTATTTTTTTTTCGTTACGGCTTATTGTTATCATTATCGTTATTATAGGCCAGCATTTCTCAAAGTGAGTGCCGCAGAACCGCAAGGGATCAGCGAACTAAATCCTATGGATCCCGCAATTCCCCTAATTGTTTTCAAAAGCCATCAATTATTATTATTATTATTATTATTATTTATTATTATTATTATTATTATTATTATTATTATTAAACATGTAAAATAGAAAATACATATTTATCTTTTTATCACTGGATTACCTGCATGTGTGTCGACCAAAACGAAAAAAAAACTATACTAATTAATGCAGGAGCAGAAATAACTTTCCGACATAAAATCAAATATAAAAAGTTACAAGCCTTAAAAATGATATCACATACTACATGTATTTTGCTTAAAGAGCTCAACTTACAAAAGTAAAATATCAATAGGTACCTTCTTAGTTGATAAAAATGTTTCTCTTGTTTGAAATGCAAAAAACGAAGAGCATATTACCCCATTTGCATGCAAAGTGGCTTTATTTACTTGTATCTTTGAACTGAGAGTTAAAATATGTTAACAGGATATCTGGTTACTTGATAGAGAACTGGACTGCTACAAAAATCGTAGAACATATAATTAGGCAATCCCTCCAGCACACTTTATTTTTAATTATTGATCTTCATGTTTTAATTGGAAGCCAATACAGATTACCATGGAGGTGAAGCCGATAAAAATGTATACACTCCGACTTCGAAAAAATTTGACCATTTCGCTACGTTGCGAGCCGACGAGGGCATGAAGCTTAACGATATTCAATGACGTGTGAGCCACATGGCAATTAGTTCATGATTTAAAAGTTTTTTTTTTAATGTGGAACATTTAACTGACCATCTTCTTCGGCAAACATGTCTGTTACTATTTCTGTAATACACTACGCGCATCTTGCTCCTTAGCGGGAGCTCGACGATATAACTCACAACTCATTGTGCCTTAGCAGCAGCAGGCCGATGCAACTCGCAACCTATTACTGGAAAAATAAGTTAAGTTTGAATATGATGGTATATGTAGCAACGAATGCTGCATTTAATTTCTTGTACTGGTTATGACATTCATTAAAAGTTATATTTCTTTGTAGGTTGCTAAAAGGTAGTGATGTGCATTCAATCTACAACCTCTCCTACCCAAATCCCATCCTCACCTTCCCGTGGTGCAACCCGTTTTGAACGAACGAGGCTCTGGGGACCGAGTATCAGCGGTATAACTGAAATGTCATATGCAGAGGAAATGCTGTATAGGTGGGAACCCCACCAATTGCACCTCTTTGGGCTAGCAACCCATTGAGCGTCATTTTTACATTGCTTTCAAGTCTCAACAGAAGCCTCGGATGACAAGGATGGATTATAACGATGACGACTCAGGCAAGAACAAGGACGGATGATTTAGTTCTCATGGCATCAACTGAAGATGATTTACAATATTCAGTACACAATTTAAATAAGGTCAGTGAAAAATATAACATGGAAATTAATATTGAAAAATCGAAAATCATGTCATTTTGTGGGAA
Organism: Periplaneta americana; assembly: GCA_025594305.2. Lineage (NCBI taxonomy): Eukaryota > Metazoa > Arthropoda > Insecta > Blattodea > Blattidae > Periplaneta > Periplaneta americana. The sequence continues at coordinate 146,178,277 of JAJSOF020000013.1, forward strand.
ATTCCCTGTACCAAGCAAAATCTGTTTGAATAATAAAATAATAGAAAGAGTAAATACCTTCACTTATCTTGGCTATACACTATCACCTTATGATGAAGTAGATATTGCTGAAAAAATATGTAAATATAACAAAACAATGGGGATCATTAATAAAATCATGAAACCCTCACTAGTACAAAGACACACAAGAATAGGCTTGTATAAAACCTTAGCACAGCCAGTATTAAGCTATGGTAGCGAAGCGTGGACTGTGAAGAATAAAGATGTCAGTAGAATAACAGCACGTGAGATGAGGTTTATGAGAGCAACAGCTGGATATACTCGCTGGGATCATAAAAAAAATGAGGACCTAATGCAAGAACTCCAAATAGAACCCATTATGCAGTTCATCAGCAAATATCAACTTCAGTGGAAGGGTCATCTCGAACGAATGAATCGATGCAGAATTCCAAAAGCACTGCTTCATTACCATCCATATGGCAAAAGATCTCTAGGCCGTCCAAAGAAGAGATGGACTGAAAATTCTAGTTTGAGACCGTAACAGGCCACTTGGCCTAATACTTGTTAGGAAGATGATGATGATGATTTCTTTGTTTCGCAATATGCTAAGAAGATTCTAACCAGGCGGTGACCTATGATTATTTGAAATAACATTACCACAAACTACTTAAAGGTTCCATGCAATTATAGAGATTCTACGAATCCTCTATTTTATTTAGTTGTCTTTTTTATTTAGCTTACACTTTTAATAGAACATTGTTTGCCGGCAGCTACAAAAATAAATATTTAGAATCGTTCCTTTTGAGGCAGCTTGGTTTAATGCACACTGCTGATTGGTAGGGTAAAGCTAGGAGGAAAGACCATACTATTAGACCATACTTACTTACAAATGGCTTTTAAGGAACCGGAGGTTCATTGCCGCCCTCACATAAGACCGCCATCGGTCCCTATCCTGTGAAAGATTAATCCAGTCTCTACCATCATATCCCACCTCCCTCAAATCCATTTTAATATTATTCTTTCATCTACGTCTCGTCGACCTGGTTGGCGAGTTGGTATAGCGCTGGCCTTCTATGCCCAAGGTTGCGGGTTCGATCCCGGGCCAGATCGATGGCATTTAAGTGTGCTTAAATGCGACAGGCTCATGTCAGTAGATTTACCAGCATGTAAAAGAACTCGTACGGGACAAAATTCCGGCACATCCGGCGACGCTGATATAACCTCTGCAGTTGCGAGCGTCGTTAAATAAAACATAACATTTCTACGTCTCGGCCTCCCCAAAGATCTTTTTCCCTCCAGCCTCCCAACTAACACTATAGATGCATTTCTGGATTCGCCCATACGTGCTACATGCTCTACCCATCTCAAACGTCAGGATTTAATGTTCCTAATTATGTCAGGTGAAGAATACAATGCGTGCAGTTCTGTGTTGTGTAACTTTCTCCATTCTCCTGCAACTTCATCCCTCTTAGCCCCAAATATTTTCCTAAGTATCTTATTCTCGAACACCCTTAACCTCTGTTCCCCTTTCAAAGTGAACGTCCAAGTTTCACAACCATACAAAACAACCGGTAATATAACTGTTTTATAAATTCTAATTTTCTGATTTTTGGAAAGCAGGCTGGATGACAGAAGGTTCTCAACCGAATAATAGCAGGCATTGCCCATTTTTATTCTGTGTTTAATTTCCTCTTGAATGCCATTTAAATTTGTTACTGTCGCTCTAAAGCAGTGGTCGTCAGCACTCGCTGAAATGGGTAGAGTGCTTGGAGGGTAAGGAACTTTGCTCCGTCGTGCACAAGGGATAGAGAGACAGCAAACCCGCCAGCAGCGACGACTGCACGCTAGGACTGTGTCTTGTCCGCGGGTAAGAGACGCTAGCACGAGCGTGCAGTGTTTTGATGACCGCTGCTCTAAGGTATATGAATGTTTCCACTTTTTTAAAGGATAACAAAGATAGAATAGAAAATATAATACATGGTAACGTAACGTAGTAGACATAAATGTAACTGCTAACATGAGAAACTACTACTAATTCCACAAAACAATGATAAATTTAAAAATAAAGTACAATTTGATTTCGGAGAAACATTAGATGAAAGTACAATGAAGAGTAATTAAATGAAGTAAAAAAACACAGAGCGTTCGCCTACGGGTGGGGCCAGGAAAGCGGCCTGCCTGCGGTGTCGCTTGCGGGAATCGTCTATCCGTAAGCTTCCGCTTTCTATACTATAGACTACTCTGTAGGGTTTTAATTTTAAAAGTTTAGCAGCAGTAAAGACTGATGTTTTTGAAACACTAACTTCTTGTGAAACACGTCTTAGAGATTTATTAGGAGAGCGTGTAAATGATGCACTGATTTCATCAGTTTTTTCTTCCGTCAATACTCTTTGTTTTCGCTTAGGAATTGTAGCATTTATCGACCCTGCTGTCCTTAATTTGTTAACAAGACGTCTAACAGTTCCTCTACCCTGAATTGGAGCACCCGGATATTTCACTTCAAATTGCCTACGCACCTCTCTACATGACTGTTTTCACATATGCATCATACATAAAAAAAAAACTCTCTGTTCAAGCGTGAATTTTACGTTTTGCATTGTTAACAAATTTTACACACACGCTGAATATTTAAGCAACTGTGTCAAGAAACTGTACTGTACGTGTTAAATACTGCAACATCTGGCTCACAACTGATAACTTGTCGACCTTGATGTCCTTGATTGTCGAGCGTGTCTCAACAACTGCGCGCACAAAGCGGCGTATCAGTACATGCCGCTTTCCTGGCCCCACCCGTAGGTGAACGCTCTGTATATATTACGTATTGTTATACAGGGACATCATTTATTTTTACTTGCATTTTTATTGTACCTGCATTTCTGAATGTACTTCACTCTCACCCCTTCACTAATGTCCTTGCCCCCGTCAGACACACAAACTTACGGCCGCTGTTGCATTCGAAGTCTTCAAGCAGTGAAGTAAACACTGCAGTGTATAGTGTGTTTCATAAATATGATTCCGTTTTCTATAGAAGAAAGAACCTATATTAATAATATCGTACTAAAATATTATATTCAAGAAACGATAAATTCAATTTCAGAGAATATGCTTCAAAATGTTTTTAATAATATGCGTACTGAATTGAAGCCTGCATTGTAATGAACGGCAACCATTTTCAGCAACTTGTTTAAAAATTCAGATTAGCTTTTTTTGAATTGAGGTGGCTAGAAGCAAAGGATTGCTAGTGACATTTGTAATGACATGAGTTAAGTGCATCCAGTGTAAGCAAAAGTATCTAAAATTTTAGTGGCAAAGGGATATTTTAATCGCATCACACATTAAAATTTAAATAAAAAATTTCACCGATTTTACGAAAGCTTAAATATTTAAACCCCATTTTCTCAAAAGTAACTTAAGTGCACTTACAGCCCTTTACTTATGACCCCCTCAATTTAAATGCACTCTCTATATTGTATGATAACATCAATAATTAATATGCTAAATAAAGTGGACATTACATAACGAACATAGCCGCCTGAAAAGTTCAGTTTTGAAAAAAAATGTTACTACTCTACTGTATTTTGATAAATTCCGTAAAAGTGATGATCAAACTGAAAATCGTAATATCGTATTTCCCTACAACATAAATGGATACACTACTTTTCTCTCCTCCTATACCTAGTAAAATGACTTGTTTACATATTGCACTAGTAACATCAAACTCCTGTAATGGAAGGGGGAAACAGTGTTTCCGAGTATAGCCAGGTTAATGTTAAAAATGTTGGTAAAAATAAAGTGATGTCCCTGTACAAGTGTTTGTGTAAAATGGATAATGAATCTCTCAATACCATTGGACAAATGTTGTTAATGTCCTCATTAGAAAATTTAAGAGAAAGGAGAATGGTTTTGGTTAACTTAAATGAAGTTCCCCTAGTGCCAAAAGGAAGTCCTTTCACTTCCCATGTATTAATATTCATTTTGTATCTCTCACTGAAGTGAGGAATACATGGGTTGTAAATAGACTTCTTTTCATCCTTAACGTTATTGGCTTGTTGATCATCCTTCTCAAAACGGAGAGTGGGGTCAAGAATGAGGGCCCATTCACAATGAAAATTAAACATAACCGTAACATAAACACAGAAGTTTGCGCCCAGGCTACCAAATGGGATCATTCACAATGATTCACATAAGCATTGACATAAACATTACCGTAAGACGTAAACATGAAAGTTTGCAAACTCCAAACTCATGCTTATGCTTACGTGATTTGCAAACAGTACACAATCGTGGAGCGCTGAAGTATACGACAGAATATGAGGAAATGGCGTCGTTGTTATGTTTCCATGGTTACCAAGTATGTTTGCTGTTATGTTTATGTTCCCATCGTGAATTATGGTATGACTTCTTGATTTTACCGTAACGTTTATATTCTTAAGTTAACGCTTACGTTATGTTTAATTTTCATTGTGAATGAGCCTTGAGGCTTCTTGGATTCCGGCGATCGATGGCTATAATGTCTGCTCTTCTCGTAGTTTCGGAATGCACGAAATATGTTAACGAAAATGTATGTGTCGATTTCGTCATACGCCTTTTTAGTAACCACAACCGCAAACAAAAATTACGCTTCCTTTTTATACGCCCATGCTTGAATTCGGAAGCAATATTGGTTGAGGTCCGGTTCAGAAAATTATACAGGCGCTAGAGGCCGACTTATATATCACATGCTGTTTTGTTCAAGAAATTTTTCCAATCAAACGGGATTTACTGCTTGAAAATAAACTCGTCTCCTATACGCCCAACTTACTCCACTTTCCCCTTCTTCTCTATGAAGACATTCAGCTCAACAAGTTAAGAGTATAAAAACTTAACGTTTGCTTCGTTTCTTCCTGTCGAGTCGCAGTCAAGAACAGAAGCCTTCCTTAAGGAACAACCCAATAACGCTCTCGGACTGCTGCAGTCATTCAGATGGATGAAGCACCGTAGAAATCTTCCAATATCGACAGCAGACCAACTCCTGACGTTGACGGCAAAAGAATTAAATGAACATGTTCTATACTACAGAGTGGTCCGTACCACCCTGCGGTGGCAGGATGGTCTAGATCATAAAACGGTCCAGGTTCGAGTCCCACCAGACTTGGGAGTTTTCATTGAAATATCCATGGCGATAGGCCAAACTTGTGGCGAACAAGGTAGCAGTGTTTTTCTTGGAGTTCACATTTCCCATGCATTAATCCGTCCGATCTCTATCCCACAATCTCACATATTGAATAACAAAGTTAACCTACGAGTAGTAATAACATAGTAAAATAAAGGGTGCGGCAAAACATCCTAACTAATTTAAAGTTTAAATAAAAAACAGATGGATCAAAATAAGGAAACTGTATTAATATGAAATGTATCTAAACAGTGGGAAATTTAGGTTTACATGCGTTGCCGTAGCGATATCAAATGACTTGCGCAAAACAACGAGAATTGAATAGGATAATGAATACACGGAATTGACATTCAATTAGTGCAAATTGTAATCTGTAACGAATTCCAACTATGCCGTGGACGGATGAAGAACGTGCTTACGCTGTGCTATCGTTTTGGTAAGTGGTAATTCCGTTGTCGCTGTTCCGTTTCCCGGACGCTTAATTTCTTCACGTGGCGACGTCCCCTGGCCAGCACGATCACCAGACCTTGCACCCTGCGACTTTTTTCTATGAGGGCATCTTAAGGCTGAGGTGTTCAAACATCGGTCGAGGACTTTTCCAGACCTACGAAATGCAATACAGGAAGAAATTGGTCTTATTCCTCAAGAAATGCTAGTTATAGTGATTCAGAATTTCCGAAGTCGCATTCAACAATGCATTGATAGTGAAGGATACCACTTGAGAGACACGTTATTCAAAAGATGAAAAATTCCCACTGTTAAGATACCATTCATATTAATAAAGTTTCCTTATTTTGATCCATCTGTTTTTTATTTAAACTTTAAATTAGGGAAGATAATATGCCGCATCCTTTACATGGTGATCCGACTGGGAAGACTATAACATTATCGATTTCTAACTCGGAGCTCTCTGAACACCATACTCTCGTCCACACTGTGAAGTAACGGTTAGCGTGTCTGGCCGCAAAACCAGGTGGCCCGGGTTCGAATCCCGGCAAGTTACCTGGTTGAGGTTTTATCAGAAATTTTCCTCAACCCAATATGAGGAAATGCTGGACACCAGCATTATCACCTTCATCTCATTCAGACGGTAAATAACTAGAGATGTTGATACAGTGTCGTAAAATAACCTACTAAAAAACACCACTCTCTCGTTGAAACCGCTGTTGAACAGACGTTACACTTTAAAATTTAAATATCTCTTCCATGCCAGTGAGAGTGTGAATATCCATGATGTAATCATACGGGGACGTGAAAATCCACATGTTTCTCATGAACTAGAACGAGAAAGGTTTGGTGCGCGGTAAGTCGCTATAATCTGTATGGGCCGTTTATCTTCGCAGACGAAACAGTTCGATCAGGACCATACCTGAACATGTTGAAAAACTTTATCGAACCACGACTGCAACAGGAAAACAACATGGGTATCGTGTTCCAACAGGATGGTGCACCACCTCATTGGGCAACAGACGTCCGTGATTATCTAAATGACACATTTGGTAACAACTGGTGTGGTCGAGGAGGACCAATTATGTGGCCTCCAAATTCCCCAGACTTGACACCACACAATTTCTTTCTCTGGGGTTTCGTGACGCAAGATTTATATTTAATATTAATTCATATATATCCATTCATATTCATATTTATTATCATCATACGGCTTTCAGGTAGTAGTTTCCCTCACAGTTTAATATTAATTTATATATACAGAGTGATTCACGAGAAGAGGTCGACAATTTAGTATACGATATCTAAGGCCATTTTGAGTGAAAAAGTTCATATGAACATAGGTCCGTTTTCGAACGATGGCGGAGCTAGATGCATTTTTTTGCTAAAACGCCTCGCCCCAATGTGAATCAGACGTTACCACATGCTGCTGACGTGAGATGTGAGACAAGGTCACGGATCGCAATGAATGACGTAACATTGGAATCTGCATTGTGAGCGACGTGGATAAGTTCTTCTTCCTCACAAACCGGGTGATGGGGCATTACAAATGTCCAATCGCCTGCCCTTGTCTGATGTAATGACACAGATCCCGCGTATAACACAAATACACTATCGCTTATCAGTTCACAGCAGTTCAGTCAGCTACTTACGGTACAGTAGTTATACAAGTACAGTTATCGGAAGTGTTAAGTTGTGTTTTCCAAGATGCCTTATAAAGTTTCGATTGCAGAATACGTCGATATTGTGTATGTTTATGGTTTGTGTGATGGAAGTTCCTTGCGTGCCGTCGTTGAATATGAACGACGCTTTCCGAACAGAAGGGTACCATTTCGAAGAGTATTTACTGTCTATGGGGTTGGATGAAAGACTTGGTATACCAAAGGAAGGTGAAAACGAGAGAAGCGCTAATAAACCGTATTTTCGATGCTGCAAGCCGCATAAAGAACAGCCACGTGCAACTCTCCCGAGCGATGAGCGCGATTCACGCCCGAGCGCAACAGTGCATTGAAGCAGAAGGAGGTACCTTTGAAAATGTGCGAAAACATCGACCCCGACGTCTAGAATATTAGGTATGTATGCATACGTGAATATAAACTTTAAATTTATCCTTTATCTGTCTCTAAATGCGAGTTAATCCAATGGAATCCCAGAAGTTTTTGTGAAATGAAAGAGCGATAACTCCGTAACTGTTCGGAAACTGGCCTATATTCATACGAACTTTTTGACTCAGAATGACTTCAGAATTCACATCCTAAATTTGTTTACCTTTCCTCGTGAATCGCACTGTATACATACATAAATATATACAATATATACGTAGTGAAGATGACGTCCAAAACTGTGCACCCTGTAGACACAAAATTTTCATGCATCTTAATTGAACGCGCGTTTTAAATGTGATTCTTTCAATATTCTTCCCAGATTGCAAGGGTACGCGCATGGAAAATTAAACTGTGTAGATGCAGCTTAAGAGATACAGTATAAATAGCGAGTGACAAATGTCGAGGAAGGTATGAGAGAAGTATGAGACTGGTCGAGCTACATACACTAATAATGAGATTGAATTGCTGGTGTTCCTTTTCTTGACTTGATATACAGAGTGATTTATATAGAACTGACACATTTCTTTCTTTAATTATTCCGTTGGAAATTCATTCAATGACCCAATTTTAGCACCAAATTAAGCAGAATGTTCTGGAGTTTCGATTCCTTGTCACTAGATGCGCAGATGTTTATGTTTTATTCCTATTGTTGGCAGCACTAGATGCGCAGATGTTTATGTTTTATTCCTATTGTTGGCAGCTGTTTTCGACATTTTGTGTCAACGTGAAAATACAGTACACATAAAATCAACGACTCTTCCTTGTGAAGCAATACTGGATTACGAATTCAATTACAGTTACTCAAAGGGCATACCAGAGAGAATTTGGTGTTCGCAATCCTCCCAAAAGAAACACAATACTGGGACTGGTAAAGAAATTGGAAACAACTGGATCTCTGGTGAGTGAAAAGGGCAAGCATCGTTCATCTAGGCTTCCCACGGTTGTTGTTGACGTAAGAGCACGACTGGAGCAGTCACCCAAAAATCATTAAGACGTTTGTCGCAGGAGACAGGTTACACCTACTCAATGTGTCAGAGAGCCTAAAGCCATATAGGGTTACGGTTGTTCATCAGCTACAGGTACCAGATAAGGATAAAAGATTGAATTATTGCCGTTGGTTTCAGACGTTCATTGTGCAAAATCCTGCCATATTGTCCATCACATGGTTCACAGATGAAGCATGGTTCCATTTATCCGGTTATGTGACGACCGAATAATTTCCAGGAACCTGTGGCCACCGAGATCTCCGGATTTGGCAACGCCGGACTTCTTTCTATGGGGTTACTTAAAAGACAGGGTTTACGCCACACGTCCCCAGACATTGGACGATCTGAAGCACAACATCACACAGGAGATTCAAGCTAATAACAGAGTCCTCCAACGAGTGGCCAGTAACATGGAACGACGTGTTGAGTTGTGCCTTATGCAGGATGGAGGACATTTTCAACATTTGCTATAGAGGTAAATAATCTCCCAAAATTTCTCTATATTTTAGGTATAATAAGTTGTCGCTAGCACAATTCGTTTTGAAACAATTAATGAAAGAAATGTGTCAGTTCTATATAAATCACTCTGTAGTTTGAACCTTGGAAACCGATTCACTTGTATTATTCATAGGACCGAGAAAGCAATTAGGGTAGAAAACGCTGGAAAAGAGGAAGAGAGAAGTGTCCCATTTCCTTGATTTTGCTGCTGTTTATGTTCCATTTTTCTTGTAACTCGATCGAGTCCGTTCCCCTTCCGCCGCTGATAAGGGTATCTACGGCAGATTATGGCAGTTTCCGCCGAACTGCCTCACAAACTTGGCGCACTATCGATTCGCACGTCATGAATCACTGTGGAGCCTCGGGAAGTTTCTCTGTTCTTCCTGCCACCTCCACACGAACTAGCAACCTTTTACAATTGCCATTATACTTCAACAAAACGCTCGCTATGAGTTTGGAGGGTTTCCCAAACAAGATACAGTCCAAATTTAAGTATGTAATTTAATTTACCAATTCACGCTCGATAAAGACTTGAAGAAACACTTTAATTGATTTTATACAGACCTTACTATACTCCGTGTCTCACAATTAACACCGACTAATGAAATTCGCCGTGCTTCAACGAATTACAAATCAACGAGTTTTTCGATACTTTAGATCCTCATTATAGATTATGAAGAGTAGAGAGAAACTGAACATTTTGAAGTTGAGAGCCATTGGTAGTTGTTATGAAACACTCATTACCGGATGATTCAAAAGGTATTTGTGAAACATAGAGCTGCAAAATATCACTTACCCAATCGGTTTAGATTCGACCGGTTAGAAAGAATATCCGTCAAGGTCGGGCAACCGTCCGAATATTCGGTTTTCAATCGATTACCCCTTCTGTTTTGCAGATGGATAGAACACCAGGCGCACTTCATCATACATGAAAACGACATTTTCTGAGTACACAAACGGAGTAACAATTGAAGGAAATTTACTTTGTCTTATTAAAAAATGTGTTTGCTTGATATAGGTCTACAATTATTGATTGGATACTTTAATACACTTATCTTCATAACTAATACATAAATGAACAAATGGTCACTGGTAACAAGAAAGGAAATAAGTGTAATGCAGAATATGAAATCTGGTGCGTAAAGAAATGCAAGAATAAAATAAATTACAATTACTTACTAAAGAGAAGAGCAAATAAGTACATAGGCCTACATGCTAATGTAATATTTACATTTTAACCTCAAAATGCATACCTCTAAAACAGTAGTTGTTAATATGTAATGCCTTTTACTCTAAAGAGCTACATTATTATTTCATTAATAAATCATTTTTAAGGAGAAAGAGTGTTAATAACAAGGACCCGGGTTCGATCCCCGGCGCCGGAGCGAATTTTTCTCCTTAAATATTAATTGTCAATTAACATTACAGAGATTATTCTCTAGTACAAATTAATAAATCTTTAATATTCTCATAGCTAGTAGTGAATATCCTGTACAGATTACTGTGCACTTAACTGCGGAATCCCGGCCAAACAGTCACTCAGTTGAGTGCGCCCCTTGCATAATGGCAGTTGGCTTGGACATAAAACGTCAACATATGTGCCTAGCTTGGAGTCAGGCCAAAAGGGAAACATTGAAGGAGGAGTGTCCGATCCGGTGCGGTGGATTGAATTCGGCGTAGCTCAGTGGTCAGAGCGCTTGGTACGTAGAACCAAGGACCCGGGTTCGATCCCCGGCGCCGGAGCGAATTTTTTCCTCAAATATTAATTGTCAAGTACTATGAAGTTCAAATGCTTGTACTTTTACGAAGCATGTTGTTACCCTTGAAGGTACACAACTGTAATACCTAGATTGGATGAATAAATCAATCAATGAATCTATGTATGATTCAAATAATGAACCAATGAATTAATCAATGAATCAATCAATCAATCCATATATCAATGAATCAATGTCCAAATGAATCAATGAGTCGATGGATGGATGAATGGATAATGGATGAATCGATGGATGATTGATTGATTGCATGTACTGAGAGAGGAAGAACTATCAATTAAATGATCGGCCTACACGATGATAAACATGTCCTTGCAAGGGCTCTTGTAACTCCTGCATGGTCTGCCTTTGCCGTCCACCCATAAAGAATGAGAAACAACTCGAATATTCGATAAACCGACCCTGAAATACTCCGCGAGATGGAAGAGCTTTGCATACTGACTATAGCGCCAGGCGTTCAACAGCAATATTTAATTTATATTTTTCGTAACCCGTTGTGCACGAATCTATTGTGAAATGCAAACTGATGGGAAAAATATGTTATCTGGAATAAATAAAGTAAATAAACAAATACATTATTTTAAATAGTTTCCGAAATAATTATACTTGAAACATTCTAACATACGATGCCAATTATAGTGTTTAGCAACCTTTTTTTTTATCTGTCCATACGTCATGACTTAAGAGTCCTGCGTTTGGTTACTTTTGAGTAGCTGTAAGTTAGGAGTATAGTAGACGAGGTAAGACTTCTCCTGTGACCTTATCATGCACCATGTCTGTATCGCCAGTGGGCATGGAGGGGGAAAATAAGTTTTTAGTCTGAGCTGAACTTCCGTGTCTGTAGATTCGTGTAATATTAACGACTGTCATCTCTCATACGCCAAATTCTTTTTCTGATCGTCTACCCTCCCTTTCTCGCGCAACTCACATACCATGACTTGCCTCCTTAACTATACATGGATCATACTAGCTTCACTCAGGAGGTTAGACCTGTTAGCAGAATGTTAGCACATTACGTTTTCGTCCATTCGTAATTTGGTCCTAATTTTACGTTAGTCCAGCATCAAATTTTGTCCACAAATTTTTGTCCATGTCATTTTAGTATTATGCGAAATTTCGTCCTATATATATATATATATATATATATATATATATCTTGTCCTTATCTGATTTAGTCCAAATTTGTTAACTTGAAATTTTCGTACCTGTGTTTATTACAAAAAAGAATCACTGAAATAAAACATGAGATTTATTTTCAGTTATTTCAAATAACAAAGATTATGTATTCATTGCAGCTACTTCTTATAAAGTGTAATTTCATTCTTTACTTTCCATCTTCGGAATTCTGAGGATTGCTGTGTAATTTCATTACAGGTTGACCGATTCTCACATCGCCAATATATCTTGGTTCGATCCTTATTATAAGAGTGGTGTTGATAACAGTAGCCGTCTTTCATGAGCAGTAGTTAGTTCCTTTTTGAAGTAATTATTTTGGGATCCATACCTATAATTTTAAGTAAAACTAATGTATGCATTTCCCTAGCAACGCCTGTCCATTTTTGAGTTCTCCATTATTTGGTATTATATTGTTGGCATCTGTTTAAAATGTGCTTCTAGCATCTGAATATCAAAAATCAATCACGATTGGACAATATGTATAATGGACTAAATTTCTGTGGACTAAAAAATTTCTGGACGAAATTTACTCTTGGATGAAAATGCTATGGACTTATTCCATTGGACTTAAATGTGTTGGTCTAGATATTTGGACGAAATGTTGTATTGGACAAAAATGTTTGGACAAAAATTCTGAACGCGCTGTAATGAGGCTGTCTCAACTGCAGTAACGTTGCATTAATGTATTCCGAAGATGACAAATTCTTTTGGTGCTGACCCATGAATTGGATCTTGAATATTCTTCGTAGATGACTACACCTTTCCCCTTCCTTATGAGGTAACTCACACCAGGATTCAAATGATCTCTTTCACAATTCATCACCTAGATGTTTTCCAGCAGTTCGAGGTGCTATGCTGACTTCAGAAATTTTCAGGCGTTTGAGAGCAGTTTTCTTCTTCTCTTCAAGATTCCTGACCGGAAGATGATCATTACTGACTTGTGAGAGTCGTTTGCAGATGTTAAAATGCTGAATATTAGCTTCCCATTCAGCATTAATTAAGTCCTAGGCCACGTACTTTTTAGAAGAATTTTGTGTCTTGCATTATGAGTAATGTACTTTCTTCTGTTTTTGTAATATATATGATAATTCTTACAAAGTTAATGCCCATATTGTGTTCACTATTTTTTAAATTAAATAATTAAATTTATATTTCTGGTACTACTGAATGTTGTACGACTAGAAAGGAAGTTTCCTACGTAGCTGTATTATTAAGTATCCAGTTTTGAGCTTAGGAAATTCTGATCTTACTTGCTTACAAGGCTTTTAAGGAACCCAGAGGTTCATTGCCGCCCTCACATAATCCCGCCATCGGTCCCTATCCTGTGCAAGATCATCATATTCCATCTCCCTCAAATCCATTTTAATACTATCGTCCCATCTACGTCTCGGCCTCCCCAAAGGTCTTTCTCCCTCCGGCCTTCCAACTAAAATTCTATATGCATTTCTGGATTCGCTCATACGTGCTACATGCCCTGCCCATCTCAAACGTCTGTATTTAAGGGGTTAGGTACAGCTTACAGCAGTAAAATTTTGGAAATATTCAACATTTTTTTCCTCCATTACTGTATCTTGTACAATAACGAAAATTTGTATGTGTAAAACACTGTCCTTCTGCTATATGAAAAATATATTTTACGATTAAAAAAATTATTTATATATATATATATATATATATTTTTTTTTTTTTTTTTCAAAATTCAAAATGTGCAGTTCACTGTGCAGTGATGAAGCGTTTCCCTCATAACTCATAAGCTTGTTAACTTTTTCATGTTCTCTCTCTTTTATTTTATTGCTGAAACTCATGTTTACAATATCATGCTCTTTCAACTGCATTCCTTAATAAATAATATTTTTTTTTTTATTTTGTGTTAGAAGAAAATACTGATATTTTACCATTTTGTAAAATGAATTTTTTTATAAGACAATCTATCAAAGGTAGAGAAGTGATTTTGCATCATATTGTAGATATGACATGCATAAATACACACAAAAAATTTCATCACAGAATGTTGGACAGTTTTTGAGTTATGTGGGAAACGCTTCATCACTGCACAGTGAACTGAATTTGGAAAAAAAATAATGTAAATAATTTTTTTAAATCATAAAAATATTTTTTTTTCATATAGCAGAAGGATAGTGTTTTACACATACTAATTTTCATTATTGTACAAGATACAGTAATGGAGGAAAAAAATTGTTGAATATTTCCAAAATTTTACTGCTGTAAGCTGTACCTAACCCCTTAATGTTCCTAATTATGTCACGTGAAGAATACAATGCGTGCAGTTCTCCGTTGTGTAACTTCATCCCTCTTAGCCCTAAATATTTTCCTAACCTCCTTATTCTCAAATACCCTTAATCTCGGTACCTCTCTCAAAGTGAGAGTCCAAGCTTCACAACCATACAGAACAACCGGTAATATAACTGTTTTATAAATTCTAACTTTCGGGGTTTTTTGACAGCAGACTAGATGACAAAAGCTTTTCAACAGAATAATAAGAAATTCTGATCACATAAAAAGACCCTGTGTTTCGGGAATGAGGAAGTTTTTGAATTCGACTTCCAGTATGTGTGATTCAGCGCGAACTATTCGAAATATTTGCTCTTGATGGATTGAAGAAATATCTGAGAAGAAACCTCAACCAGGTAGCTTGTCCCAACCAGAATTTGAACTCGGAGCCACTCGTTTCACGGGCAGACACGCTAACCGTTACTCCACAGTCTCGTCTGACAGCTGTTGGCATGTTTAATCCGCGAAATGTTATCAACTGTAGTAATCCCAATGCTTCATGCATCTCAAGATAGACTAATGGCCGGTTTTTCCAAGTATTGTTAGAAAATTTAACGACTGTTAAACTCTAAACAGTTTGTTAATTAATAAAATTGTATGTTTTCAACACCAGTTTGGTTTAACAGATTGTTAACAGTTTGGTAATTTTAAATGTAGGATTTCAGGCAGTTAACTCATTTAACAGTTAGTTAAATATGACCGATGTCTCCACAGCTGTTCGAACAGAAGTTGCCAAATTAATATTTTGTGTCTCTCTGTAGGGAATGTTTAGCATATGACTGGTAATATAACATTTAAAAAAATACTTTGGACTGTTTAAATACATCAGTGTTATTTGATTTCTTTCGTATTTCGTATCCATAATAGCAATGAGGAAATATAACCTTACTTTGTAATTATTATTCAGCACGTCACTTTCATTTGTCAACTGTTTGTTTATGGAGTGTGGCCTACTATAACAGGTTGTCATTTTATGCAAGTTTCATGACTCACTCTATAATATAGAATTTAAAGATTAATTTTAGCCAATCAAAAATTGTCTTACATGTGTAGAATCATTACCAACTGCAGTTGAATAGTTAAAATAGTGCTAACAGACGTTATAGTTAAGTGTTGGTTATCTTAAACAAAATTATGTTAAACAAATGGAAAATACATTAACAGACTGTTAATTTAACATTCGTTAAGCAAAATTAAACGTTACTTGAACAAACTGTGTTTTACCTATATTTACACTTTCCAAACACCAAAAACAAGCATAAATATTTTCTTTATTATGTAGCACCTCTTCCATTTACACGAACCCATTTCTTTGTCGGGGTCTTCTCAAAGAAGAGATGAATTGAGGTCAGATGAACCGGCTGCAGGATCAAAAGGATCGGCCGTGCACCACATGACTCGGTCCGTGAATTAACTTCTCTATACCACGAAACCTTGGCCGAAGGAAATTAAACTCTTCGTGTATCCACAAACAGAAAAACAAACCGTTACAGTATCGCCCGCATTTTATAACAACACTGCAGTAACTTCTTTACATGCTTTAGGGATGAAGCTGTCGACACCGAGATTCAGGGTCTCTCTTTGTCGGTGCTGCATTCACAAACTCAGATGGAAAGTGAAAAAACTCTCTAGGTTCCAAGAAATACTAAAGTGTACCAGGAATATTTTATATCAGTATTCCTGAGGTTTTTAAGCTTACTAGATTTGTCACAAGAATTCCGGCTATTAAATCATCGGGGAATTTCATATCCTACCCCCAAACTAAAGTCAATACAATGATAAGAGATATACTATCGCTCGCTCGTATATCTACCAAACACCAGCAGTAATAATGATAGTAGTACGTAATATTCCATTAGGAAAGTCCAGGATAACAGAGAGGGTTTGGAATTGAAAGGGTTACATCAGCTGCTTGTCTATGCGGATGACGTGAATATGTTAGGAGAAAATCCACAAACGATTAGGGAAAACACTGGAATTTTACTGGAAACAAGTACAGAGATTCGTTTGGAAGTAAATCCCGAAAAGACAAAGTATATGATTATGTCTCGTGACGAGAATATTGTACGAAATGGAAATATAAAAATTGGAAATTTATCTTTTGAAGAGGTGGAGAAGTTGAAATATCTTGGAGCAACAGTAACAAATATAAATGATACTCGGGAGGAAATTAAACACAGAATAAATATGGGAAATGCGTGTTATTATTCGGTTGAGAAGCTTTTATCATCCAGTCTGCTGTCAAAAAATCTGAAAGTTAGAATTTATAAAACAGTTATTACCGGTTGTTCTTTATTGTTGTTAAACTTGGACTCTCACTTTGAGAGAGGAATATAGGTTAAGGGTGTTTGAGAATAAGGTTCTTAGGAAAATATTTGTGGCTAAGAGGGATGAAGTTACAGGAAAATGGAGAAAGTTACACAACACAGAACTGCACGCATTGTAAGTCTTCACCTGACATAATTAGGAACATTAAATCCAAACGTTTGAGATGGGCAGGCATGTAGCTCGTATGGGTGAATCCAGAAATGCATATAGAGTGTTAGTTGGGAGGCCGGAGGGAAAAAGACCTTTAGGGAGGCTGAGACGTAGATGGGAAGATAATATTAAAATGGATTTGAGGGAGGTGGGATATGATGATAGAGAATGGATTAATCTTGCTCAGGATAGGGACCAATGGCGGGCTTATGTGAGGGCGGCAATGAACCTCCGGGTTCCTTAAAAGCCAGTAAGTAAGTAAGTACGTAATATTAGTAACAACAGTGGCGGCAACGCAGCAGCAGCAGTAGTAAATCATACAACGATGAATTTTATATGTAGACTATTACACTTTTACTACGTCATACTACTTTTGACCAATAAAACGGTACGAAAGAACGTGTTTCAACCAATCATGGCTGCTTATCGCTACATTTTTATGACTTCCCTAGTATTTGTTTATTTTTTTTTTGCCAACACTGTAAAATACAAATTCTTCACGGTACCATAAAACGAACCTTGCGATCGTCATTTGTTTCCCGCATAGATAGTAAACTGAAAATAACGATTTCATTAAAAGTTTTAATGAAGCCAACATTAGTGAAATAGAATTTTAGTAAATCAATTAATACACTACCTATTTTATTGTATTAGAGTACATTATTTCTTATAATCTTTATACACTATCTTCTGTTTTTATCACCTCCGCACCATTTGTTTCTTTGTTTGCCAACATTTCAAACTGCAAATTCTTTACGGTATTATAAAACATGCTTTGCGATCGTCATTTGTTTTCCGCACAGTCAACTGAAAATGGCGGCTTCGTTCAAACTTTTTGGTAAAGCTGACATTAGTAAAATAGAATTTCAGTAAGTCAATTAATATTTTATTGTATTAGAGTGCTTTATATATTCGAATATTTATATATTTTCTTCTAATCGTGTAATAGTCAATTAAATCCCATTCGAGTTTTGATTTTCTCTAGATAAATCAAAACCTCTAGTGAGATTACTGTTGATAAATAGGCTATAAATACGGAAATGTGAAAGAATTTAAATACTTAAGTATAATAATTACAAATGAGAATAAAATGAACAAAGAAATTAACCACAGATTACATTGAAATAGGCCTATAATTGATTGGACACTTTGGGCTTAAGAACATAAATCAAATGGATAGTAATAACAAAGGAAATAAGTAAGTGAAAAAAATCTGACATGTAAACAAATGCAAGAATAAAATAAATTAATTTTGAAGAAAATTACACTATTTAAAGTTCTAAACAAAATGCATAGATTATAAAAGAATATTATACTAATAATAAACTAGAAATTTTTTGGTAATTTTGATTTTCCAAAATAATTGCCTAACATTTATAATTAACCAGCACTTTTTGGAAATTTTTGTCTGTCTGTCTGTCTGTCTGTCTATCTGATGTTTTTATCCCGATAAGAAACATCGATTTTGGAATATAAATTAAGTTCAACTTAGATTTTAGGCTTATCAAAATACATTTTTTTATAATGTCATTTACCTGCTTATTATTGATTTTTTTGTTCTAACAAAAGTTTCCCGATCAGTTTTATTGATTGGACATTTTGAGATAAACATTTATCTTCATCTAATTAATAATTAAAATCAACTAAGGGATGGATACCGGTGAAAATAGCAAATGTTTCTGTGTTTGAAATAATATCGGAAGCTAAATGCATTTGTATAAAAAATTTCACCATTGGAAAGTGTAGTTTCTCTAGATGGACATAATGCTATAAATGCAGTAGAATAAAAATAAATTATATATTACTATACAAAATAGAAGAACAAATAAATATATATTATATTGTAACGTTCATATATTTAAACTCAAAATTATTTGAAGGGCTACAGCAAACCAAAGTAATTGTTAATATAATACGTAGAAAACAAGGGTTAAAATGTTATTATTATTTCATTAATAAATCATTTTAAATGATGTCAATCTTCATTACACTATGGTTGCAGTATAAAAATAAAAGTTTTTAACAAAAATATTGCACCAAATAATGTTTGATGCAATTTAAATTAAGTAACATATTAAACGATTTATCCTTCTATCAAACACGAATGTTCCCTGGATCAAACGTCCTATTTTGATTATGTAATTACTTTATATTTATTTCTAACGGGTGCAGCGGAGTGAGTGGTGAGCTGAGTTATTAATATAGTCTATGCTATGGATAATTTCATTAATAAATCATTTTTAAGACGATAAAAAGTTTTTAACAAAAATAAAAACATTCTCAAGCTATAATGTTTGTAGTTGCATGATCTGTTGCTTCTGACGACAATGGTGAGTGAGCGAGTAAAAAGTCAATTCAAAGGTACAGGATGATAATCGCGTCCTTGCAACGATTCCTGAAACTCCTGGATGGCTCAATGTCGTTTGTCTTTCGTGACCCAGAGCTGTCCACCGAGAAAGACTCGGACATTCGTTAGACCGAACACTGAGTCACTCTGCGAGGCGTAAGAGCTTTGCATACTGTCTATAGCGCCAGGCGTTGTGTAGCAAAATATCATTTCTATTTTTCGCAACCGGTTGTGCACGACTCTACTGCATGGTCCCATTTCCAGGCACAAAGTCAGTTGTAAAGTCAAGAAAAGATTGCATTGGATTTGGCCTGAGTAGTTTGAAGTAATAAAGAAAGTTAATAAATCGGTAAATAAACGGGGCACATATGAAGTGAATTTCATTAGCGAATTAAAAATAACTTATCAAACATGTATGTAGGCAATAAACGCATAAAAATTGTGTTTATATTTTTTGTTGTAGTGCTAGTATATTTTAATGTTATAGTAAATGTTCTACGTTTTCATAACTTTTTTTGTGACTTCATATGAAATAAAATTTCATAAATTTATCTTAGTCAAAAAACTTAATCCATTCCTCCCGCCAGAATTAAAACAAACTCTAGTGCAAACCCTCGTACTACCACTGTTTGACTATTGCGACGTAATACTTACAGACCTGACAACTGAACTTTCGAACAAGCTGCAGCGTGTGCACAAGATGTATGTCAGATTCATCAGCAATGCTCACAAATATGACCACATTACACCCTCGTTCAAATCTTTATCCTGGCTGCAACTTAGTAACCTAGAACACTTCATTCGCTCTCTCTTCTGTTTCGAGTTCTCCACACTTCTACTCCAAATTATCTTCGTTCCCAGTTTAACTACTTATCCTCAGATCACAATCTAAACACCAGGTCACAGGAGAGCCAAACCCTAGCAATTTCTGCCCATAGAACATCCCACTATTCATCCTCTTTTACTGTCTCAGTCCCCGTGAATGGAATTCTCTACCTCAGAAGATTAGGGGCTGCCAGACAACAACCACTTTCAAGAAAAGGCTAAACGATTTCTTACGGGCGCAGTCAAATTGAAGAAGTTATAATTGTGATCGAGTTTAATAATTTAATTTAATTTAGGTATGACTATTATTATTATTATTATTGTTATTATTATTATTGTTATTATTATTATTATTATTATATTATTATTATTATTATTATTATTATTATTATTATTTTATTGGTGTTGTGAAGATAAAAAGAATTGTCATTGTATTATATTAATTATGTATTATATTGTCTCGACGCTAAATAACCTAGTAGTTGATACAGCGTCGTTAAGTAACCAAATAAAATAAAAAAATATTATATTGTCTTGTATTATAGTAGTGTATTGCTTTGAATTGCATTGTTTTGTGTTGTATTAATTATGTTATATTCATAGCAATGTAGTATTTTCTATCATACTGGTTGAGTTGAAGAGAAGGCCGAATGGCCTTAACTCTGCCAGTTAAAATAAACCATTATTATTATTACTATTATTATTACTATTATTATTATTATTATTATTATTATTATTATTATTATTATTATTATTATTATTAAAAGTTACCTTGAATTTGTAGGGGAATATAGAGAATTTAATTTAACAGGAAAACTCACACATGATACAAAGTTTCCCCACATAGCCGTGTAACTTCGTACCACCACTAAATGTCAAATTTCACCTATTTAAAATATGATTTTTTTATGTTTATTATGTCTCAACACATAAAATAAGTAGTTTTCAATCTATTTTGCATTGGAATAGAACCTAAGGTACCTAAAGTAAGAATTTTAGAGCCCAAAAATTCGAGATCTAATAACTAAGCAATGCTAGTGCTTCAATAAACGCATACTTGGTCTTGTCTGTGTTAGAATCCTCACCGCTGCACTTCAGCTGAGTGCAGGGCACGCTGGAAGTCCGGACTAAAAGTCGGGGTATTTAAGACTCCTGTATTGACCCATCACACGCGGGAGGCCGAGACAGACTACCGTTACAACCTGACTTCGTTAAAATTTTAATATTGTTCAAAATAATGCTTAACACAACTGTATTTAACAAAAGCAGTTGGAAAAACATCGTGCTTACTGACCGAGCATACTTAATTTCCTTATGTTCCAAGCATTTCATAATTCAGTTCTTCATTATATTAACCCAAAGTCAGGATATGAGAAGAAATGTCAGAGAGAAGAGGAATAGGGGGAGGAGCACGACAAGGATGCCCTTTATCACCTACCATGTTCAACATCTACTTGCAGGATTTAGTGAAGAACTGTTTCCAGAACATGGAAGAGGTGACAATAGGAGAAAGAAGTATTAAAAAGTGCACAAGATTTGCTGGTGATATGGCTTTGTTAGCAGAAGAGATGTTACTAAGGGATATGCTACTGCAGCTAAATGACAGCTGTGAGCAGTATGGGATGAAGATAAATGCAAACAAGACGAAGACCATGGTTGTCGGAAGAAAAATAAAGACGGTAAACGCGCAAACAATAAATGAGGCAGTAGAGCAAGTGGACAGCTTCAAATACTTGGGGTGTACTATAAGCAGTAACATGAGCTGCCGCCAAGAAGTCAAAAGGAGGATAGCAATGGAAAAGGAAGCTTTTAATAGACCTGTGGAGAAAGAACTAAGGAAGAGACTAGTGAAATGCTTTGTGTAGAGTGCGGCATTGTATGGGGCAGAAAACTGGACATTACAGCGAAGTGAAGAGAAGCGACTAGAAGCATTTAAAATGTAGATATGGAGAAGGATGGAGCGTAGTGAAATGGTCAGACAGAATAATAATAAACGAAGCTGTGCTAGATAGAGTGGATGAAGAAAGAATAATACTGAAACTGATCACGAAGAGAAATATAAATTGGCTAGCTAAGAAGAAACTCCCTACTGAAGGATGCACTGAAAGAAACGGTAAACGGGAGAAAAGTTCGGGGCAGAAGAAGATATCAGATTGTAGACAACATTAAGATATATGAATCATATACGGAGACTAAGAGTAAGGCTGAAAATATGGAAAATTGAAGTACGCTGCAGTGAAAGATCCCTTAGGCGGAAAACTGTGAATGAAATTAAAGTAATCATATTAACAGCGATATTCCTACTCATCGTTTATTTTAAACTATAAAAAACATGCACACATTACAGTAAACCATTGCACCATTAAAATGAAAATTTTATTATTATTCTATTTGATATTTTACGTAGAAGAGTAATATACTTCCTATAGCCCTCCACCAGAGTCAGGGTTTGTTTACGTGAAGTAAATCTATAGCATGGCATCCACATCCTTAAACGTAATTGCTTCAGCTGGTAGTAGGGAATGGCAACGACTGCTCCAATCCAAAGCCCACACCTGTGGAGTAACGGTTAGCGTGTCTGGCCGCGAAACCAGGTGGCCCAGGTTCGAATCCCGGTCGGGACAAGTTACCTGGTTGATGTTTTCCGGGGGTTTTCCCTCATCTCGATATGATCAAATGCTGGGTAACTATCGGTGCTGGACCCCGGACTCATTTCACCGGTATTATCACCTTCATTTCATTGAGACGCTAAATAACCTGAGATGTTGATACAGTGTCGTAAAATAACCCACTAGCCCCAATCCAAATATAGTACAACCCCATGTATCCTAACGAAAAGGAGGTGGGGCCGTTTCGTATTACAAGTTTTCTTCGGATAATCTATTGTTCGGCAGTGCCTAACAACGGTTGTTTGCTTTCAATACACGGTTACAACATCACAGAAGCGAATAGGCTGAACATTCCTTTAATCGGAATCAGTTTCAGTCCCACTCATTCATCCGTAATTTTTTGGTTCCTTTTATTTACGATCTTCTCTTTCTTCGGCTCTTTCTTTTTTTCTTGTTTTGCCTAAGACAGTCTTGCGATGGTGACTAATAATTGAGATTGAGAGCTCTAGTTTTGTATAGCTGATGTGGAAAGGCATATTAGTTTTATGTAATTGATCAAATTAATAACATTTTAACTAAAACTAACATTGCTTTTCTAGATAATGATTTATAGATTTTCTTAGTTTAACAAACAGTTTTTGTCATCATGATTCTAATCGGTTTAGTTTAACGTAAAATATATTAACGGAGCTTCAGAATGCAACAAAAGAAAGTGGTATCAATGGTTTAAAGTTTATCCAAAATAATTTATTAAGATTCTTCGAACATGATCATGTTAAAGGGTGTCAGTGTTTGTTGCCTGTTTAAAACGCGTTCTTCCTTTAAAAAAAATATAAAATCGGCATTATTAGTTTAAGAATAAAATCAAATTTTAATCCATTAACTCAAGTTGCCTTTTAAATATTATTCATATAAGTTATGTATGATTTTTACAAATAAATTTCAAGACTTTTTCTAGACTTGATATGGAACAATAACACTAAAGCAATTAAAAAAAAATTTACAAATGTTTTGTAATTTTAAAACTACGAAAACGATGATATCTAATTAACCGTCAATGTTTTGAATGGTAATAATTTATTTTTAACAGTCTACCACAACGCGACTCTTAAACCGTACATATACATTTTATAATTTAGACCTACTCAGAGAATCTATCTAACCTGGTCCACGCCAGTTGAGACAAAAAACGTTACTAGGAGCGTTTGGCAAACACAATGAATAATTTCATTTCAAGTGTGGCTCATCATGAAACAGTTTCATCTCGTAACAATAATTTGCTGTAACTATGCTACAATCTTGAGGGTCCTTTTTTGCTGAAATTCTTTACTTTTCAGTTTTTTATTCGCAATGTTACTCTGTCTGCACACAAAACCCGAAATTGTTTATTAGAACTTTTATATATAAAAAAAAACACGCTTTTAAAAGAGTTCAAAAGTGTTTTGAATAGTCAAATTTACGACTTCAAGTTCGCGATTGTGCGATGCTTCAAATAGTCTAACAAATTTACCTCCATCCTGTAAATTCACACAAAGCGACTTTATTATCTTCAACTAAATTAAAGAATTTCCATGCGACGGATATACGATTTGGTGCCATTATTGCTCACAACTACCCTCAGTCCGTACGGTCGTTTGAGCTCCGTAAAATGCTCGAAGCATCCTCCTTTGTTCCCTGTTCCTCCTACGATAGTACCGGAGATCACCGGTGGAGAGCTTTATTGTAACTCCGATTTCGATATTTAGTCACGATGAGCAGCACTAGAATAGGCCTACATGCCGAATCAGTTTCACCACTCATTCATCCGTAACTGGTTCCACAATCTTGGACTAAGAAGTCTTGCGATGGTGATTATAATTTAGCTCTCTTATGCCCGCTCGTACCTCTTTTACCTGTAAACATTGCTAAAGGATGTACAGATCTTAGAAACAGCGCATCATGAGCGCTTAAAGCTGTGGAAAAGTGGAAGATACAATATTTATGCGAACATGGTATGAAGTCCAGTGTTTGTTGTTAAAAAATATCATTTGCAAAAAAAAAACAACAACATAAAACGACTTATGAGAGCACTCATTGAAAAAAAAATATAATTATTCAGGAGAAGAGAGAAATTGATTTCTGAATTGATATAGAGTTTTATTAGTAAGACCGTAAATGTATTATTGATGTTTTATTTGTTTCTTTTTAAATGTAATGTTGATGTTTTATTTGTTGCTTGTTTCTGGATATTTACTACGTGTTTCTTTAATTTAGAAATAATATTTTATCTTTGATTGCACTTTAACTTATATTATCACTAAGCTCAAAAAGCTAATTAACTTTTATTCAATGACTATTTTCAAGATTTTGAGCAAATATGAACTAAACATTTTGAAAACTTTGATGCAAGGAGTTTTTTAGTAACGTCAATATAAAATATACTTAAAAATATAATTTAAAAACTATTAGACCTAATTGCACCAAATTTTGTACAGATTATATTATTATAGATCTGTTTATATAGTTTAAATTTCACAAATTTTGGCCGAAAATTGTGGAAGTTTTAAAAGTCATACATATCCCCTTAAATGATTGACCCCAAAAATTACGATGGCTCTCAATATCTTAATTTAATCAATTTGTTTTTTCGTGTTATGTGCATCTCACAAATCACTCTAAGAAAATTCATTACATAATCACGGCTGGAGAATAAGGACTACATTTGCACAATCACACAATCAATATACTCTATTTCAATCAATATTGCCATTATTATTTTTTCAACAAATGCTCAAAAGTACTTAGAGATCACACACGTCGAGCAGGTAGACCCTATTAGTTTATCCTAACCAATGAAGTGAAGTATTTACATAATAAATAATTGCTTTTAAGAAGAAAATGGTTTACATACAATTAACTTTTCCTACTTCTCTTTTTGTTCCTAAAAAACCCTTCCCTTTGCGATTTGTTTATATATGTGCATGTATATTAAATAAAAGAGTAATTAGCCCTATTACATAGCCAGAAATTTAGTAACGCAAGTTTTTCGAGGAATATCACTTTTGTTGACGTCGTACAAAATTTTGTCCAATATTCTTTTGAGAAGATTAACTCCGTACGTAGATGAAATTATTGGGGATCATCAGTGCGGTTTTCGGCGTAATAGATCGACTATTGATCAGATTTTTTGTATTCGACAGATAATGGAGAAAAGATGGGAGTATAAGGGTACAGTACATCAGTTATTCATAGATTTCAAAAAGGCATATGACTCGGTTAAGAGGGAAGTATTATATGATATTCTTATTGAATTTGGTATTCCCAAGAAACTAGTTTGATTAATTAAAATGTGTCTCAGTGAAACATACAGCAGAGTCCTTATAGGTCAGTTTCTATCTGATGCTTTTCCAATTCACTGCGGGCTAAAGCAGGAGATGCACTATCACCTTTACTTTTTAACTTCGCTCTAGAATATGCCATTAGGAAAGTTCAGGATAACAGGCAGGGTTTGTAATTGAACGGGTTACATCAGCTTCTTGTCTATGCAGATGACGTGAATGTGTTAGGAGAAAATACACAAACGATTAGGAAAACACGGAAATTTTACTTGAAGCAAGTAAAGCGATCGGTTTGGAAGTAAATCCCGAAAAGACGAAGTATATGATTATGTCTCGTGACCAGAATATTGTACGAAATGGAAACATAAAATTGGAGATTTATCCTTCGAAGAGGTGGAAAAATTCAAATATCTTGGAGCTGGTGAGAAACAGTAACATTGTCTTTATAAATGACACTTCGGGAGGAACATAAACGTAGTTATATTTTACACAATTTTAGTCCAAAATATGGTAAATTTTTGTTACCATTTCGGTTGAGAAGCTCTTATCATCCTACCATATAATGCTAAGTAATATAATTAAAATGAAATATAACATTACACACTTTAGTAAAGAGCAGTTTATACATGTCTTTTGCAGTTATCTGATATTGTGTTTATAGACATGTTTCAGATAATTTTATAGTGAACATGATAATATATTATCAGTTGAGCCGATAACAAACGTTATGACTTTTGCCTTGGTTTTAAGTTGCATTCTAGGAAAATATTTGTTATTACAAGTTCAGTTTCCTTTCTTATGACGTTTCTATCTGAGAATGCAACAAAGTTAAACAACACAGAACTGCACTCATTGCATTTATCTTCACCTATCATTTATTAGGATGATTAAAATCCAGACGTTTGAATGGGCAGGGCATGTAGCACTATGGGCTTTATATCCATTTATTAATGCATTTATTTAGTGTTAGTTGGGAGACTTCATTTCTTTACTTAAAAATTATTCATTTCTTTACTTAGGGAGGCTTTAGACGTAGATATTTAGGATAAATATTTAAAAATTTGAGGTAATTTGGGTATTATTGATAGATTCACTTTATTTATTCTTGCATTCTTCAGGATAGGGACCAATTCGGGCTTATTGTCAGGGCGGCAATGAACCTTCAGGTTCCTCTAAATTATTTATTACTTTAAATATTTATTTATTATTCATTTGTAATTAATTTGCTTATTATTTATTTCTTTATTCGCTTCATTTCTTTATTTATTATTCATTCTTTATGTTATTATTCATTTCTTTATTTATTATTCATTTCTTTACTTATTCGCTTTCGTGATTAATTTCTTTACTTATTATTCATTTCTTTACTTATTATTCATTTCTTTAATTATTCATTTCTCATCATTTCTTTACTTAATTTCTTTACTTAGATGGAATTAATTTCTTTACTTAAATTTCAAAGTCATTAACTTATTCTTCATTTCTTTACTTATTCATTTCTTTACTTATTATTCACCTTATTATTCATTTCTTTACTTATTAACATTTCTTTACTTACTGAATTTGTTTAAATTCATTTCTCTTCCTACTGGTGAGAACAAGACAGTAATTTATTCTTTAAATATTTATTTATTTTTATTCACCTTGTCATTTGACAGACCTTCGGAACATAAGACGTAGTTATATTTTAAACAATATTTTTAGAGTCCAAAAATTATTCATTTCTTTACTTTTTTCTCTTTACCATTTCGGTTAATTATTCGGTTTTACTGTACATCCTACCATATAATGCTAAGTAATATAATTATAAATGAAATATAACATTGCACACTTCCGTAGTATGAGAGCAGTTTCCAATACAGCTGTCTTTTGCAGTTATCTGATATTGTGTTTCCCGGAGACATGTTTCAGATAATTTTATAGTGAACATGATAATATATTATCAGTTGAGCCGATAACAAATGTTATGACTTTTGCCTTGGTTTTACGTTGCATTCTATCACTAGTATCTTGTATTACAAGTTCAGTCTCCTTTCTTATGACGTTTCTATCTGAAGGAAATGCAACATCTATAATTAAACACTTATTATTCCCACTATTTATTACTCCTCTATTATTTATTACTTTAAAGATTTATTTATTTATTATTCACAGTTATTATTCATTTATTTATAGGATGATTCCAAATTACTGCTACTCTGTCCAACTTCACTGTACTGGGTTGACTAAGTGCATGCCATGTATCTGTTTCCACTTCAATTACAGCGGCTTTATTAATGTATTATTTATTATTTATTTATTTACTTATTCTTCATTTTTTACTTATTCTTCATTTCTTTACTTATTCTTCATTTCTTTACTTATTCTTCATTTCTTTACCTATTAGCCTATTTATTCCTTTACTATTATTTATTACTTTAAATATTTATTTATTTATTATTCATTTCTTTGTTATTATTCATTTGTTTACTTATTATTCGATTTCTTCTTATTCTTCATTTCTTTATTATTCATTTCTTTATTTATTATTCATTTCTTTACTTATTATTCATTTATTTACTTATTATTATTTATTCATTTCTTTACTTACTATTATTTCTTTACTTATTATTCATTTCTTTATTTATTATTCATTTCTTTGTTATTATTCATTTGTTATTTTACTTATTATATATTTATTTACTTTTCATTTCTTTACTTATTATTCATTTGTTTACTTATTATTCGTTTCTTCACTTATTATTCATTTCTTTACTTATTATTCATTTGTTTATTTATTATTCGTTTCTTTACTTATTATTCATTTCTTTACTTATTATTCATTTGTTTACTTATTATTCGTTTACTTATTATTCATTTCTTTACTTATTATTCATTTCTTTACTTATTATTCATTTCTTTACTTATTATTCATTTATTCATTTCACTTATTATTCATTTCTTTACTTATTATTCATTTGTTTACTTATTATTCGTTTCTTTACTTATTATTCATTTCTTTACTTATTATTCATTTGTTTACTTATTATTCGTTTCTTCACTTATTATTCATTTCTTTACTTATTATTCATTTGTTTACTTATTATTCATTTCTTTACTTATTATTCATTTCTTTACTTATTATTCATTTGTTTACTTATTATTCGTTTCTTCACTTATTATTCATTTCTTTACTTATTATTCATTTATTTTACTTATTATTCATTTGTTTCTTTACTTATTATTCATTTCTTTACTTATTATTCATTTGTTTACTTATTATTCGTTTCTTTACTTATTATTCATTTCTTTACTTATTATTCATTTGTTTACTTATTATTCATTTCTTTACTTATTATTCATTTCTTTACTTATTATTCATTTCTTTACTTATTATTCATTTCTTTACTTATTCTTTCTTTACTTATTATTCATTTCTTTACTTATTATTCATTTGTTTACTTATTATTCGTTTCTTCACTTATTATTCATTTCTTTACTTATTATTCATTTGTTTACTTATTATTCATTTCTTCACTTATTATTCATTTCTTTACTTATTATTCATTTCTTTACTTATTATTCGTTTCTTCACTTATTATTCATTTCTTTACTTATTATTCATTTCTTTACTTATTATTCATTTCTTTACTTATTATTCGTTTCTTTACTTATTATTCATTTCTTTACTTATTATTCATTTCTTTACTTATTATTCATTTCTTTACTTATTATTCATTTCTTTACTTATTATTCGTTTCTTTACTTATTATTCATTTCTTTACTTAATTATTATTTATTCATTTACTTACTATTATTTATTTCTTTAATTATTATTTCTTTTATTTCTTTACTTATTATTCATTTCTTTGTTATTATTCATTTGTTTACTTATTATTCATTTCTTTACTTATATACTTTTTTTTCATTTCATTTTACTTATTATTCATTTGTTTATTTATTATTCGTTTCTTCACTTATTATTCATTTCTTTACTTATTATTCATTTCTTTACTTATTATTTATTTCTTTAATTATTATTTTTTTACTTATTATTCATTTCTTTACTTATTATTTATTTCTTTACTTATTAATTTCTTTATTATTTATTTTTTTACTTACTATTATTTATTTCTTTAAATATTTCTTTATTTATTATTCATTTCTTTGTTATTATTCATTTGTTTACTTATTATATTATATATTTTTTTCATTTCTTTACTTATTATTCATTTGTTTATTTATTATTCGTTTCTTCACTTATTATTCATTTCTTTACTTATCATTCATTTCTTTACTTATTATTTATTCCTTTACTATTATTTATTTCTTTACTTACTATTATTTATTTCTTTACTAACTATTATTTATTTCTTTAAATATTTCTTTATTTATTATTCATTTCTTTCTTATTATTCATTTGTTGCCTTATTATTTATTCTTTTATTGCCTATTACTTAGGGTAAACATTGGTAATTTTGTGGCAGTGGTTATTTCGTGATACTTTTTCTTTGATCTTTCGTGAACTAACCAATGGTGTTACGAGGTTCAAATTTCCGCCAAGGGATTGCATATGTTGTCCGGTTTCCAGAAACATGCAGCTATGCTTTGTGTGACTACTATAGCTGCTTCAGTGAGCTTTTATGTTAGAAGAGAGCAAGTTAGCGTCGATTTCTCAGGCGTATAAATTTTGTGGATGTTTGTATTTACATTACAGGCTTATTACTAAATATAAGCATATGATATTTGGTACAATGATTTATTATACAGAGTGATTTATATAGAACTGACACATTTCTTTCTTTCTTTATTTCAAGACGATTGATGCTAGCCACAATTTGTTATACCTCAAATGTAGAATATCTTTGGGAGATTACTAACCTCTATAGCAAATGTTGAAAATTCTTTATTTATTCGGCTGGAAATTCACTTAATGGCCAGTTTTTAACGTCAAATTAAGCAAGAGTTTAGATTCCCTGTCACGAGATGCGCAGATGTTTATTCTTTATTCCTTATTGTTGGCAGCTGTTCTCGACATTTTGTTTTAGTCACTGAAAATGCAGTACACATTAAATCAACGGCTCTTCCTTGTGAAGCAATACTGGATTACGAATTCAATTACAGCTACTCAAAGGGCATACCAGGGAGAATTTGGTGTTCGTAATCCCCCCCCCCCCAAAGAAACAATACTGGGACTGGTAAACAAATTGGAAACGACTGGATCTCTAAAAGAATAATAATGATGGCAATAAATACACAGAATAAAGAATAAACATCTGCGCATCTCGTGACAGGGAATCAAAACTCCTGCTTTATTTGAAAACTGGTCATTAAGTGAATTTCCAGCCGAATAAATAAAGAATTTTCAACATTTGCTATAGAGGTTAGTAATCTCCCAAAGATACTCTACATTTGTGGTATAACAAATTGTGGCTAGCATCAATCGTCTTGAAATAAAGAAAGAAAGAAATGTGTCAGTTCTATATAAATCACTCTGTATCTTAATGAAATTTTAGGAAAAGATTTTGGAATTTTAGATACAGCTGTAGTCGCCATATAGGCTTAGCTTTACTGATAGAAATCTTAGCTGTTTGAGGCGAAATGTTGAGTATTAAGCGTTACATTTTATACTATTTTAAAAATTGTATTACAATATGAATTTTAGAAATCTGAAGATAAGATGTGATAAAAAAAAGAAAGGGGGACGTAATGGGTTCAGTGTACCTTTGTTTGATTATTATCATGCTAAGTGCTAGATGACTTACTTGCAAGAATTGTGACAGAAGATGAAACATGGCTCCACCATATTGGACCGGAGACAGAGGCAGACAATGGAGTGGTATCATGCAAATTCACCAAAGAAATAGAAATTCAAAAGTGCACCTTCGGCAGGAAAAGTTATGGCCACTGTGTTTTTCGATTCAGAAGGACTCTTGCTTATGGAGATCATGCCACACGGAACCACCATCAATTCTGACGCGTATGTGACAACTCTCAAGAAACTTCAAGCTCGACTGAGTCGTGTTCGACGACATCGGGAGAAGCAGGATGTTTTGCTATTGCACGACAACGCACAGCCATAATATGTCAGTCACAAGACCACAGGCCAGATCAGAAAATTCGGATAGAAAACACTGAAACAACCCCCTTACAGTTCTGAACTGGTACCTTGCGATTACCATCTCTTTGGTAAACTGTGAAGGATCCCTTCGCGGAACGAGGTTAGAAGATGACTCCCTTGTGCACGCTGCTAAAGAGTGGCTCAGACGTGTTGGTCCAGACTTTTACCGTGCTGGTCAACAGGCCTTCGTTCCTAGGTTACGTAAGGCAGTTGAAAGGGAAGGGGATTATGTGGAAAAGTGGCACTTTGTTCCTAAAGAATGTATCTACATTCTGTGAAAATAGAAAAGCTGTAGGATAAAAACATAATTTTTAAACAAATGTTATGCATTACTTTTGGAATTACCCTAGTAATATAGGCTAAGTTATAGTAAAGTCCGTAATAAAAGTGTTCACCCTTTCAGGGCAAAGAAGATCCCTTTTCAATTTCAATTTTTACTTTGATTTCATTCTTATTATGTGTCGATATGTATTTCTATGTTTTCTTGCTATGGATATTAGACGGAATTACTATGTTTGAAGTTTTGTAACAATAAATGAGAATTTCATTTGACTCTAATGAATTTTTCCACAATGTTTCTACCTCTCACGAAATTATCAATGTAATATCACGAAATTACCAAGGTTATTACGAAATAATCAACCTTTTAGCTTAAGTTGTAAAAGTGGTTTTTGGCACTTCTTCAAGAACGTGACCAATCTTTTATATCTCCAGATTTGTACAGCAAATTATCGTCTTTTAGGTGAAAAAATAGGAATATGGATATATTTACACATTTGCATTTTAAATTAATTTTCATGAAATTATCACGAAATTACCAATGTTTACCGTATTTTTATTTCTTTATTATTATTTATTTCGTTACCATTATTTATTCCTTTAAGTATTTCTCTACTTATTTATTTGTTTACATATTATTTATTTCTTACAGTATTATTACGTGCCCATCTGTTTATTTACTTGTTTGTTTGCTTGTTTATTTGTTTAATTATTAATATATTCATTCATTCACTTACTTGCTTCTGTAATATTTATTTATTTACTTTATTTATTTAATATGGTGGAATTAAAGCCGCCAGGCCTTCTATATCACATCAGGAATACAAATAAAAAATGGAGAGAGAGAAGAAGGAAATGAGAAAAATAAATAAAAGTACACAAATTTCGGCATTTTTCAAATTAAAGCCTTCTCAAATCAGAGTCTTGGCTTTCGCATGTCGCCTTGGATACTTCTGGGAGAGCTTACTCTATGTCACCGCACAGCGCAAGGACTCGGACCCCTTTTCTTGCGAGGACTGCGGCACCTATTCTCTCCATTTCCTGTGCAGGCTTTTATTTAACTTCTTCGGCGATCCTGCCCTGTCGCTGTTCTGTCTTGCTTCTTTCCCCCTTCATGTGGTAACGATTAGATTACGTACATTTCCGGCTTTCCCATTCAACATTCTTTATAATGTTCCTTCAATGGGATGGCGATAATGGGAGTGGGAAAAGTGGCCAATATGCTTGGTGCTCACATACCTCTCAGCCCCAAATTCCCTTGCAAAAACGAGTTTTGGCGTACCTTTTAAGATGCTTCTCTCTTCTCCACTATTAATTTATTCATTTTGAGTCTAGCCTCCATTTTACTGCAAAGAATCGAACCCCAATCTCCTAAATTTCTTGCTATTATTTTGGGCCACAATATAGAGCCAACATGTGTAAGTTATTCTTTCCAAAGCCATGTTCATATACTTACTTTAAAGATAAAGAGTTCCCTTATTCAAATAGTATTCGGGTATTTAGAGCAATGGGTAAACCGACAGCTTTAGAACTTTTCCATACGATCCAATTTCGGGGCTGAAACAGTTTACATCCTTCTATAATCTAGCACCTAAAGTTTTAATTCGTTTATCAAAATCTAGGCATGATAAACTGGATTAGAAATCTTCAGACTTTTTTTTCGTGCCGAGTCATGAACTTAGAACCATCGGTTCAGAACTATGCATCGGCTACGTCATTAAGGAAGACAATGGTTATTGGCCATAATAGGTCCCCACCTGTTGAATCCGTATCTGTTCTGAAAAAGTTCTTGGTAAATGACCCAACAGGCCCTTTCGAGGCCTTCCCTAGCAATGGATATATGTAGCTCCAAAACGTTGGATTGTTTACAACTAAGACAGGATGCAAAAAACCTCAAATTTCGCACCATACTTAACACCGTGAAAATCCTAAATCATACTGCATCAATGTATGAGCATTAAAATAATATTTATAAATTTAACACTCTTAATAAAAATGCATCACAAACATCAGATTTGTGCAGTAACAGTCAGCGCGTCTGGCCGCGAAACCAGGTGGCCCAGGTTCGAATCCCGGTCGGGGCAAGTTACCTGGTTGAGGTTTTTTCCGGGGTTTTCCCTCAACCAAATACGAGCAAATGCTGGGTAACTTTCGGTGCTGGACCCCGGACTCATTTCACCGGCATTATCACCTTCATTTCACTCAGACGCTAAATAACCTAGATGTTGATACAGCGTCGTAAAATAACCCAATAAAAAAACATCAGATTCATTAATAAAGTAGGTCTGTGTAGGGCTTTCAGTGTCTCATGTTTACTACATTCTCGACAGATCTAGATACCGTAAATTTTATTTTATTCTCAAGTCCTTAGTTTGAAAATGTTCAATGTGATAGTAATGCAAATATTTTGCCATCTACAAAAAAAAACATGTGACTTACGGTACCTTACATTAAAATACATAATTTCTGCTCAAAGAATATACTATTTTGGTATCTTCAATGTATGAGACGAAAATTTCTAGTTCTATGAGATGATATCATTTTAAAGTAAATAATGATTCATTCCCTTTTCTTTTGCTTTGTATTTTTAATGATTTCTAGGTCTTAGTTTTAAGTAAAAATGTAACAAGATTGAGACGACATTTGCACTACAAAAATTCGGAACGAATTTTATTATTTAATATTTCCGATCGCAGTATAACCAATATTTAGTTATTAATAGCATTTCAATTATTAATAAGCTCACATTATAAATTAAAAATGAATATAGCTTGGAGACGTTCCCCATTCAAAAATAAATATATCTGCATGCACAGCTTACAAAAATTTCACTTTCAAAGTTAAAATAAAAATATTTGTCATCACTTTCAAACTGGAACAAGAATCAAATAAAACACCGCGTGTGACATATCCGACAATTATTTTTTAAAAGCTATAAAATCTTTAGTATTAAACATTTTACATTAACTTGAGTTTAAAAAATGAACTACATAAATATTCCACAACATGCATTAAATGTGCCGTACTTTCCACATTTACAGCTGACGTCTATTTACAATTCTCAAATCTTAATCCCACATATAATTTTACTTGACAATAACATACATAACCTTAAAATGTCACACATGATATGCAATCTTATTAACTTTTCATGTTTAGATATTTTGCAAACATACCTTTCTTAATTAAGCGCACGTTACCCAACACGGCTTATACTGGTTCATAAAAGAGTAGATGAAAACACACCACCATAAAATCGTTAGTCGCGTTCAGTATTGCAGAAATGCAACTAAGATCGTCACATGTTCACTCCGCAAGAAGACGTGCACCACTGTTGACATTTCGTAGCTTTCGTCCAATTTTGTTCCCGCTGAAAGCTAGCGCATGCGTTTCAATAATTGAGATTTCGTATTGCGCGCTGCTATCGACACGTTACGACATTGGAGTCACAGCTACATTACACTCGCCATCTATCATAAGAATATGGTATCATTATCGATAACAAATGCTGCTGTCTCGGTATGTTCGATATTGACATCAGTGATGCCAATCTTAGCAAAAAGTCGCTAAATCTAGACGCTTTGAGAAGACAAAATTGTGAAAAAGTGAATAGCGATTTTTTTTGTAGATTTTACGAATTATCTGACCGCACATTTAGTGAGTTTTATCCTTTACGTTAATCAATATTTCAGTGCTTAGAGCTAATATTCTTACATCCATCTTCTCTTACTTTCGGGAAATCTTGAAAAAGTGGTCACATACATCTTGCGGAAATCATGTAGCAAAATGTATTATTTTATTCGTCTCCAGATAAGATAAGATAATAACTGCCTCCCATTGGAGGAGAGAGGAAGGAATTGTGATGTGTACAATACAGTAAGTGCAATAAGGTGTGACAATAAATTATCGCATTGGACAGAAATTCATACAGGAGTAAGACAAGGCTGCGGCCTTTCACCGTTGCTATTTATTATAAAAGGTAAAAAGGTAAAGGTATCCCCGTAACATGCCATGAAAGCACTTGGGGGCATGGAGGTAGAGCCCCATGCTTTCCATGACCTCGGCACTAGAATGAGGTGGTGTGGTCGGCACCACGCTCTGACCGCCTTTTACCCCCGGGAAAGACCGGTACTCAATTTTATAGGAGGCTGAGTGAACCTCGGGGCCGTTCTGAAAGTTTGGCAACGAGAAAAAAATCCTGTCACCACCTGGGATCGAACCCCGGACCTGCTATTTATTATAATATGAATCAAATAATTAGAGAATGGAAACAATTGCCTCATGGATATATACAACTCAATAGACATTTACAACTATATTCATTACTTTTTGCAGACGATTTAGCTCTGGTGACATCCTCAAAAGATGAATTACAACGTTCAATTTTTAATTTTAACAAAATTGGTTTAAATATGTTATGAAAATCAATAAAGAAAAAAAAACTAAAATTATGGCCTTCTGCGAAAAATACCCTGTGCCTAGCAAAATATGTTTAGATTAAAAAATATTGGAAAGGATAAATTATTTTAAATATCTCGGATACACATTATCTTTTTTTCGATGAAATAGACATTTCACAGAAAATTTCTAAATACAGCAAAACAATGGGAATAATTAACACCATTATGAAACCTTCCCTAGTACAAAGGCATACTCGAATTCGCCTATACAAGACCTTGGCGAGACCTGTACTTTGTTACGGCAGTGAGGCATGGACATTGAGGAAGAAAGACGAAAGCAGAATAACGGCTAATGAAATGAAATTTATGAGATATACAGCGGGATATACGAAATGGGATCACAAACGCAATGAAGATGTAATGGAAGAATTACAACTAGAACCTGTAATTAATCACGTAAAACATTATCAGAACAAATGGATAAATCATCTGCATTGCACACACAGAGATAGAATCCCAAAAGCCATGCTACACTCTCGTCCAAACGGGAAGAGATCTCTCGGTCGTCCAAAGAAGCGCTGGATTGAAAATTAAACTGTGAGAGCGTAACAGGCCAATTGGCCTAATACTTGAAGGGAATAATAATAATAATAATAATAATAAGAAGAAGAAGAAGAAGAAGAAGAAGAAGAAGACAATACTGAAATCCAGATAAGAAAAATATTCTGGTAAACAATCATTTGATGCGACATTTATTGCTACGTGACACATAACGTTATTTGTCATCTTATTGCATGTAGCGCAGGAACTCTCCACGTGCGTTCGGTAGGTCTGTTAATATGGAAATTAGTTTCAGTTACTATTAAGACAGGCATTGAATTGTATAATGCATGTTTATAATACCTTGTTGATGATTAGTCCGATTTTTTTCCACAGAAGAACGATGTGCAGGTAAATAAACATTTGAT
>JAJSOF020000013.1:146231030-146375837 GCA_025594305.2 Periplaneta americana
TATCTCGCGCTTTTTTTTTTCTTCAGAAATAAATAACTTATATGAAGTACTATTTTGTATAAGCACAGTCTAGTATATACAGTCACGAAGCTCAATACGTAGGGAATATGCATCCATAGATAGTTGCTAACCACTAGGATCGCTACTATCGCTACTACCGCCTCATTACAGACAATACGAAATAGTACCGACACAGTCTATTGTTCCTAGTATCCTCACAACTCAAGCTTCGTGACTGTATATATTAAGACTATGTTAGTAGTTTCTACATATTATGTTTTTGCTATAGTGTTTTATTACAAGCCTTTATCGTCACACAGCATTGTCTACTGTTCGAATTGCCGTTCTATAATATAACTTGTCCACGGGTGTTAACAGAAAACGTGTTGTGCTAAGTATCGAAATAATTGAATGGAGATAATTGAACGGTTTGAGAAAGAAAAACTGTGGCACATCTCGGACCAGAATACGAGATTGTAGTTACAACTGCACGATTTAAGAAAAAAAAACTAGGATAAAGTGTAAAAAAGTATGTAAATCTACAACATGAGACCACCTTTATTCCTGTCTTTCCTGAGGCAGTCATTACAAAGGGCTTCCTTGTCCTTTAAAAACCCGTCGTTGACAACCAGACTTCAATTAGTGAACTTCTGATCCACTACCTAGCGAGATAAACACAAGACCATGGAGGAAATTACAAAATCTTCCATGGTACGGATTATCTGATTTTTTCGATTAACCGTTCAGTCCATCCCCTTCATTACCACGGATAATAGAGGTTCTACTGTATTTTATTACATTTACATTAAGAATTATTAAATGTGCTTGAGGATTTCACGTATTCTATTTGTAATGGTCATTCATTTATTCATAGTATTCTGTTCAAGAGTAGATCTTTCATTGCTATCCCAGCATTCTCCAGTCTTTCCTATTTTCTGCCTTCCTCATTGTCTCTCCATATACATCTGATATCTTCTTCTGCTCAAAACTCTTTTCCCGTTCACCATTTCTTCCTATGCATCCTTCAGAAAGCAGTTTCTTCTCAACCAGTGACCGAGCCAATTCCTTTTCCTCTTCCTGATCAGTTTCAGCATAATTCTTTCTTCATTCACTCTTTCCAACACAGCTTCGTTTCTTAAGGAGAACTACTGAGGAACAATCGCCATCATAAAGTGGGAAGCTCCATCGCAACCACTCTTCGGAAGGCAAAGTGGGAGATTTACGAAGAAGTGCACTGCTTGGCTGAAAATGGGTCAACGAAAAGAGCAGACATTATAGCCATCGATCGCCGGAATCAAAGAAGCCTCATTCTTGAACCCACTGTCGGTTTTGAGAAGGATGATCAACAAGCCAATAACGTTAACGATGAAAAGAAGTCTATTTACAACCCATGTATTCCTCACTTCAGTGAGAGATACAAAATTAATATTAATACATGGGAAGTGAAAGGACTTCTTTTTGGCGCTAGGGGAACTTCATTTAAGTTAACCAAAACCATTCTCCTTTCTCTTAAATTTTCTAATGAGGACATTAACAAAATTTGTCTAATGGTAATGAGAGATTCATTATCCATTTTACACAATCACTTGTATAATACTATGTAATTTTTTTTCACATCATTTCATTACTCTTCAATGTATTTTCATCTCATGTTTCTCCGAAATCAATTTGTACTTTATTTTTAAATTTATAATTGTTCCGTATTCTCTCCGCAATCATATTGTATTTTTCATTTAACCTCTGCTTTGTATTCTGGATCCTAGTGGTCAGCCGTAGATTTCGGCCAGATGTCCCAAATTGTGGAATTTGTGTGTCTATCCATTTCACAGTGATTGTGTATATCTCTTACTAATTAATTCCTAACCCATACTGAACAACGCGTCTTCCATTTCTTCAATATATTCATCATTTCCCTGGCACGGAGGCTTGCTACTACAGAAATTCCTAATTGAACAACTTCCATCGACGCCATTTTATCCCACTTGAAAACAAAATAACTTGAATATGTCTGAACTGCGACTTGAATTCAGGTTACTTGAAATTACGTGACTTGAATTCAAGTTACTTGAAAAGTGTAAACGAGGTTTGTTTCTGCAGTAGTTTCCAACCGCCACGAGCATGCGCATATCGACTTTACTGTTCGTGCAGCGATACCTTCAAACTGACTGCTTCCTGATTAAAGTAGGTTTTCTTGCAGCAAATCAAATCATTTCCCGACGGTCAGAAAAATTTACGGATCAAGTGTAAACTAATCTTAAACCACAGCGACGCATGCGCATTAAGATAATTGTGCTTAGAAGCTCATTCACTCAATATGTTTATTATGCTGTGTCCAATGAGGCAGTCCCGTCATTGGGAAAGCTATTTATAAAAAATTTATAAAAAATTTAACCGAAAATATACATACTTGGTAACCACGGAAACATAACAACGACGCCATTTCCTCATTTTATTCTGTCATATACTTCAGCGCTCCACGATTGTGTTTTGTTTGCAAATCACGTAAGCATAAGCATGAAAGTTAGGAGTTTGCAAATTTTCATGTTAACGTCTTACGGTAATGTTTATGTCAATGCTTGTGAACAGGGGCGGACGCAGGATTTTTTTTCGGGGAGGGATTTGAGGAGATAGTAAAAATGGAGTAATGAGAAATAAGTTTATATACTCACAATTTGTTTCCGAGTCACAAACATTTACAAGTTGGCCTGAGTAGCGTAGTCGGTATAGCCTTCTGTGCTCGAAGTTGCGGGTTCTACGCCAACCCAGCCCGATGGCATTTAAGTATGTTTAAATGCGACAGACCTCATATCAGTAGATTTTCTGGCATGTAAAAGAAGTCCTGAGGGAAAAAATTCCGTCACACCGGCGACGCTGATATAACCTCGGCAATTGTGAGCGTTGTTAAATAAACCATAATTTTTTTATTTTAACTACAATGACTGCAATACAAAAACAATGACAGAATGACATTTACAGAAGAAGGCGACTAGGCTTCTTAGACATTTCATCCAGTACTTCATGAGCTTTTACTTCTACATTTTTATGTATATACATCAAGGCCAGTCCATTTAATCTGTCTGCTCCCATCGTGCTCCTCAAGTAAGTCTTCAAATACCGCAATGTTGAGAACGACCGTTCTGGTGTTGCTGTAGTTACAGGCAATGTGCAGAAAAGTTTCAGCGCCTTGCGAGTGCAGGGAAAAATAATTTCATTGCACCTGTTCAAAGATGATATAAAATCAGTAGGTATTAGGTGAAGATTTTTCTGATCAAGGAAATTTCTTCTCCACATCTTCAATTCATTGAAGAAAGACTCTGGTGATGCATCAACATCATTGGGCCACTGATTTACTGTAGCCTCAACAGCAGTTTCTAAATCTTCATCTGATGCTCGCACTATGTTTTTAGGCAGCAAAGTTTGTATGGACTTTAGAATTCCCTTATGATTTAAAAACCTGTCCTTGAGCTGACTAATGAAATAGTCTAAGAAGAGAAGGAAAATTAAAAGCCTAAAATACTCTTCATGACTCTCTGTCTTGAAGTAAGAACGCTGTGTTTGTCTTCCTGCAGTTCTTGGAATTTAACATTTTAGCAAAGAGAATTTACGTGGAAAACTCTCTAATTCCTATGTACATTTACGAATTAAAATTAATATTATTTTTGTTTCTTGTTTCGTATTTTTCTCAAAATTTCGGGAGGGGATATATCCCCTTAATCCCCCCCTTGCATCCGCCCCTGCTTGTGAATCATTGTGAATGATCCCATTTGGTAGCCTGGGCGCAAACTTCTGTGTTTATGTTACGGTTATGTTTAATTTTCATTGTGAATGGGCCTTTAGGTTTGTTTCTGCAGTAGTTTCCAACCGTCATGGGCATGCGCACATCGACTTTACTATTCGTGGAGCGATAACTTCAAACTCTGACTGCTTGCTGATTAAAGTAGGTTTCCTTGCAGCAAATCAAACCGTCATCAAATTATTTCCTGACGGTCAGAAAAATTTACGAATCAAGTGTAAACTAATCTTAAACCACGGCGACGCATGCGCATTAAGATAGTTGTGCTTTACTTTTATCCACTGAACTGCCACACACGTACTTTTGCATTAATATTTTATGTTTAGATGCTTATCTATATTTGGTTATTATAACGTACTGTGAAGTTCAATTACATCTTCCATATACGAGATTAGTAAATTATTTTACAGTCAGCCTACATGAGCGTTCGTGCAGGGATGGTTTGAAACCAACGAGTTAGAAAGAGAAAGATATAGAGTGGTCATTGCGCCGCCATGTTTGAAGAAAATTGAACGACCGTCGGTAATGAACTTATGCGCCCAAAACAATGTGGGCGTGGTGATAACTGACATTAGAATCGTCAGCTGTCTCAATTTCGTTTGCATAAATCAGTTAAACTGAAGTGGAAAAACCTAGTATTTCGTCAAATACGTGCTAGGAACTTAATCTAAACTTATGTACCGGTACGCTAAATTTAAAACACTTGAGCTATTCCTAGAAGGAATGCTTAAAAGAATAACCTAAGCAAAATTGTCATGTAGTATAACAAGAAGTCCTAGCAAATATACTGAAGAAAATGTTAATATTCCTAGGTTCTTTTAAATGCGACCTGCAAGATTGCCTATAAAATGAACGAGTATGATTCGGATGATTTTATTAAATTGTTTTCCCAGTCTCTACATGTTGCAAAACTATTTACTATACCATAAGATATAGAATGAAAGTAGGCCCTATCTGTAGTAAACAACCTTTACCTCCAAGCTTGTAACGTGGGTGAAACGTGACAAAACACGCTTTCAGTTTTTTGTTACACTAAAGTATAATATTATTATCGAAATTTGAACGCAAGACCAACAGCCGGCTGGTCTGTCTGAGCCTTTCAAGGGCTGTGGCACCACAGATAATTATTAGTGTATAATTTAGCACCCACGCACAATAATGGGGTTAACTAGTTACGAAATATATTCATACTTACCCCATTATTGCACGTGGGTGCTCAATTATGTTCTTTCATGTCCTTCC
This sequence comes from Periplaneta americana, assembly GCA_025594305.2. Lineage (NCBI taxonomy): Eukaryota > Metazoa > Arthropoda > Insecta > Blattodea > Blattidae > Periplaneta > Periplaneta americana. The sequence goes on from JAJSOF020000013.1 coordinate 146,236,066, forward strand.
AGTCAAAATACTAACAACAATACGACCTACCCCAGAGTTTTGCGTTATTTTGGATGCGAGTGTCGAAATACAATTTTAATATTTGATTGCTATTACTAGGTTTGAAACGGAATTGTAGCGGTTTTATCCGTATTTAGTTTAACTTTATTACTAGTGAACCATTTATTTGATTAATCGTTTGTCTTCGAAATAGGCCTACTTCTTATAAGCTACAGCTCATCGTCTTCTTGTATAAGCAGTAAGGACAGAAAGAGCAGAAATAAAGGATGCCGGTGTCGAAATACAGTTTTAATATTGTATTGCTATTTGTTTTTCACTGGGTCTGAAACGGAATTGTATTGGTTTTATCCGTATTTAGTTTAAGTACATTACCAGTGAACCATTTATTTTGTTTATGCCGGGCGTTGTTACACATTTATGCATGAAAAAAATGCTGCTAATTAACAAAACTATGGACTTAACTTCATAAAATTTACATGAAATATGATATATCAGTTGTCTTTTTCCTTTTGACATTGCAGTTATATGCAGCACACACAACAGGCATGTTTTTTCTTCGTTTTTTTGTAGTTCTTACCTCCGTTATACAACATTGTAAGCAGACGAATTTTTACAAAGGTGGGCGCTTAGCTCAGATCTGCCGTGTTTCGCGGTGGCACCGCAAAGAGCGCTGTACAGGACAACATGGCCACTCTATAGTCTTTTCTTTCTAACTCGTTGTTTGAAACAGATCACCGCTGATCATGTACAATAGTTGAGGTTGGAACAGTTTTCAAACATTTGACAAACCATCACAAACTCGCTACAGAAACAAACCTATAATATAGCAATAGAGAGCGTGTATAGCTCCACAGGTTACTGAAGGATATCAACATCGAAACACGGACGAGTCTCGTGACTTTGGGACAAATGCAGCCGATTTTTATTAACTGACATACGGTACGCGTCGCATTTCATAGCACATCGTTTTACATTAACATTCTTCAACAATTTGAAGTTTTTCTTTGGCGATGAACGATCTGCAGCGCGAACTTAGCCATGATTAAACACCCTTAACACCTGATCTGCACCTGACTCACCGCTTTCCACCAGCGTTGCCAATCTTCAAACATAAAATTATGGAAGAAGAAGGGTATCCAGTGTAGTAGATAAGTCGATTTTAACACGCAACAGAAAAAAAAAAACAAGGAGCAACTTGAGTGACATTAGAAAAAAAAAACCTTTGTGTGTCAAAAATCCTAACCTATCTATGAGCTATTCCATCTCAAATCGACCGAAATATAGAGAAAGTTCACCTTATTTAATTTCTAAATATCAATGAAACTTTTTTGTACAACGAGAACTGTTATCAATCGGTCCTTTGTGGCAAAGTTGAGGCATCAGAAATAATAGTGTTTAAATTTAAAATATTTAAATTTAGATTAAAATGAAAATTATGGAAACTTTAAACTGTTGTAGCTGCGAAACCCTTTCACGGGCAAAACTAAAATCATAGGTTTTTGATGCTGAGAAATTAAAGTTTATATTGAATATAAACAGATTTCCACTCTCTTTTTATTGAAATGGAGAAATTTAGATTGCTCATGTTTAAGACGTATTTGTGAATGAAAAATATTTTAAAATGTAAGTTAGATTCCGCATTGAAAGTAAAAATATACATATTTTTTACTGAGGGCATGTCGTTGATAAGAAAGTATTGAAAATATAAAATAAAGAAAATAAATAGTACGCGCGTGAACTAATTTCTTTGATGTGAAACAGGAGGTATTTTTGCAGGCTATATTAAAATCGTGGAGACAAACACGTGATGTGTCGCAAATCATGGCTGTATTCAGTTTTATCACAGGTTTTCATAAACACAGGGGTAAAATGACGCCCAACGCTAAGCTTATCTTCAGCTCATCGGCCAGTTCGGTTGCGACGTTCAAGTCTAGGCGTGTTAAAATAATCTAATTTAAGGCGATTCGAAACTTATTATCATACCATCAAACAATGCCATTCTCCTTTTAATAATAAAACAAGGTTTTTCTCAATATTTTTTTACATTTTTACAAATGGCCAAAAAGCCAAAAAAGTCAGTAAAATCAGATTATCTGTCCCTCTGTGATAAAGTAAAAATAAATTACATTAACATGTTCAATCAAATGTTCAGCTTAAAATAATTTAACATTTAAATGTTCTGTTAAATGGTTCCAGAGTTCTGAGCGTTGAAAGGGGCTTGTTTTTAAAAATACGCTAAATTTGTCGCTCAATAATACGAAAACCGTTTGACTTTCAAATATAAATTTTTGAAAATGAAGGGCATCCAGTGTGTAGATAAGTAGATTTTAAAAAATTAGAAAAAAAAAATGCGAGGTTTTTTAAAGACCTTCGATTTCAAATATCCAAATATCTATACTGGATGTTCGATAAAAGATTTTTAGTATCGCTTTTTTGAAATCTCACATATTTAAATTAATGTGAAGTCTGCGCTTGATGGGTTGTACAGAGTTTCTCTGTATGTGGCATTATGATTGACAAGCCAACATGCAAATCATCTTCAAGATGCAACAGTCTGCTCTTTTTTTTTTTTAGATTTCACTATTTTCATAATAGCAAAATGCTGTTTCACAGAAGTATGAATTTGAAAACGGCAGTTCTAAATAAATTTTAGTTTATTCGGTACCATCGACTGATTTGACAAAAATTTCAGCATATAAGACACACGGAATTTTGTTTATGTTCATTTCCACGCCACGTAAAACCGTATTGCAAGTATTCATCACTATATTTACGAAACGCAGTACGTTTTCGTGAACCCTGAAGGGAATTTTCGCTCACATTATTTGAATTAGCACTGCTGTCATCTCTAACCCAGAACTTTATTCAGATTGTCTTTTTCGAATTAAAAATTTGTCCATGACCATGATAAAATCTAAATAAAGCACTTTTGATTTAAAAAATAGTCGCACTATCACCCGCTCACACGTAATACTGAAACTGACCAATATGTTCTGACGATTCTAAACTCTGTGTTTTACTAAGTGGGAAAAGTAAACGAATTACTACGCATTGTTGCAGGTGTTCACGTTTCATTGGTAAAGTCTGTCTCAAAATAAAATGTACCATATCAAAGACTTCGTTGTAAATAAAAAAAAAATGCGTTGTAAAGAGACTTTATGGATGGCATAAAATTTATTTTTCAATTCCGAAATTCAGCGACACACCAGTGTGTCGCGACACAGTGGTTGGGAACTCCTGCCGTAATATTTCATCATCATCATCATCATCATCCTTCACGAATTAGGCCTCTGTAGACCTGTTTCGGCCCCATCTAGCAGTCTTCTTAACGGTCTTCCTGGTCGACGATGTCCTCTAGGTTTATATTGCATCATAATTTTTGGGATTCTTGAATTTTCCATTCTTCTTACATGATCTAGCCAATTGAATTTGTATCTGGTGATTTTTTCTTCTACTGACTCTACTTCTAATTGTTCTAAAATTTCTTCATTCCTTTTTCGGTCTAAAAGAGTATATCCTGCTGTTCTCCTGAAAAATTTCATTTCCGTTGCTTTGATTCTGTTCATGTCTTTTTTCTTTAATGTCCAAATCTCGCTTCCGTATAGAAGGGTGGGTAATGCTAGTGTATTATAGGTTTTTATTCTTGTAGATTTTTGTACTAATTTAGCTTTTAATGTATTATTTATTATTCCTAGAATTTGTTAAATTTGGTAATTTTCTTGTTCATCATCTTTTCATTTTGATAAGATATTTCACAACCCAGATAATTGAAATTTTGCACTTGTTCGAGGCATTAATTGGTATTATCTTACTTTCACTGGGTCTTGTCCTAAAATATTACTTTTGATTTTTGTGCTGAAATTTCCATCCCAAAATCTTTTAATATTTCATTTAATGTATACAATCCTCTTTGTAAATTATCCTCTGAATTGGAAATTATGACTTGATCATCGGCATAGAGTAAGGTATTTAATGTTAGAGCACTGGTTATTTTGATTCCTGATGTGTAGATTTGGTTCCATTTTAAAATAATTTCATTTATATAAATATTAAATAAAGTTGGTGATAGTGGACAACCTTGTCGAACTCCATTATTAACTAATTTTCTTTCGGATATACAGTTATTTATTTTGACACTTATTTTGCTGTCCGTATCAATACTCACTAATTAACTGTGCTTTTTTCATTATTATATGGTACATAAAATCGTATTTTTAACTGCCTGAAATTTATTTTAGGAGCCTAAACGGTGTTTTAGTGCCTATTTAAGTGCCTAAAAGTACGTTTTTAAGGCTAAAAAATTCGAGTCTAATCATATTATTATTATTATCATCATCATCATCATCATCATCATCATCATCATCATCATCATCATCATCATCATCATTAGTAGTAGTAGTAGTAGTATTAATTTTGGGAAATTAAATTTAGTTACTTTTTAGCGACATTTAACTCCATAGTTAAGGTAGTTAGTGACTTCAAAGCAGCGTTGCCAACGATACGAAAATTATGGTGTTATCGTTTTTTTAACCCTGATACGATATGCGATAACATTTGTAGGATAATGCGATAATTTTCCTAAATCATATCATTCCTCTGAATTCATTCCACTTTGCTTTCCATAGTAATAAATTATAGCATTAATGAAACACATTTCAGCTTATTCCATTCTTTTGGTATTCTCTATAAATAATCGATTTAAATTTCTCCTGCTTTCCGTTCAGATTCTCAAGGGAGAGTCCGGGTTCTTCCCCAGTCAGTAGTTTGCATCATAGTTTGCTAACGAGTTAATCACAATAGCATTGTATTCTTCACCTGACATAATTAGGAACATTAAATCCAGACGTTTGAGATGGGCAGGGCATGTAGCACGTATGGGCGAATCCAGAAATCCATATAGAGTGTTAGTTGGGAGACCGGAGGGAAAAAGACCTTTAGGGAGGCCGAGACGGTAGATGGGAGGATAATATTAAAATGGATTTGAGGGAGGTGGGATATGATGATAGAGACTGGATTAATCTTGCACAGGATAGGGACCGATGGCGGGTTTATGTGAGGGCGGCAATGAACCTTCGGGTTCCTTAAAAGCCATTTGTAAGTAAGTAAGTAAGTAAGTAAGTCTGTTTGTAGCAGTGGCGGCTGATTGACTGAGGCAAATGAGGCCGGGCCTCAGTCACTTGGCTTAACTGAAATCAAATTTTGTGTTTTTATATAATGTATTAGTTATTTGAATGAAGCATATATCGCTGTAGAAGCATTTGAAAACTTTGATGTATATAGACCTGTTTTGCAGTAAAATTTGTTCCTGAGGCCAGGATTGCTCGTGCCGGGACTGGCTTGTGATGTATATAGACCTGTTTTTGCAGTAAAATTTGTTCCTGAGGCCAGAATCGTTCGTGCCGGGTCTGGCTTAATGCATTTCATGTCCTTTCGCGGGCTTTGAGTTTACGCTTAAAACGTTGTAGCTGAGGCACAATTCGGCTGGCCTGGTCAGGTTTCACTCGTCCCATCCATGGGCCGGCCTCAAGGGTAGAGTGGGGTTGGAATAGCAGTAGTGACTTGTCTTCCTAACTAGGCCATAAATAAAATTCCAGCTCTTTGGCAGGCAGAGACCCACTCTATTCTCTCCCCTTATGCCTTAGTTTATGACTTAAGCGAGGGTGTTGTACTATTGTACTTCGTAGTATATACAGTAGTGAATCTGGGCCAATGTTATGTATTTCGGGAAAATATAAACAGAAACAAATGAGAGAAATAATGCTGGTGCAGTTAATTCATTGTTAGAGTGTCCTTTTTCGAGAAGAAATAATACTGAAAGAAAGGAAGTTTTAAATAAAGAGAGAGACTACCGAGATACGACATCGCTGATATTTTTTCTGACACATAATCTTAAAACGCGAGTTTCTACTGCATCCTGGTATGGGCAACATAAATGGTTATGTGGTAATGTGATGCAAAATAAACTTCTCTTGGCCTTGTTTGTTGCTGTCAAAGGAAAAAAATAAAAAGAAAAGAAAGAAAGAGGAATTTCAACACATAATAAGGGATGCTTCATCACACGAAACAATCACTGAAACTCAGAGCATAACAGCTTATTTGGTGAGTGAAAATATTATTTTTCAATGATAGTAATAAAAATAGACTAATAATAGTAGTAGTAATAGTAATAATAATAATAATAGTAATAATAATAATAATACGGTAATAATGATATTAATAATATAATAACAATAATAATTAATATCATAAACAAACATTTCCTATCGGAGGCACTTAAACTAGTTGCATCTGGCCTCACCGAGGATTTCGATCACCGGCCGCTACTGGTTTGTAGCTGCCAATGCGTTGGTGCTGCGTCTATGCGAGAAATGAATGAAAGTTTATTTACTACTGTAGAAAGTTTGGTAGCATGACATTATTATTAATATTGTATGTATGAGATAATTTTGTGAAAAATCCCAAAATTTTTAGACTTCAATTCCATAATTTTGTGTTTCAAGGTTGGCGACGCTGCTTTAAGCTCATTATTATTGGCAACACTGAATTTGACATTGCAATTGAAAGTTACAACATGTAGTACAATAAATAAAACAAGTAGTACACAGGAAAACCAGTTCAGTTGGAGCGGAACTAGAAGGAGGAGGAAATAAATCGTTATCGAGATTACTACTAACAGTAATAAATACGTAGTGTCACAGAGTTTTAGCTGCATTAGCAAAGAAAATGTCCATGAACATATACAGACTTGCCGGAGACATAATACATCTGACAACTATCGTCGGTTTGTTGCTTTACATATGGAGAAAAGGATCTTGCAAAGGTAGGAACTTCCTCTTATTGCATATACAACAGATCAGTACAAGGATAATTTCGTAACAATAATTAATCCTTAAGGGTGTTGGCTAAGGCTGTCAATAAGTTGTCATTGTTGCAAATAGCAATATCAGTGAAGATAGACGTTCACCACTTGAAAATTATAATGCTGACATATTACGAAATACTGGGAAAACCCAACCGGATTTATAAGGTCATTTCCTCCTTGTGTAACAAAACCGTAGAGCCTCAAAACTGATCATTTAGGAGTAATTCTCCAGGAAAGCTACACTAAAGGAGACGAATTTATATTTTGTTTCACAGGCTTCTGTGACACATGATAAACACGTGGTTCAGGACCCACAAATACTTTCAACAATTTTAGAACACGGATTGCACCTACCAAATTATGTCTTAAAATACTAAAAAGAGCAGATTTGTCTGCGTTTGTCGAATGCGCATCATTATATTTACGAAAAGGCACTTTTCAGTGCCAATAATTTATTTTGTGCGCACAAGGTTGGAATTTTGAAGTAAGAGGGAAAGGGTGCAATCCATGTTCTGGAGTTTATCCGAAACCCGTTATTACAAACAATACTATTTTATAAACTATCCATGATGTATGGGGTTTAATTTTTTACAATTGTTCAATGGTCTTCAGAGATCATGTTCGGTATAAAAATAACGAAAACAAAAATCATATCACGACAATAAAAACATGTTTACAGTGCCGAATTTAGGGGCAGCTATTTTCGGGGGGGGGGCTCTTCTCTCTTTCTTTCTCTTCCTTTTTTCTTTCCTTTTTTCATGTTCATTTTATAGCGAAATTTGTTTTTAAAACACTTGGTAAATCTTTTCTGAAGTTTGTTTCTGAACACCTTGTAGAAGTCGGATATCGTTTTGTTAGTGCATTGTCGTGGTCGTGGTGACAGTAAAAGGAAAGTGTGCACTGCATAGTTATACGGAGTGTAATACCGAATTATGTTATTATCAGACATCGGATTCTAGGGCAAATGCCTATTTTGTTTCTTTAGGAGAAAAGTAAAAATAATTATTAATATTTGTGTTTCATGGAAATTGAAAGGTATTCAAAGAGTTTTATAGTGCCCTAAAATGCCCTAAAACGGTTATTAGAGCCTAATTTGTTAATATTCGCCTAAAAATGCCTAACTCACTGTAAAGTTTCGCATTTTACTCTTACTGCATAATTTATACATGCATTCACTGCGAAATTTAAGGCATTTAAAAAGTGGAAAGTTTGCTTCACACCGGCCATGAAACCATTGATAAAGGAAACAAAATGTTTTGAATCTCACGACACTCGCAATAGATTTCACCGAATTTAACATGTTTGGAGGCATAAATGCCAACAAAGAACCAACCTTAGTTTTGAAGCAGGCAACAATCATAACATGTGCTGCTACCGATTCAGAGATATACTATACTATAAAAATGACTGTTTTCGGTCTGAAACCGATTAGCTGTACTGCCCTTCAGAGTGTCATAAAATCACAATTTTTGGAGAAAGAGTGTTTTTGAAATATTTATGAAAAGTCGTAAAACTGCGAATTAGTAGGGTAATGATTACAAAATATTTAAAAGAATGGCCCTCTTAATTAACACTACCAGGAAATGCAACAATAAGTGGAACTTTGTATTTTTGTCCAATTGAATCTCAATAACAACGGTTCATTTGATTGCTCGTTAACAGTTGCTCTTTCCCTCACCTTATTTGTGTTGAGAAGTTTTGAGCGGTAGGACGTTTTCCTGTGAAGTTTAACGCGATAATGCCGAAAAATATAAATGCAAAATCTACATTGATCAGGCAATGGCTAACAGAATATTCAGAATTCACTTATGATGGAAAAATAATATTCTGCAAGATTTGTAGCAAACAGGTATGTAACAATAGTTGAAATATATAAATTTATTAATTTTAATGAGTAGGCCTATAATATTTATACATTGACTGAGCTATCCTGAGGTATAATTCTTTTTAAGACCACTACACTTTAACCTTTTAAATTCCGATAGTTAAAGTATTTGCAGGTCATTAAAATTTTGATTGTTCGAACCACTAACTTTGTGATAGAAATACGGCAATACAACAACTAGGATTTTATTTTAATTCAGTTTACTTTACATTTTTAGATTTCGCAAGAAAAGAAGTGCAACCTAAAGCAGCATGTGCAAGGAGCGGCTCATAAAGCTAAAGCTCAGCAGAAAAATCAACTGCAACAAACTTTACTAACAAAGCCTAATCCAATCTCAGCAGCAATTTCTATGCTGATTTAACCAGAGCGTTTGTTGCTTAACATTCCCTGGAATGCAATTGAAAATCCGGTTTTAAGACAGTTTTACAAAAATACTGCAAACAAAATATCCCATCTGAGTCGACCCTAAGAAAAAATTACTTAGACAGAATATACAATGAAACTTTAGCTTCCATTCGGGAGGATATAGGTGATTCTTACATATGGGTCTCTGTGGATGAAACCTCAGATCCTATGAATAGGTATATAGCAAATATGGTAGTACAAAAACTTAGTCCTGATGGAATTCGATTCCACACCTCGTATGTGTTAAGGAACTTTCGAAAGTGAATAGCCAAGCCATTGCTTATTTTGTAAATAAAGGCCTACAGTCTTTATACTCAGGTAATATAGACGAATCTAAAGTTCTGAAAATTTTGTACTGATGCTGCCTCATACATGGCTGCTGAAGCTCCACTTCTTAAAACATTTTATCCTAACCTCACGCATGTAACCTGTCAGCACATGGCCTTCACAGGGTTTCTGAAAAACCGGAATGAATTTCCTCTTGTCAACTGTTTATTTCTAACACAAAAAAATGTTTTTGTAAAGCCCCATCCAGGATTTCAATATTCAGAGAGAAATTTCCAGATATCCCACTCCCACAGGCGGTTGTTACACGATGGGGAACCTGGATTCAGTCAGTGGTGTATTATTCTAAGTATTTTAAAGAAGTGGTCACAGTTATTGATAAATTACCTGAAACTGATAGTGCAGCGTGTGTGAAAGCAGTGAAAGATTGTCTGAATGATTCACGAAAAAACGATATTGCCTACATAACATCAAACTTTTCTTTCATACCTGCAAGCATTGAACAATTAGAACGTGAAAAAACAATCTCTTTGTAGCCAAATAGCAATAGTAAAGGAAGCTAAGAGTGAACATACATTCTGCTTTGGGCGAAACTGGGAAAAAGTTAAAAATTGGGACAACGTATTAAATAAGAATATTTTATTGTTAAACTATCATGATGATATCGGGGGAAAGTGTAAATGTTCCAGTAAGTATTGATGTTTCTAATACCTAATTTAAAAGCCTCTCACATCAGTTTCGGTTGAAAGAATTTCTGCTTTCAAAATGATTCTCAGTGACAAAAGGCAAAAAGGTTAACTGTGGAGAATTTAGAAAAAATTCTTGTGGTGTACTGTGCAGATAATTATAATAAAGTCTGAGCATGGAACTGAATTTCAATAACTTAAAATGAGTAATCTTGATATCAACAATCATTATTTCATTAGTTTCAATATATTAAATTTGCGCAGCTCTGTTTATAAATATAATATAGTATTCTTTTTTAATGTTTAAACATACTTTTTTGTGCGTATTTTAGTGTATAACTAAAAATTTCAGTGAAAGAAATATGTATGATACCTCGATGTGCCTAAAATGCCTATTTTCATTAAAATAGAGCCTAATTTTACAAATTTTGAGCTTATTTTAGGCACCTAAAACTGCAATTTTTAGTGCCTAAAAATCCGATGTCTGGTTATTATGTTATGAAATTGCTTAAATTTAACTGCATGTATAAACATTGTTGAAAATCAAATTGGATGTGTGTTTATTATTTATCGTATCGATATGAAAAGTTTTTATTTCGCAAATACCGGTAGTTAGAGTTTATTTTTCAATAAAATTTACGTTATACTCTCTATCGAAATAAAAAATACTCGTAATAATTATACCACCAACAAAACCAATGCTTAAAAATAAACCACAGCCTGCCTTTCACAAATCAGTTTTGTTTCAACAATGAATAAGTTTGAACATATTTCTTTCCAACGAGTCTGATGTGCTTCGTCAGATCGACTTTGATGACATCATCAATGCTTTCTCTGTGAAATTATTGCGAAGGAAATCTTTATAATTCACAAGTAAAATACATGTAAGTTATTTTGAGTCCAGTAATGTAGCCTATTGTTTTCTGAATTGTAACATTTCAATTAAAAGTAATTTAAACTAAACATGACCTGTATAATAGTTGCTCATAAACTGTTTGTGGGAGTTGGGGGGCGGCAAATTTTAGCACTGCCTAGGGGCGGCACTATACCTAAATTCGGCCCTGCATGTTTTACATTATAGTGTAATTTACATCATGGAGATATCAGTTTAAATGTTTTCTTCTGATTACACACTGTCGACACATAGGGTTGATATGTTCCAGGCACAAACAAACATTGCACTTTACATAGTAGTAACGGGATTTCCGATCCTTACCTCGGGGGCAGTATGGATAGTGCCTCCAAGTTGATTGTCTTTTTGCTGGTGACTCGTCCCTGCTGGGTGCACCATTAAAATGCCTCGTAACTTTCATGGCTAGTTCCCGTGGTAAATTTGAAAGATGCGGTCTTTTGTTAATCTGCCCTTTCACTAGAGCTAAGGAGAGGTTCTTCAAAAATGTTCTCCTTATTGACTGCTGCTCACAACCTGTTTGCGTCATAGATTACTTTTGCGTAATATTCGCGCGATATTCATCAACGCATAAGTGAATACTTGTAAATACCTAGGTATATATTTAAGTAACAAACTGGATTGGGAGGAACAAGTCACTAATTCCACAAGGAAAGCCTGGAAAGCACTACATTTCTGTATGCGTATTCTGAAGAAATCTAACCGAAGGTCAAAAGAATTAGCGTACAAAACCCTTGTTCGCCCAATTATGGAATATGGAGCACTAGGTTGGGATCCGTACAGACAAAACCAAATCGATTCAATAGAAAAGGTCCATCGCAAGACAGTAAAATATGTCAAAATGGAGAAGTGACATGGTGAAGAGATAGTAAAAGACTTGGGGTGGGAGCTTCTCAAATCAATGCGACGAAAAACCAGACTCGCCGCATTGTTTAAGGCACAAATGGAACACAAAGCATGGACCGATATCAGTGCTAGATTAGTAATACCATCATACTTAGGAAGGGCTGATCATATTGGGAAGTTTAAATGTAGAAAACGAACGGACGTGGCAAAATTTTCCTTTGTTAACCGCACAATAGTAGACTGGAACAGCTTACCTGCGGCAATCTTTCAGGGTGGTCCTCTCAAAATCAATACATTTAAGGAAAGGTTGAGAAGATTAGACTGAAAATGTAATTGTAGGTGCAGTGTAATTATCTAAGTTGTGTCATGTAATTAATTAAGTTGATATGTAATTAATTAAGATGATATGTAATTAAGTTGATATGTAAATAAATTAAGGTGACATGTAATTAATTATGATATGTAATTAAGGTGATATGTAATTACTTAAATTGGTAATAGTTGGGTGAAATAGAATTATTTATAAGCAGTGGCGGCTCGTGGGTATTGAATTAAGGGGGGAGCTGCATACAAAAATAAACCAAGCAACTTACTTTATTTAAAGATTAGTTCCATGCGCCTTATCATGTAAGTTGTGTTTAAATGAGACAGGCTCATGTTAGTAGATTTACTGGCATTTAAAAGAATCATGGAGGACAAAATTCTGGCTACAGGCGACGCTGATATAACCCCTGCTGTTGCGAGTGTCGTTAAATAAACCATAATTTAATTTTTATATGCAGATTTGAAACTTAGAAATATCTAACTGGCGATGTTGTAGTTGGTTGTATAATATATATATATATATATATATGATACATCAATATGTGAAAAAAATAACTGAGCCAGAAATTGAATTCAGGATATTCAAGAGTACACACCAGGACGCTTGCCTCATTTACTCATTTATTGTGATGTTACATGTTTCAGATTTCATTATGGTTTGAAAACATTCTAGGAATGGCTCCTTCTTCTCATAAACAACATTTACTGTTCTTATTGTAAAACTCCATCTTGTTGCTCCAGCTGATGGAATTGTCTTTGAAATACATTAATCTAATACAGACTGTGTGGAGATCGAGAGAAGAAAGCAGGGATACTGGATAAATTAGCAAAAAATATGCGAGCCTTTGTATTTTGTTTAGCGTCTCTTTCCATTATGAGATTCAACTGATGGGCACTTAATTTCACATTTCTCCTGAATTGTTAAGGTACTGAACTGAATAGACTGTAAATATTGTACAGAATTAAACATTGTTGCACTTGTTATACTCACAACATTAAAGAAAATGTATTTAAAACTGCGCGCTACTGACAAACTGCTGCAAATTTTGCAGCGCCAGGAAACTCTGGATTCACGGCAAGGGGCAGCAGAGAGGAGGGGTAAAATTAAAGCGCAAAGCATCCGAGACGAGACTGGCAGCTCCAGGGGAGGAAGTGGTTTCACCCTATAATCCTTGTCTCTGGTTTCGCTCTGGCAGCACCAGGGGAGGAAGTGGTTTCACCCTATAATCCTTATCTCTGGTTTCGCTCTGGCAGCACCAGGGGAGGAAGTGACTTCACTAACGATTGCGTGCATGTCATTCAGAGCAAAATGTTTTTAAAAATTCGAGCCACTAAATAGAGACTGTATAATAAATGTTTTTCACAACATAAAATGAGACAAGAGCCACAAATGTCTGGGGGTGCTGCAGCTCCGCAGCCCCTCTTCGAAAGCCGCCCCTGTTTATAAGTTAGGTTTACTTTTGCTTATTGTAGACGGTATTATAGCATAGTTTTCATTTATAGTCCTAGGTTTATTGCATCTACTTATTTATAGTTAGAAGTAAGTTTATTTTATTTTTTATTGCTGTAATTATTGTATTATTGTAATGGTATTACTGTATATTATATATCACTACCACCGGTTGTATATCCAATTGTAGTGTTAATAAATACATACATAAAATACAGTCATTGGTCATCTGCTCTTTCTAGCTACATTATAAGTTGCAGACAACGCATCCACAACATCAACACCTCTTTTAGTGTTATTGTAGAAAGTATTAATTTATGGTTTGGCTTTGTCTCCATCACTTATGGTTAATAAAGGGGAGAAGTGACATCTTTCTCCCTTAGTGTAGTTCTTCTGGAGAATTTCAAATTAAGTAAATAGCTTATTTGTTTCTTGTTTCCTTCTTTTTCTCGTTCGCCCCTCCCCCTTTTCAAACACTGACAATAATTACATAGTGATATCTGAAACCTGAGTAACACTGACAATTGAACAGTTTTAAAATTTTGTAACTCAATTTTCAGGTATTTCTGGAAGAACACAGATACTGTTTGCTCTTCTCTTCACGGCAAGATATACAGATCTCTTCACGAATTATATTTCTGTTTATAATTCCTGCATGAAGATTGTGTTTATAGCACCGTCGAAGTTAATGTCAACAAATACTGTACGTAATTGTCTTAACCCTCTCCCCATATTCCGACACGTAACATATGTCACAGTCCTTTCTATATACTTCAAGTACAAGGAGTCGTATAATTCACAGTATGATACATTCAGGTAAGAGGAACATTAAGTATAATATTGTAGCTTTTTCTTCAACTTTCAGTGACCAAAATAAATAAGAAAATCATGAGAACTTTCGACCAATCAGTAGTCAAATATTTCCTGTCTTCAGAAAATTATTTGTATTATAAGGGAGTGACTACGTATTTTGAGTTGGTTTTATCATAAAAACGAAAAATGAATGTGCCATCATCTTCATGTACAAGTAGTAAAAATTACTTAACAAGTAGTCTATGAAAGTTCTGTGATTTTCAATGAATGAATGATGTTCGGGTAGACTCACTCATAGTGAGACATTGCGTTAAAAAAAAAAGCAACAACTGTCTATCTTTAGTATTCATTCATAATTTTCTGCCCAAGCGCAGGCCTTTCACTGCAAACCCATCTGTTAATTTAGAAGTTGGTAACATATTTTATATCGATTATAACAACAATACATATCGATAGTAACATTCATACTATTCAATCAATAAGGAGATTGGCCCCTATAATGCATCTGTACCGAAATTGGAATAGGAACCACTCATTTTGTTTTGGCTCGTCAAATTCATACGGGTTCAGTGACTCTGAAGAAGAATTTGAAAATTTCACTTGCTCTTGGGAATCCCGGAATGTTACT
The DNA here is from genome assembly GCA_025594305.2 of Periplaneta americana. Classification (NCBI taxonomy): domain Eukaryota; kingdom Metazoa; phylum Arthropoda; class Insecta; order Blattodea; family Blattidae; genus Periplaneta; species Periplaneta americana. The sequence continues at coordinate 146,251,160 of JAJSOF020000013.1, forward strand.
GGAATGAATGGCTTTGATTTTTCGTTTCCTGGAAAATATCTTTATTGTCTCCTTATAATATCTGGAAAGCCCGGTTCTGTGGTAATTATAGAAATATCGAGGGAGAAAATGGTGTAAAATATGAAGGTTTTTATGAAATATGAAAATTGTCTGGTGTTAATTACTTTTATATACAATTCCAGAAAGAAAAAAAAAAGACCCACCTGAATTTTCTAAGTTCCAGATTCAACGCATTGAGCATGCTCAATACTCCAAAGCATTAGTACACATGAGATCGCTTTGACAGTTATTGAAATTCATTTTACATCGATTGTTGTAACCCAAAAGGCATTTGAAAAAACACAATGAAAATTGATCTATTCTTGAAAAGGCCCACCTGAATTTTCTAAGTTCCAGATTCAATGCATTGATCATGCTCAGTACTCCAAAGCAATGGTACACACGAGATCGCTTTGACAGTTTATTGAAATTCATTTTACGTCGATTGTTGTAATCCAAAAGGCATTTGAAAACACGCGATGAAAATAGATCCATTCTTAATAGATTAATATTTATATAGTCCCGTCGCTCTAATTTCCGGCAGCCAATTGCATTGCAGGTCAGCTACATTTAAACTTGTGCGTCTTGTGATTCGCTGATGAAGACGTTATTCATTTCTTAAGACTCGATAAATACTTAATATAATCGCCCACCATTTTGCCTCTTTCGTTGGCGTTTGCAGAAAGCACAGGAAGACGTTATTTTCCGCTCAATTATTTACTGAATTAGAGTGTGTTTGATTTATTATCATAGGAGCTAAGATATGATAATGTTTAACGGTGTGGCAAATAGATTCCTCGTCTGGTAGCTCGGCAACGAAAGAACAAAAATGGCGAACGATACTACCTACCTAGACTTTATAGAGCCTTCACTTCCTAAGATGTAAGCAAAGAGGAGGAGTCACGCCGGGAATAACAGCGTCGCGACTATAAATTGTGCAGTAAAATATAATAATAGTAAACGAAATTAATTTGCATAATTTATTTTAAAAAACCTCTTTCCTCATCAGTATCTGAAATCTGATCTTTTTAGAATGCAAACAAACATGCTAACATCGAGTTATTGGCATGCTTGCGATGAATTTTTTATAATCGGGGTTGTTGTACTGTATCGTGTTTGTTTAATAATGCCTCTTAGGCATCAATCTTATTTCCAGATTGATTTCATGCTTTTTGCATTACTTATGAAATACCTTCCAGTGATACTATTCAAATAATATAGGGTTGAAAGCCGTTGTTAAATTTAAATCATTGTACTGTGAATCGTGCTCTATAAGGATCTTCAAGAGTCAGGCTATGTTTTTGTTTCTGAAACTGTACCTATCATGAATCGTGAATATCCTGTATACTACTGGCAGAAATAATTTTGAATACGAAATTGCACAGTTATTTTTCAGGAAGGACACCTAAAAAGCTGGACAATTGGAATAAATTCAGGGCACTGGAACATTTTATCAAAAAACAGACTGACTGAGAACCCTAGTTTTACATCATTAACTTCCAAAGCAAAACAGACATCAAAGTGATCTCAAAAGCTTGTCCTGTTCTTGTAAGAACTTGAAATTATTGTTGTTTAGGGCTACACATAACAACATTTTTCTCATAAGGATTTCTTAGAATTTTCTAATTGTTTAATTATATTTTTTTATTTTGTTTCAGATCCGAGACTCTAATAATTGGTGCAACTGTGATTGCCATTTTTGTTCACTATAAATTCACATATTTTGAGGTATGTATTCATGTATTTTAAATTCAAGAATCGTACAATAGATAGTATCATTGGCAGTGCAAGAACTTTTAATTAGTGTGGGCATTCAAGTGGATAAAAACTTAATGGAGGAGGACAACTTTCCTCTTTTATTCCACATGTGATATATTCAAAATTCTTTCGAAGTAGATTTATGCTAGTCAATACAATAATTATTTATATTATTAAAGATTAGAACTGATTATCATACACTTCATTTTTCATTCATGTACCTACTAGATGCAGATAAAAAGTAACGAGTTTAAAGAAATTCAAACATGACCATTGTTGGTTTTTGCACAGATAATAGAAGAAATTCTAAATTGTAGCTGAAAGCGCTAGATCACAGGATCCATTTCTGAACTGTTTTGTAAATTCTAACTTTCATTTTTTTTAGAGGAGACTGGATGACAAAGCTTCTCAATCGAAAAATAACAGGTATTTCCCATATTTATTCTGCGTTTAATTTCCTCCCGGGTGTCATTTATATTTGTTACTGTTGCTCCAAGACATTTGAATTTTTCTTCAAAGGATAAATCTCCCAATTTTTATATTTCCATTTCGTACAATATTTTGGTCATGAGACATAATTGTCTCTTCGGGATTTACTTCCAAACCTATCCCATTACTTGCTTCAAGTAAAATTTCCGTGTTTTCCCTAATAATTAAGGATTTTCTCGTAACATATTCACGTCATCCGCGTAAGCAAGCAGCTGATGTAACCCATTCAATTCCAAAATACTCTTTAATTAATTTTTTTTTTAATTACGATTACTCCAAAACCTTGGATGGTGAAAAAAATTTGTGAACAGATTTGAAATTAGCGCAAAAAACTCTGTAAGAATCGACAATCCGTCCTTTTTTTAACAGAGAAACGATTTAATTTTGTTGTCCAGTGTTATTATTCCACGCTACTCATTCTGTACTTACTTACTGGCCTTCAAGGAACCCGGAGGTTCATTGCCGCCCTCACACAAGCCCGCCATCAGTCCCTATCCTGAGCAAGATTAATCCAGTCTCTATCATCATATCCCACTTCCCTCAAATCCATTTTAATATTATCCTCCCATCTACGTCTCGGCCTCCCTAAAGGTCTTTTTCCCCTCCGACCTCCCAACTAACACTCTATATGCATTTCTGGATTCGCCCATACATGCTACATGCCCTGCCCATCTCAAACGTCTGGATTTAATGTTCCTAATTATGTCAGGTGAAGAATACAATGCATGCAGCTCTGTGTTGTGTAACTTTCTCCATTCTCCTGTAACTTCATCCCTCTTAGCCCCAAATATTTTCCTAAGCGTCTTATTCTCAAACACCCTTAACCTATGTTCCTCTCCAGTGGCGGCTCGTGGGTATTGAATTAAGGGGGGGCTGCATACAAAAATAAACCAAGCAACTTACTTTATTTAAAGATTAGTTCCATGCGCCTTATCTTGTAAATTGTGTTTAAATGAGACAGGCTCATGTCAGTAGATTTACTGGCATTTAAAAGAATCCTGCGGACAAAATTCCGGCACACCGGAGACACTGATATAACCCCTACAGTTGTGAATGTCGTTAAATAAACCATAATTTAATTTTTTATATGCAGATTTGAACCTTAGAAATATCTAACTGGCGATGTTGTAGTTGGTTATATATATATATATATATATATATATATATATATATATATATATATATATATATATATATATATATATATATATACATGATGCATCAATAAACGAAAAAAATAACTGAGCCAGAAATTGAATTCAGGATATTCAAGAGTACGCACCAGGGCGCTTGCCTCATTTATTGTGATGTTAGATGTTTCAGATTCCATTATGGTTTGAAAACATTCTAGCAATGGCTCCTTCTTCTCATGAACAACATTTACTGTTCTTATTTTAAATCCATCTTGTTGCCCCAGCTGATGGAATTGTCTTTGAAATACATTAATCTAATATAGACTGTGTGGAGATCGAGAGAAGAGAGCAGGGATACTGGATAAATTAGCAAAAAATATGCGAGCCTTTGTATTTTGTTTAGCGTCTCTTTCCATTATGAGATTCAACTGATGGGCACTTAATTCCACATTTCTCCTGAATTGTTAAGGCACTGAACTGAATAGACTGTAAATATTGTACAGAATTAAACATTGTTGCACTTGTTACACTCACAACATTAAAGAAAATGTATTTAAAACTGCGCGCTACTGACAAACTGCTGCAAATTTTGCAGCGCCTGGAAACTCTGGATTCACGGCCAGAGGCAGCAGGAAGGGGGGGTAAAACTAACACGCAAAGCATCCGAGACGAGACTGGCAGCTCCAGGGGAGGAAGTGGCTTCACCCTATAGTCTTTGTCTCTGGTTTCGCTCTGGCAGCACCAGGGGAGGAAGTGACTTCACTAACGATTGCGTGCATGTTATTGAGAGCGAAATTTTTTTAAAAATTCAAGCCGCTAAATAGAGACTGTATAATAAATGTATTTCACAACATAAAACGAGACAAGAGCCACACATGTCTGGGGGTGCTGCAGCTCCGCAGCCCCTCTTCGAAAGACGCCCCTGTTCCTCTCTCAACTGTGCATGACAAAAACAAGCACCATCCCATACTGTCATTCTATCATGCTGTGTTTGTAATTGCAGGTGTTGTGGGCATTCAGCGAGTATCTGGAGGCCGTGGCAATCATCCCACAGCTGTATCTCGTGTCGAAAGCTGGCAAGTCAGAGAAAGTTGTAACATACTACATTTTCGGCCTGGCTATGTACCGTTCTCTCTATCTCATAAATTGGCTATACCGCTATTTTGGCGAGAACTACTATGATCTGTTTTCCATCGTGCCAGCCATCATCCAGTTACTTATCTACTTTGACTACTTCTTTGCTCTACTCAGCTCAAGGTTGATTTCAAAGTATCAGAAAACCAATACCTTTGCCACAGACGTTGAAGGCAAGTATCCAGTGTTCGTGCTTAGCTACGATGCCGTCCCCAGCAGTCCACAGAAGACCAACCCTGCAGACAAAGTGTAAAGTACACTGAGGAACTGATATATTCTCAATGATAAACATAATAATCTATATATCTACATACAGGTGAGGTATGACAGCACAACTATTTTATAATACATGTTCAAACTGCTAATCTCTTTCTACAATGCATAAGTGTCGACCCCATTGGAATTAGAAGAGAAATGATTTGTTCTTTTAAATTTTCTACTCTGTCTCTCTGCATATACTTTGGCACAGAACAACTTAAAGGCATGTTGATCTTTGTGTTCACTGATGGTAGTCACGCGATAATACATAAAGATGTATCTGTACTGAATGATTAATGAGAAATTAAGAGTACATAATAATTGCGTGTACTGTAAGAGATCTGTAGTAATGATCTTTACATTTATCATTATATCGTGTAGATTATTTTGTCCTAAGAATCTTGAGTCTTTCGGAATCTAATCTAAATATAAAGAAAATGGGATCTATATGACTATAGGATATCGGTAGTGTGTTTATGAGAATATATGTTGGCTAGATTGGAGAATGGGGTGATGTCATGTGGTCGACGTATGTGAGAAGGTTAGTGGGTTAGTTGAGGTGATATCTCAGTGCCATGAGGTCGACGTATGTGAGAAGGTTAGTGGGTTAGTTGAGGTGATATCTCAGGACATGAGGTCGACGTATGTGAGAAGGTTAGTGGGTTAGTTGAGGTGATATCTCAGTGACATGAGGTCAACTTACATGAGAAGGTTAGTGGGTTAGTTGAGGTGATATCTCAGTGCCATGAGGTCGACGTATGTGAGAAGGTTAGTGGGTTAGTTGAGGTGATATCTCAGGACATGAGGTCGACGTATGTGAGAAGGTTAGTGGGTTAGTTGAGGTGATATCTCAGTGACATGAGGTCAACTTACATGAGAAGGTTAGTGGGTTAGTTGAGGGATATCTCAGTGACATGAGGTCAACTTACATGAGAAGGTTAGTGGGTTAGTTGAGGTGATATCTCAGTGACATGAGGTCAACTTACATGAGAAGGTTAGTGGGTTAGTTGAGGTGATATCTCAGTGACATGAGGTCAACTTACATGAGAAGATTAGTGGGTTAGTTGAGGTGATATCTCAGTGACATGAGGTCAACTTACATGAGAAGGTTAGTGTGTTAGTTGAGGTGATATCTCAGTGACATGAGGTCAACTTACATGAGAAGGTTAGTGAGTTTTATTTACTCGTCGTGTTGGTTTACGTCAGCCATGTTGTGACGTCATAATCGTTTGTCAAACTTTACGAAAATTAAGCGATATCCTATAATAAAAGAATCCCAAAATGGAAACATGCATTTACCTCCACTCCATTCAGCCTCAACTAGCATCTGAAAAAAAAAAAATTGTTTTCTTTCCATAAATATATTATAGGTATTATTTTGTAATCTCTCATTAAGAAACCACAAAGACGGATATATGAATTAAAGGATAAGGCAAAAAATAAAATGATATTGAAATTTGTATTTTTGGAAAAAGAAATGTTATGATTTAATTTAGTGGTTTGACCCAATATTTTGGGTTTTCCCTATGACACAGAATAGCTCACAATAAAATTTAAAATGAAAAATTATATAAACAGGTTTCAGACAAAAGTGATTAAGACATAAGAAAAAACAATAGAACCAATTATAATTTAAATTGAATGTATGCCATAAAGATGCTGACGAAATATTGCTACAGAAAATTTTATAATAGTGGTGATGATGGCATCTTGAAGTCTCTCGTCAGCTTGTATTTTTCCCCCAACTTCACAAAGGCTTTCGGAATGGTGCCTCTCGCTCCAAAGAAGAGACCGGTAACTGTGATTTTTTTCAATTTGTATTTCGCTGATAGGTACTGAATCGTGGGCTCGTAGATTTTCTTTTTCTCTTCGTTCACTTCAGATGGTTGAGTGGCTGAGATTTCAAATCTGATCGTAGGATCAATTATTTCAGCTGTCTGTCTATAGATTGTGTGAAGAAAAAATGTATACGAATCTCAAAGGAATACAATATTATCGATTAAATTTACTTACTTACATAATCATACAAAATATTTTTGCTACATTGTATTATTTTCTTATTCTTACTGCTTTTAAATACGCAAATATTTAATGTATTTTCAGACTTATATTTTTAAGTTAAATCTCTTACATTTGTGACCTATTATAGAATGCTACTGAATATAAGAACCCAGTGTTGTAAATTTTGTTGATACATTGTGAAATGCAATTAATGAATGACATCATCGTCGTTCTTACAATAACTCCTATGTGCAAAATATAAAATTTTTCAGTAGGAAGAAAAAACATATTTATTCGTCCTATGGCAGCAGTACATAGGAGAGTGCGAATTCTTACATTTTCGAAACAAAGAAATATAATTACATACAGGAGATTTTATTATTTGCTCTATCACTATTTAAGTTATTTACTAGAGAAAAAATCTGAAAATCGATAAATATGTCACATAGGAATTATTGCAGGAACAACAAGGACATATTGCATTGTATTAAACACGATTCTTAAATTTATGTAGCTACAAATTTTAAAAAATGTAATAAGGATACCCAGAGGTAAAAAGAAATTATATTCTTCCATTTTTTATCATTAAAAATACCTCTCCGCCAACTTTTCATGCCTATAGAGCTGTCAATCACCTGTTAGAGCTGGAAGAAACTGCATGTGTTTACTTTCTTCAACATAGAGTGGATGGTAACCTCTGCACCCAAATGAAACTGGTAATAGATCATAAGGAACGATTTGAAAAATGTAAATAAGTTTTTTTCTCTAACATCCAGCATTTTAGACGAAATCTTTATGTTTCTATGAAGCATTTGATAACATCACGGCTGCGTGGCCTGCACTCCTTACCTTCCCCTCCCCCTCTGCTGTACTCAGTAACACATGACGTGCGCTGCACTGCAAGATTTATTTCAACAATTTTCACTATTATTCAATTTAAATTCATGGCTGAAAGGTTTAATTTGCAAAAAAAGATTCAAGATATTAACTATTCAGATTATTTTTACCTATCTGCTTGTATGGCAATCAGCCATTTCTTTGGGGCCATTACCACAATAGAGTGCTGCAAACTATTTTTTTATACATCTTGATTACACAACTTTTAACACTATATCACTTCGGAAAATTTAACACATGAAAGAGACATAATATATATATATATATATATATATACATATAATTAATTAATTTAATTTCTTCCTGTAACCACTACAGGTTGCCGTCGACAAAGAGTACCATGATACAATAGAGTAAAAGCCTTGAGGCTTAGCGATAAATTGTTGTTAGAGTGAAAAAGAAAGAATTTGAATTATATTGAAACACATGATGTTAAACAAAGTAACGTCAAGGAGATGCGAATTAGTCATGGTCCATATGTATGATGCCTGAAAATAGCTATTGAGCCTTTGAGTGCTGCAATATTTTCCTACTTAACGATGCTTCATCAAAGGAAAAACTTAATAAAAGTTTTGTTATGTTTAACATGTAGAATCACCTCTTAAATTTTGGTGCAGAGGTTACCTCCACCCTGTATCGTTCCAAACTTTTTTTTTTTTTTTTTGTATATTTTCATTTACTAAAAATGCTAGTCTTCCTCCAAATATTATACTAGATCTTTTTTGTTGTTTCTTTATGTTGTTGAATATGTGTTTTATAACATTTACTATCAAGACTTTCTTTAGATCTCACATTTTATACACATACATACATGTTAGCCTCGGTAGCACAGTTGGTATAGTGCTGGCCTTCTGTGTTCAAGGTTGCGGGTTTGATCCTGGCCCATTCCGATGGCATTTAAGTGTGCTTAAATATGATAGGCTCATGTCAGTAGATTTACTGACATGTAAAAGAACTCCTGCGGGACAAAATTCCAGCACACCAGCAATGCTGATATAACCTCGGCAGTTGTGAGCGTCATTAAATAAAACCATAATTTTTTTATATATACATACACACATATAATTGCAATTTATTTTGTCAATTTTTATACTCGACTGCAATGATTTTGAGTATATGGAATGGAAACCCCTGACAGCAAGCTTTGTTTCTGAGAGTGTGACAGGTATATAGATCAAATTTGAGACTAACATTTTTAAATTTGTGGGAAAAGTAGCGAATTTTAAAAATTCCATTTAAATTTACAAAAATATTAATAATTGACAAATTTCTTAACTAATTAGATGGAACTGTGTACAGAGACTATTTATATACAGAATTATGTTGTTTTTCAATGGTCGCTTTTGGAGTCATTTAACCCATTTTGCTTTTATATGTGTATGCAGAATTATAACTGTACACATGTTCAGGTTTCTAGTTTCAATAATTTTGAAAATTGAAATTTCTCCTTATTGTATGCTTAAATGCAGTTACATAAATTGATGGAGCTGTAAATTTGTAAGAATGTATGCTATGTTTGTACTGTATAGCGAGATGCTTTTCATATGATCTATGAATCTCATGATTATTGTTGTAAGCACTTCAATAAGTTTCATCAGAAGGCTGCAGTCAGTTAAAACTGAAATTGCTAGACTTTCGGATCATTAAACTAAGTTGTTTTCAGTTGTTATTAAACGTAGAGTACTCAATATATAGTCTACAAGGAAAAATCAACACCGAAGTTCCCTACTTATTTTTCTTCTGTTTCGACATGACAAAAGCTAAGAGGAACTGAAATTCAAAATAGCTGAGCACAATATGGGACACAGTAAATGTTCCTTTAAAACAAAGTTACAGGCAATGATTGTTTATAACTAGAACTGTAAAAACTAAACATAAACAACAAAGAGGCAGTGAATATCTTTAAACTACTTTCATTGTGAGTGTTATACTGTATAATGAATTACTCTTCTCTCATTATGAGGGAAAAATCAAGAAATATGTATTTTTCAAAGAGTTGTATTCTATATAACTATGTATTGCACAGTGTGCTTTTGGTGAAATGACCTACAAGCACCTCTTATTTGCTGCGTGTATTAGTGTGAAATATTAGCAAATGCTAAAATTGTACATAGCATAGAAGAGATATCGAGATGTAAAAGAAATATCAAATGATATTATTGTTGTATGGCAAGGGCAGTAATTGTGAATGCTATAGTACTATGTTTTTTATGTCTACAATATGTGTTTAAATAAAATGTATTTAAATACAAAAGTGTATTTTATTGTAAATTTTCAATTAACAAAGAAAACCTGTAATGAAATATATTTTCAACAAGCAATTTTATAAAGACAGACATGATCACACGTTTGTTTTTGAACAAACAAATTGCATTATCTATACTAATAATAAATCTGTAGCCGAAATTTTTCTGGTAATTTTCGATTTTCCAAAAATAATTGGTCCTAACGTATATAATTAACCACCCTGAAACCAAAAATCGCATTTTTGAAATTTCTGTTTGTTTGTCTGTATGTTTGTTACCTTTTCACGCGATAATGGCTGAACCGATTTATATGAAAATTGGAATATAAATTAAGTTCGTTGTAATTTAGATTTTAGGCTATATGGCATTCAAAATACTTTATTTAAAAGGGGGGTTATAAGGGGGCCTGAATTAAATAAATCAAAATATCTCGCTTATTATTGATTTCTGTGAAAAATGTTATATAACAAAAGTTTCTTTAAAAATGATTTCCGATAAGTTTTATTCTTTACAAAATTTTGATAGGACTGATATTTAATGAGATAAATGAGTTTTAAAATTAAAAAACGCCATCTAAGACGGTGCAATGAATTAAGAACAAATGACTTCGTCTATAAGGGGCCTTGGACAACAACAATCGAAACAGGGGCCTTGGACATCAACAATCGAAAGCTATTAAACGTAGCCTACAGAGAATGTTTCTGTGTTTGTATGAAGTCATATCAGAAGCTAAATTAACCGATTTGTATAATTCATTATTATTTCACCATTGGAAAGTGTAGTTTCTCTAGATGGATATAATGCTATAATGTTATTACAGTAACGTCTAAGTAAATCGAGGACAGGTAAGATTAAAATAGCTTCTTATGCACAGAAAATTTGATAGACTATTTTGTACATTCGTTTTCTGTATTTCTTAAAATAATATTTATGTACACTCATTTTAATATCAGAGAATTAACGAACAACGAGAGTGTATTGATTTAGTATGCAGTAATAATACGTTAGTTTAGCAATCCATTATTTTATAATTCAAATTTTAACTATGCTCAATTGAATCGTGTTAAAATACATAAAATATATATGCAATAAATGCAATGCAAAAAAAAATTGGGTAATGAGCGAAGCAGATTATCTTGTGCTGTTGTAAAAGTTGTTCCCTGGATCAAACGTCCTATTTTAATTATGTAATTACTTTATATTTATTTCTAACAGGTGCAGCGGAGCGCACGGGTACGGCTAGTTTATCATAAATTACTATTCATCTTGATTACACACTTTTTTTTTTCGTAGTTGGTCACTCTATAGCATCTATTAGATGCTTTATGGTTGTGCTAACAGATGGAGTTACTTGTCAACAATGTGACGCTGAAATGTGTGTACAGACACATCCTAATCCACTTATTAAACCATAATTACACATAGCATTCAGTGAACGATCAAGTAATGTTAACTTTTCTGCAAAAATCATTGACTCTGAGTTTACTTACCAGTCTCCGTCTCTGATGGAGAAGATGGTCACACTTCATTTACATATCAATAAAGTTTACCAGTCTCCATCTCTGATGGAGAGGATGGTCACACTTCATTTACGTACTCATGATATACTAAGCAATATTCTTGTTAAGGCAAGGGTCCATGTGACCTGGAACTTGTAATGACATGTGTCTTTATTGACACCACCAAATAAATAAATAAAACGTGTGTTCAGGTTACTGCCCAGCGACAGTTCTGATGTATTTTTATATTTGTGATGATTGGATAATTAATATTAACCCAGCACACTCACATTCATACAAATTTCCAGACACTCAGGAAATTCCTCTAAATTACACACTTTTATCACTACAGATTTGGTATATTTGTTATAGAGGATCCAGCAGAATAATTTTCCTGGTTTGAATTGGCTGTGTTGAGTGGTAACACAGTTGCAGTTGAGTGGTAAATATCTTTGAGCAGCACAAGCCATGCCATTTCAGTTACTATCATGGCGTGGACAGGTGAATATTGTTGTTGAAGCATATTTAAAAAATGATTATATGATTGCAAAGCTGCGGGAATTTCGTATGCATTTTAGAGTAGTTCGACACGAAAGAATATTCCTGATAAGAATTCCATACTGTTATGGGTGAGAAATTCCAGTCAAAAGGTTCAACTTTCAAACAGAAGTCATTCGGTAGATGTCGCATCGTTCAGACTCTCGAGAATATCACAGCAATGAAGCACGCTGTTATCACATCTCCATTAAACATGTTCTGGTATTGGGAATATCTGATCGGAGTGCCAGACGAATCTTACACTTAGACGTCAAGTTCCATCTCAGAAACTTCGGGGACGTGATTGGCTCAACCACCAAGCTGCTTTGAGACCATATTGGAAAATGTTCCAGATGATGCTGTTGTGCTTAGTAATGACTAAGCTCATTTTCATTTGTCGGGCTGCATCAACAAACAAAACCTTCAGTATTGGGCCCCAGAAAACCCTCGAGAAATCCATCACTGACCTCTCCACAGTGAGTGTATTACAGTTTAGTGTGCTGTTGAAGGAGGACGTGTAGTCATCGTTTCAGATGTGTATAGCTCGTGAGGACAAGCATTTGGACAATATTATCTCTAAAACAAAATCGTGTCAAAATGGCAAGCAGTCTTCTGTAAGATGGTGGAATAAAATTTTGAATAGGATCTATGTTGCTTGTTCCAAATCAGGGAGATCATTCTGTCGGATTCTGTACAAACAACTTCCCTGTATTAATTGAAACTATAATGGCAATTTACCTTACTTAAGACTAGCTTCGGCTTGATTTCGACTGGACAGGTAAGAATGACAAATGAATAAATGAACTAACACTTGACCAATAACAGTAAAAAAAAAAAAATATGGTTTATTTAACGACGCTCGCAACTGCAGAGGTTATATCAGCGTCGCCAGTGTGCTGGAATTTTGTCCCGCAGGAGTTCTTTTACATGTCGGTAAATTTGCTGACATAAGCCTGTCGCATTTAAACACACTTAAATGCCATCGATCTGGGCCAGGATGGAACGCGCAACCTCAAACACAGAAAGTCAGCGCTATACCGACTACACTACCCAGACCGACAATAAGTCAAGAGACGAAAGTTAAAGAGAGTATTTTGACCAAGTTATTATGCGCGATATGAGTTATAATGCAAAGAGAGATTGATAGGAGACATCCAGAAACATCATTGTTAAAGAACCCCAGACTAGCGATTCTCAATTCGAGATCCGCAGCCTTCTGTGATCCAGAGGGCAGTTTATGAGTGGCCGCAAACATAACATGTTATTTTATTTTTAAAATGGTAATTTTTTTAATTCTATTCTATACCTCAGGCCCGAACCATTGCCTTGTGCCTTACGAGATTATGGTTTGGACCATTTTGGACAGCCCACTATGTATCTGTGAAATGTCACTATTATTTAGTAGCTATATAACACAATCGCCATGGCAACGATCGGTAAGCGATCATCATCAAAAGCGAAGAATGTAGACTATTACTGATTGTATTGTTTAATTTTCCTACTTAAATTATAAAAAAAAAATACCTTTGAAATAAATTTACAGATATCGTACTCCTATATACGCCATAAAGGCACTTGCGAGACGCTTCCTTGGGCTCAACAAATGAATAAGATGGTGTGGACGACACCACGCTCCGACCGCCTTTACACCCTGAAAAGGCAACTGTTTAAATTTGTAACATGACTTGCGCAGTGGTATACATTCGAAGAGTACTATTATGACCTGTGAGGTCTTTCTATCCTCTCAGATTACGACACATGACAACGGTTTGTCTTCGAAATTCTAACATCAGTGTTGGCCATGACAAAGTGTTATGAGTATGACATCTTGTGGACACAAGATTAATCATTTCCATGGCCTTCACAATTTTATCTTCCGATAAGTTGTAGATATCCGACGTGCTGCCATCTGCGGACAAAGCCACGTCACATTTGAGGGTGTTGTGTACGCAAATAATTTACTTTTGAAATGAATATATTTCGGCTTCTTGGGGATTTATCCCATCTCTTGGCTATCGTAGTTCTATTACTGAAAATATGGAAAACACGATCATGTGCAGGTAATTACACATTGATGTTTATACAGCGTAAGAGTTCGATATTCTGCAGCCGGCAGAGCATGAGTGATACTTCAGCTAGCCTACTGTATTCGTTACACCCCATTTAAAATATATACTAATGATGTTGATAGCTGAATGAGAATATGTTTATGTTATGTACATCAATTTTGTTCCATGATATATTACGCTAACTCATTACTAAATGTGTAAATACTTATTTATTTCCTACGCTGTAAGGTCACTGACACTGTTTGAATTATAACTTACAGACGTATGCACTTTAATATTCGGTGTAATTGCGTGTAAATAACATGCTACACATTCCACGATGCCCATGTAACTAATTATTTTGCTTTAAAATTAATTTGTTCTCAGGTATATCAGGAAAATCGCAAATACTATTTGCAGTGGTATATACAACACGATACCTGGATCTTCTTACTTCATTCGTGTCAGCTTACAACACGATTATGAAAGTCATATTCATTGGAGCATCATACGCGACCCTCTACTTGATGTACATCAAATTCAAGGCAACTTACGATCAGAATCACGACACATTCCGGTAAGAAAACTTTGCCACTCGAATTCTTCTAATTTTATGCCTTCTTTATAGTCATATTTGTTTATCAGAAGGTAAGAATGTTACTCAAACTAATACATGCTAGAATCTGATGTCTTACTGCTGGTATTTCGAGTGGCATGTGCCTCAAATAAACAAAATATGCATCTTACGTGTACACTAATCGTGAAACATGACGTAATGGTACATTTAACCGTGGGAAAGGCCCGATAGGCTTACTTAATTTAGTTAACCCCTAATTGGACAGGGTCGTTTTGAACGTTTTGGCAACTATAAAATTTCTGCTCTCACCTGGGTTTGAACCAGGGACCTTCCACTTCACAGCCAGTTGCTCTACCATCTGAGCTACCGAGCCGATATTTGGTTTATATACGTATATGATAATAGTCGAAATCGAAGGCTACGAATATTTTATATTTTGAATTCTTATAGGAAGTTAGTAAAGCAAGTATGTCTCTTGCATTAAAAAAAAAAAAACAAAAGCTATTCCGAGACGATGGTTTGATCATATGCCTACTGTGATTGTGAAGCAGTGGAGATCTGAAATGAAATTGATAAGGGAAACAGAACTTTCGAGATAGTAACGAAATTTGACAGGGGATTTAAGGAAAAGTGAATTATTGCGTGAAACGTCTGTATACTCGAAATAAAGTAATTAGATGTGTACTTTTCATTGTAGTGTATTTTATTCGATATGAGGCATATTACATAGAGAATGGAGACGAATCATATAGAAAACCACTTAGGCCTACACTTGTTTCCGTGGTAGGTACTACAAGTGATGTCAGAGTAAAGTTTTTATGTCAGAACATTAAAAGTTTTTCTCCTTTGCATCTTGAATATAGACGTTTCCCGCCAAAATTTCTGGTCAAAGAATCGAACACCCAATCCATTTAGTGAGAATTAATCAACCAAATGAAAACTACGGACTACTCCACCTACTGAATTCCCGGAATGTATAGCCTAAAGTTAAACTCGCTTTTAATTTCGTTTGTTAGTTTCTTTGCCACATCTTTAGCCATCAACTGCTAGAACATGCCACCTAATATGAACAAATCGAACGAACATGATAATATTTGTGGCCATTTAGTTATTGGTATGTTTACTATTGCATGTTGCTATTCATACAGCTATGTAATTAGAGGTTAGGTTGGTTTAGTGTAGGTTAGTTAGTGCTTAGTGGCTTAATAATATTCATCATAAATATATATTTTTTTTACTTGATTATTTAACGACGCTATATCAACTACGAGGTTATTTAGCGTCGATGGAATTGGTGATAGCGAGATAAGGCCGATGATTCGCCATAGATTACCTGACATTTGCCTTACGGTAGGGGAAAACCTCGGAAAAAACCCAACCAGGTAATCAGCCCAAGCGGGAATCGAACCCGCGCCCTAGTGCAACTCCGGATCGGCAGGCAAGCGCCTTAACCGACCGAGCTACGCCGGTGGCTCATATATATCATTCTTTCATTTCTGTTTAAATCCTTGGTGAAACTAGGAGTTTCACTTTGCACCCATACAGAAGAAAGAAACATTCTTAAATCATTGAAAATAACCCAAAATTGCAGCACATCACTCTAAAGACAAGATGTGACGAAGTTATAAGCCTACCCCCCCCCAGAGACCTCCATTTCTTTAAATGCCCCACCAATGATTTTCTCTGACAATTTCACATGCAGTGAACCCAGTGGTAAAACCATGATGTTGCACTACTTGGTAAAGTACTCTTTTCTTTGGTTCAGGGTAAATCTATCAGTGTACCTGTTTACCAAAAAGCGTATATGCAAGGCATACCAAAAGCCTGAAAAAACCAAACCCAACCTGTCACTGAAAACTCGCTATTTACATATCTGCCAAAAAGCCATATGAAAGGCAGGTAATTTCATAGAAGACGGGCACTTGGTTGAATATAGTAAGTATTACCAACTTCTTTATTTCAGAGTTAAATGTTAGTGATCTTTTAGTGACTTTTACATGTTAGTTCTAGGTTTTTGTACTAGGTGTCGCCGTGATATTCTTTTAATTTTATTGGTTATAGTTGTCATTTGTTCTAGAATTTTCGTTAATTTTGAATGGATAATGACGTTATCAGTTGTTCTTGGTTGTTTAACGTGAGTGGTGTTATGTTGTTACTGATGGCTAAAGCTATTGAAAGTTTCTCATTTTATGATTTTTGTGATTTTCTTTCGATTTGATTGGTTATAGTTGTCATTTATTCTAGTAGAATTTTCATTAATTTTTAATGGATAATGACGTCCTGTTGTTCTTGGTTGTTTGACGTGAGTGGTGTTACATTGTAGATTTGTCTGCATTTGTCGAATGCGTATCATTCTTACGAAAGGACACTTTTCAGTGCCAATAATTTATTTTGTGTGCACAAGGTTGGAATTTTGAAGTAAGAAGGAAAGGAAGGAAACGTGTTCTGAAATTTATCTATTAAATTTTGTGTCGATTTTGGTTTAGTTCTTTCGCTGGTGAAGAAGGATTGTGTTGAATGTTGAGAAGAAAACTGTTTTTCTGTGGGTTAAAGGAATTATTGACTGAATTTTCTGTAGAAGTTAAGGTGTAATAAGTGTTCAAAGAGAATTTCATTTAGTGTAAACACGTGGTTTATTTATGCAAAGTTGACTGTACGACAAAGTGTTGGTTTAGTTCTTTGTTACCTGCATGGTTTAAGTTTAGATTGCCTTAAAGCCTGTGTCATATACTTGAAGTGAAGAGGTTGTCGTTGAAGACTTCGATGAGAATTGAATTTTATTTGATAAGATGATAAATTATTATGTTTTGTTTTGTGTTTTAGTGATTTTTGGGAGTAAAGTGCGGACGAAAACTGCCAGAAAAGTACTACCAACTATGAAGTTCGAATGCCACGAAACGCCAAAAAAATCGAAGGCGAAAAATTAAATATATTTTCATTTTTTTGGAGGGCTTCTTCTTCTTTAAAAATATGAATATATATTTGATTTTTCATCTTTGATTTTGTGATGTTTGGTGACATTTGAACTTCATAGTTGGCAGAACGTTTTTGTAGTTTTCGTCAGCCATGTTGGATTTTGCCCGTCTTCTAGGAAATTACCGAAAGGCATACTAGAACCTTGAAAAACCTAACCTAACCTGTCACTCATCCTCGACCTTACGAAAACTCGTATATATTTATTTTTCCAGATATTAGCGGTACTGTGATATGCATTTCTAGAGACACCTGCTAGATATAGTTACAACTATATTTTCCACTAGTGCTCAATACAGTTTCTATGTAGTGCATTACTACCAAATTCAATCCTGAAGTTTCACTATATTGACACAACATCCCCTGATGCAACACACGTGAAGTTTTGGGCTATCAGAATTACTGTGTTGAAATGTTTTCATTGTTAGTAAAAAAACTTAAGTATCAATAAATTCATATTCAAAATCTATGTAGGTTTTGTTTTAATGTTATTCCATAGCAACGAGTATTGCCGTTTGTTGAATTAAAATACTATAACTTCAAATCTGGACATGTTACACATCTTTGGATTCAGAATTTAGAGAGAAGCGAAAATATGTACTAATATACAGAATGTTCCATTTGAAATAAGTCAGGATAAAACCGGAAATGGTATTTAAATAACACTTGCAAATGTTTGCGTATTTTATACCACTTAAACACTTCCCTAAGTGTCACGTAAATGGTAGCATAACTGTAAAATATATTTGGAGTCTATCAGAATCAGTTACATCCAGTATAGGCATGTGCCATTATTTTTATGGTATCGCTTATTTAATTTCATGAGTTTCTTTAATTAATAATTTATGGGCTTGGTTAAATTGTTCAGTTTTATTAGAAATTTGCTGTTATTTGTCCAGATTCATACTTTTTACTATACTTGTTTTTTTGAACGATGGGACATGACAGGAGCGTTGCGATCAGAAAAACAACTGAATGTCACATAGCGTGGTAGGGCTGTTGCTATGGTAACAACGGTTGAGTTGCCAGATACAGTTCGCATGTGGCGAGTGCTTAATAGCTCTCTTGGCAACATTTATTGTGCACACAATGTTAGCATTGGTACGTTTCGTCTTTGATTCTCTGTCGATTTTTGTGTTGTTTTCTTACCTTCGCATCAATTGTCAGTGAATGTTTTAACGTCAGCCATCTTAACGACAATTGCTACCTTCCATCAGCTGGCAGCGTGGTAGTCCATATTGGCAACATGGCACTGTAGTTCCAAGCTCGGCCGCTTAACTGTCATGTCCCATCTTTCAAAAAAACAAGTATAGGCCTATATTAAAAAATTTAGATTTTTTTTTTTTTGAGATCTTGTGGTATACTAAAATGTTATTAGCCTGACGTTTTTTCAGTAAATAAATAATAGGCCCTAGTCTAATTTTTGCAACAACTTTTTAAGTTCTCTGCATTATTATTCAAACAGTGTTATAGTAATTTTATCTTGAAATTTGTTTAGGTTTACATAATTACTATTGAAATAGTCATTTTTAAACAAAAGAAAACCGTACATAAATATCATTTATTCAAACTTTTCAACAATGTTTTCCATTGATTTAATTCGTGTTGAAATGTTATGTTTTATTTAACGACGCTCGCAACTGCAGAGGTTATATCAGCGTCGCCGGTGTGCCGGAATTTTGTCCTGCAGGAGTTCTTTTACATGCCAGTAAATCTACTGACATGAGCCTGTCGCATTTAAGCACACTTAAATGCCATCGACCTGACCCGGGATCGAACCCGCAACCTTGGGCATAGAAGGCCAGCGCTGTACCAACTTGCCAACCAGGTCGACCTTCATGTTGAACACAATGTAAAAAAGCATAGGCATGAAAAGGGTTTTAAGATATTCTCATACAGTTCAGTTAGTTGTCCTATGTTGGAAGTTTATCATGCTTGTCATTAGATTTGAGGTTTGGTGGTTCAAACCAGGCTGTGGGCAGTGTATGGTATTTTTAAGAGCAGTAAAATACGTTGGAAGAAAAGTAAAGTTGGGAGTACTGAATCCTATATTCATGACACACAAGACAATACAGTCCCTGAATGAAAGGGCTCTAGGCAGAAATTTACTGTCAGTTTCTCTGCAGAATTTACCAGTCATTGCCCTCGTTTATCATCCTATCTTTGAGGGCACTGAATTAAACACTACTAGGATAGCGAAAAGGTCTAGAAGATAACATAAATAAATATTTATTACTATGAATGTAAAGTAATATGTAAAGAGAGAATTACTCCCACTTGTAAATAACCGACGGACTAATTAGTTACGACAGTTGAGAAATAAGTAAATTGATTAATTACTCATTATCACTTGCAGAGCAAAGGTCAGTCAATGTTCAATGAGTGGAGGGTGATTACAATCTAATAGTATGCAAGAGGTTATGACGATGTGAACTGAAACTTGACCTCCATTAGGTATTGTACACGCGATAACAACGAGAGAGAGAGTGGGCATGGTAGGAAGTAGGTCGTAGCCTTTGCAGATATGATCAGTGTTTTTAGTAAATGGTTATACTCAATAAGTAAGACAAGTTTTAAAATTATTAAAAGTTGTTACTGTATCTCGACTTAGAAGTCTGACACGTTTTTACTATGACAACAAACAAAATTTGCTAATACAATCTCAAGGGAAAAAATGGAACTCTCTGCATCATAATCCACAGTTAATTCCCGATTTACCACGAAAATCGTCTGTAGCTGCATTTAGATTGGCAACAGAGCATGATTGTTTGGCCAAACATCTGCATAGAATTGGAATATATCAGTCCCCTAACTGCCCATTGTGCAACTCAAACCAAGAAATGGATTCGGAACATCTCAAAATCTGTGCTTCAGTGGCTGGTCATGATAATATCTTTGAAAAATATTGGAGTGCAAGAGGTCAAATGACTTTGTCAAATGCCTGGCATTAGAAAACAACAACAACGTTTTTAGAACTCAAGAAGCAATTAACATCTAATAAAACGGTAATCTGAAATGTTCTCTGACCCAATATGATACAGTATCAGAACTTAGAGGTAAGATGTTGTAGGTTAGTTTAGACACAATTGCTTGGCAACCAGTCTGCCCTTAACCTGTTGTAGCTAAAAGCAAAAATATAAAATTTTATATCTTCATGATCAGACATTTTGGACAAAAACTGGGTAAATTATTACACAACGCGGAATTTTCATGTTTTTTTTTTCTTCCTTTGTGCAGCAAACTATTTTATTTAACTAGTAAGCAAAGTGAGTGCAATTCAAAAATATACAACAAAAAGTATTTCTAGCCACTACCGTAAGAGCCAGACTCGTGTACGGTCTTAGCCAATAATAAAGGGTGCGGCAAAACATCCTCCCTAATTTAAAGTTTAAATAAAGAACAGATGGATCAAAATAAGGAAACTGTATTAATATGAATTGTATCTAAACAGTGGGAAATTTAGGTTTACATGCGTTGCCATAGCGATATCAAATGACATGTGCAAAACAACAAGAATTGAATAGGACATGAATACACAGAATTAACATTCAATTAGTGCAAATTATAATCTGTAACGAATTCCCACTATGCCGTGGACGGGTGAAGAACGTGCTTACACTGTGGTATCGTTTCTGGTAAGTGGTAATTCCGTTGTTGCTGCTCAGATGTTTCCCGGACGCTTAATTTCTTCACGTGGCGACGTCCCTGGCCAGCACGATCACAAGACCTTGCACCCTGCGATTTTTTTCTATGGGAGCATCTTAAGGCTGAGGTGTTCAAACATCGGCCGAGGACTTTGCCAGACCTAAGAAATGCAATACAGGAAGAAATTGGTCTTATTCTTCACGAAATGCTAGTTACAGTGATTCAGAATTTCCGAAGTCGCATTCAATAATGCATTGATAGTGAAGGACACTACTTGAGAGATACGTTATTCAAAAAATGAAAACTTCTCACTGTTAAGATACCATTCATATTAATAAAGTTTCCTTATTTTGATCTATCTGTCTTTTATCTAAACTTTAAATTAGGGAGGATGTTTTGCCACATCCTTTATAACATAAAATTTACAAAGGCAGTTTATTAAATGCACTAGGCTAATTAACTTAATTCAGACTGGTAACTAACACACAAGAGGAAAAAGAGAGGAAAAATATATTTAATATAAGTTGACAATTTGACAGAAGACACCGACATTCAACAGAAACATGAATATAGTGGACAGAAATAAAAAGGTGAAAAAGAACACACATTTGTTAATATTATGTATTATGAATAAGTTAATTTTATAAATTTCTTTTTTAAAAGGTTCAATTTTAAAATATTTTAAATTTGGAAAATGATTTGTAATTTTATTATAAAGTTTTGGGCCGAAACTAACACCATGTTTAAGTATTGAACTTGTATGACATTTAGACTCAATCAATGGGAAAATAGACTTTTGTCTTCGAGTATGATATTCATCAGGTTCATCATGGAAAGAGGGCCATTTATGAACCTTGTATTCCCTGCTTTAGTGCTAAGTATAACATCCCTGTCTTCAATTGGTCAGTGACAGGTTTATTTTTTGGTGCTCGGAGTTCTTTACCAAAATTTACATATAATTTTTTAAAACAATTATCAATATCATCTTTTGAAATTAAAAAAAAATCATCTCGCAAATTCTTAAAGATTCCCTGCAGATTATACAATTTCATTTATACCACTCAGAAGGCCTTAATTAAGGATATGCTAATTTTAAACAAAATCTTTTATTTATAAGTATAATTTTAAAGTCAACTTCTAAGGTTTTATTTTATAATTGATAATCAGTGGTTACATTTTATTTTTATAACAATACTCATATTTAATTAATTATATTTTTATTTGCTGTTAATTTCCGGATCCTCGTGGTCATCCTTAATTAAGGCTGGACGATTTATTTCTCTCTCTCTCTTATTTGATTTCTGTGGTAATAAGTTAGTAAACTATATTTATAAATTTCTTCAATAGTTAATACTTTAAAATCTGTATAAATTAAATTTGTTGAGTAATCCATATTTTTGGTGAGACAAATTTTTATTAATCTTCTGTGTAATAAAATTAATGATTTTACTAAAACTAAAAATAATATTCTCAATGTCTCCTTAGTCACAAAATTTCCAAGTATTATGAATTTATAAATTGTCTTTCTTATACTTGTACACATGAAATCAGTTTCTTTATCCCAACGTAAATGCAGATCTGTAATAATAATAATAATAATTCCAAAATATTTCACTTGTGTGAAACGTGTTATTAGATGTGGGCAATTACAATAATTATTTGTTAATTCATTACATGAAGTATTGTGTTCATTGAAATAAAAACTCTTGTCATGGATAGGAAACCCACCCAAGTCTGCAGAGCCTTGAATCACAGTGAAGAAGACTAGTGGAAGCATATCTTTGTCTAGAAATAACTCTCGTATACAGGGTGTTAAAAATAACGTTTACAACGCTTCAGGGATGATAGAGGAGGTAAAAACAAACATATTTTTTAAGTGACAAAACTTTGGCAGATGCGCCATTTATTGTGTACGTAAGTGTTAGTATAATCCATAAGGAACGAGACCAATTGTCGTTTTAGAGATGGTGTTCAAACTGCCGTCCACTGAAGGCATTACACAACTGGTACCTTCGTACTATGGAGTGTCTGCAACGCTCAAAAAGGCCAACATTGTCTCTAATAATATGTGCAGCTTCAACAACGTGAGCAACTAAGTCTTCTGTCATATGGATCAGTGTCTCATACACAAGACGTTTCATGTCTCCCCACAAAAAAAAATCCAGTGGGGTTAAGTCCGGTGATCGAGGTGGCCACGGTACCGGTCCACCCCTGTCAATCCAACGATCGGGGAATGTAGCATTTAGGTGGTTCCTGACACGACGATCAAAGTGTGGAGGGGCACTGTCATGCTGAAACAATATTCATTCTCTGATGTTCAATGGGATATTTTCTAAAAGTTCTGGTAGGACGTCGCATAGAAAAATATAAGCCCTAGTAGAACGCAACCATACTTACGTGTCATAGCAAGTCTTCATTGACACCGTGATGACCCTTTTAACTTGTTGCAGCAGTACAAACAGAACTAACCAGTGTGTGTTGTGACGGATATCAAGCCATCTACCCTTCAGGCCATCTAGTGGCAAAACGGCGCATCTGCTAAAGTTTTGTCACTTAAAAATGATGTTTGTTTTTACCTTCTCTATCATCCCTGAAATGTTGTAAACATTATTTAACACCCTGTATGTGCTTGAGTATTATATTTAATAACATTGATGAGTGGGCACTGCATAAATGTAACTGGGTACACAGCACAGTCATATTGCTGTATGTTTAGGATCTGACAGTGCAACTTCCGAGATAATATACATTTTCACTATTTAATTCATAACTGGGAAGGAGAGCCAACATGTAATGTATGTTGTATCACTTGCAGGATTGAGTTTCTGATCATTCCAGCTGTGGCACTTGCTCTTCTCATCAACCACGAGTTCACAGTGTTGGAGGTAAGATTTTAGACGGTTATTGCTCTTTATTGTGAGAGTCTTTTTTATATTAAAATAAATTAGAATTAATAAAAATGCCTTAGATATAATATGGTGTATATTTGACATGCATTTGTGCATGATGTAAACACAAATGTGGTGAAGTCATCTGTATAAATACGTCACGTGATTGGATGAAAGAAACATACATGTGCTTGATGTACTGGTAAATGATTTGTACACAAGTTTGTTCAAGGTTGAACAATAACAGTTGTGGTAGAGCTACATAATAGACAACGAGAAGTACAGTGAAACTTCCCAATAGCGGACACTGCTGGAGAAAAATTAAATGTCCGTTATTGAGAAGTGTCCGTCTATTTAGAAAATCGTTAGTATGTATACAGTACATTAACATTTCTCATACATATTCAACACTATATTTTACAGTACAGTACAGTAGACAGTGAGATTGTTTACAGTATTCATCCAGAGAGAAATTAGTGTCAGTAAATGTTTTGTAAATGAAATAAACATCAGTCACTGTACCACTTCACCTTACACAAAGAAATCTAGAATTGCATTCTCAGTGTATGATTTTAAAATAATATTGTTGTTTTTCAAAATTTCATTAACCTGAGTTTTTCCCTCACTAAACTTTGTGGCCAGCTCACAAACACTTAATTTCTCCTTCTCACTATGCTTTACAATATCCACTTTCTCTTTCAGTGACAATCGTTTACTTTTTGTGACATTTTTACACTCTTTGTCTTTACTCTTTCGAATTCTGCACACCTCAACACCAAATTACCTTTCGTCTCGTTTCTCTTATCTATATTATTAACCACGACGTAAATACCAGATCACTTATCTGTGGCACGCTAAGTATACCTCTTCATAGAACATCTTTTTATTCCTCATCTTTTACAATATCCACCTCGCGTCAATGGAATTCCTTGTCACAAAGTATTAGGGGCTGCAAGACAACAAACACCTTTAAGAACAGCTTAAAAGATAACCTTATTAGCATTTCACTCCAATCATACTGATTTAAAATATTACTGACTACACTGTTGCTTTTTCTTTAGACATCATCCTGGTAGTGCTGCATTTTCAAAATTGTCTCATAATAATCTCTTTCTATTATCTAATATTATTTGAAATATATTAACATTCTATGTATTTTAGTTTAATTCTGCTACACAGTTTATTTCAGTGTTTAATTAATAGTTCATAGTATTTTGTTGTTTAATTCATAAATAACTCTTGTATACATGTAACTCTCATCTAAATCAAAATGTTGAATTCTTTGAAAGGTCATGCATATGTATATACACTTTTTGCTGGTTGAGTGGAAAAGAAGGCCTTACGGCCTTAACTCTGCCAGCTAAAATAAATTATTATTATTATTATTATTATTATTATTATTATTATTATTTTAATGTGACTGTACTTCCAAACACTCAACTTGACAAACTAAGAAAGTACGGACTGCTCATTGTACAGTATCACAACTAACAACTGTGCTGCTTACCTTCAATAAAGTACAAGAACGTTCAAATGCACGATAATGATTGTTGCAAAGAATTCCGTTTAATTTACAACCGTCTTTTTCTTTCACTCTGTCCTTTATTTTGAAGTTTTAATTGTTGTTGGAGATACATTTCAGTGTCCGCGTCCGTTATTGAGAATGTCGCTATTTGGAAGAATTTTATCATAAGGGCCAATGTTATTTTACGGGAATTTTAAAATGTCCGCTATTGGGAAGTGTCCGTTAAGGGAAGTTTCACTGTATTATGAAATCATGGAATATCCACACCTGCAGTGATATATTGTTATAAATTCATTTCACAGTTATAAGGTCAGTCTGTAATGCTCTCTAATTAGGACTAGAACATTACACATTTACAAACATACAAAAACATATCCCCAGCACATACTGAACACTCATCTCAATTTCTAAACACACCCCACCACAACAGGAAACCAGAAGATACATGCGGCATCTTCACTAGGCTTTGGACAATGTAAAACAACACTTCGAAACTATTAGTCAGCCAGGTACTTAAAAATTAACACAGTAAAGAAGTTGAAAAGTTAATCGGTGAAAAATATTAAAATCTGCAGTAATATACTGAAGTATTGATGGCATCACCCTTAAGAGAACTGTGACTTTGATTGTTTTTCCTATGTACTCTTCATTTGTTTGAATTACATGAAGATTTAAAGTTTTTTTTTTTTCTGAAGATGTTTCTGAGGGTTGCAAACCACTGAACCTAAATAATAGCCTATATAATTTTGAAACTAAAAGTAAAATTTTCGGGAATTTCACTGAAAGCAAGTAAAGAGATAGGGTTGGAAGTAAATTTGAAAAGACTAAGTATATGATTATGTCTCGTGATGAGAATAGTGTTCGAAATGGAAATATAAAAATTGGAAATTTATCTTTTGAAGAGGTGGGGAAGTTCAAATATCTTGGAGCAACAGTAACAAATATAAATGATACTCGGGAGGAAATTAAACGCAGAATAAATATGGGAAATGCCTGTTATTATTCGGTTGTGAAGCTTTACCATCCAGTCTGCTGTCGAAAAATGTGAAAGAATTTATAAAACAGTTATATTACCGGTTGTTCTTTATGGTTGTGAAACTTGGACTCTCACTTTGAGAGAGGAGCATAGGTTAAGGGAGTTTGAGAATAAGGTGCTTAGAAAATATTTGGGGCTAAGAGGGATGAAGTTACAGGAGAATGGAGAAAGTTACACAACACAGAATGCTTAACGCATTGTATTCTTCACCTGACATAATTAGGAACATTAAATCCAGACGTTTGAGATGGGCAGGGTATGTAGCACGTATGGCGAATCCAGAAACGCATATAGAGTGTTAGTTGGGAGGCCGGAGGAAAAAAACCTTTAGGGAGGCCAAGACGTAGTTGGGAAGATAATATTAAAATGGATTTGAGGGAGATGGGATATGATGATAGAGAATGGATTAATCTTGCTCAGGATAGGGACCAATGGCGGGCTTATGTGAGGGCAGCAATGAACCTCCGGGTTCCTTAAAAGCCAGTAAGTAAAGTAAAATTTTGGAACATGATAATCCAATTTCTTTGTAGTCTTAATACCCATTTTTAAACTACAAGAAATTACTTAGTGACATCAAAGTAATAACATGTAAATAGAGGAATGATAATAGCAGGGAAAACCGAAATATTTCGAGTTTATTAATTTCAAGTCGAATGTTTCACAGCTGATGGATCACTATGTATAAAATTTTAATTTAGTCCATCAAGAACAGATGTATTAATGATAATAAAAATATTTTCCTTTTGCTAACATTGAACTTCCTGTGGAGTAACAGTCAGTGCATCTGGCCACGAAACCAGGTGGCCCGGGTTCGAATCCCGGTCGGGGCAAGTTACCTGGTAACAGTGGCCATCCTGGCCACAGGTTTTTCTGGGGTTTTCCCTCAACCCAATACGAGCAAATGCTTGGTAACTATCGGGTGCTGGACCCGGGACTCATTTCACCGGCATTATCACCTTCATTTCATTCAGATGCTAAATAACCTAGATGTTGATACAGCGTCGTAAAATAACCCAATAAAAAAAAAACATTGAATTTTTAAAGAGTTGGAAGAAATCTAAATAGGATTATATGATATTGCTGCCAAATTTGTTATAAAAATGTTTGGTTGTGATGACAGGTGTTGTGGACCTTTAGTATCTACCTGGAGTCAGTGGCCATCCTGCCACAGCTGTTTCTGGTGTCGAAGACGGGTGAAGCAGAGAGTATCACGTCGCATTACTTGTTTGCTCTCGGCTCATACCGTGCCCTGTACCTCCTCAACTGGATCTATCGCTATTACGTTGAGAATCATTATGACCTCATCGCCATCGTAGCTGGAGTCGTACAGACTGTTCTCTACTGTGATTTCTTCTATCTTTACATTACGAAAGGTGAGTTAATTATAACATTGGAGCGCTGTTATCAGACTGACCGGGGCATCAGGTTTTCATATCCTAGTAGTTACGTGACCCATTTTGGGATTAATGATGAAACTAATACTGGAAAATTTTCGTATGCTTACCGTAACAACACTATAAACCTCAACATTCTTCTCATTCTGATGACTTGCTTTTTTGGATCTGATTCATTTTGATGATCATTCATTTGTAAAACAAAATATTTAACCAGTAACACTGAATGTAACAAATAATATGGTGATGAAATAAAAGAAGACAACACTAATGCCATCTTTTGATATTTTCTAACAAGAACCGGGTAAGTCTGTGACTTATCCGTCTTTTACTAGAAAGACGTTGGACTAATCTGCTTTTTACAGAAACGCTATATTTTCAAACACTCGTTTCAATGACACAAATCTGGTTTTTGTAGAAACTTACTTTAATAGATACCGCTTGAAATGAAGTGAAGAGAACTGTACTATGCTCAAAATTTGAATTTTTGGATTTGTTCGGTTTTTGCTATCAATCCTTAAATTGTTATAATAGTCTATGTATACATAAAACTTTTTTTATTTCGTTACTAGTCTAGACATTCACACGTCATCAAAATTGATATCAAAATGTTTTGAACTTGATACTTTTTAATAATTATATTCTAGTTTGTCTCAGTTTTTCTTTATCCAACAAAGCCCATGATAGTCTGAAAATATTATGACATGACATAATTTCAAAACTAAGTGAATTATAACTCTTCTCGGGTTCTCAGCCAGGTGAGTTGGAGATTTGCTTCCAAGCTTTCGACGGCTAGCTCTGCCATCTTCTTCAGGAATTCTAGCTATCGAAAGCTTGGAAGCAAATCTCCAACTCACCTGGCTGAGAACCCGAGAAGAGTTATTCTAATCAAACGCCGGGAAAGCCTCAAGTCATACATAAGTGAATGATCTTTGATTGATCAGTGGATGTTGAGTCTAAACTTTGTTTCCGTCTTTTTGCTGTATTTTCTGTAGATTTTTTTTGCTCTCTCTTTCTCTTTTTTTTTACACGCCATTCTCATTCTTGCGACATAGATATTGCAGTTATTTCTCTCTTTGCTTACTTTATTTGGCCATGTATTGTGTTTCACATTTTTCTATAATAGATTTATTCACTTTTTTCTTTACTTTTCATGTTAGAAAGTATCACATCTAGTATAGATGTCGAAGCGTTACACACAGAGTTAATATTTCTTTTTTTCGAGGTCAGATTTCACTTATTTCAGCTCCACTGAAGGTAGTTCTGACCCTAACCCTGATTCTCACAAGGAAAGGAATATTTGATGATTTTTCAGTAAAGAGGATCAGAAACGTCTCTTGAAGTCTTGGTGAGCAATGCCATTGTAGAGCATGTATTCCTCACTCTCTCTTACCTCGCTGTTGCTCTACTAATTGTCGTGTCGTTGTCTCCAATAGCTTTGCAGCTGGAAAGAGACGGGAAGTAAAATAGCAGTTGTCATTCTCATGCAGAGCGTTTATGTGCGAACACAATGCCCTGCTATGGTGTTGTAGATTTTATGGACGTAGTAATACTAAATATGCAATACTGCTTTGGTAATTTAGTGCCGTTATGCGAGTTGCACATGCTTTTTTTTTTTTACCTAGTTTCCTGTCATGACACTTCAAGGACAGAATTTCACAGTAAGCAGTAGTGTAGAAGAAAACTGATTAGAAACTCTGATAAAAACATTATGTTAACCTAGAGAAATGGGGCCACACTACATCAGTAAATGCTAATTTGCCACATTTATAGATACTTATTTTTATATTGAATCTCGTAGGATTTTAGTAGAAGATAATTATTCTACTTAGTTGGTGTTAGAAATAGTGGACACCAAATATTTTAAAATTTGACACGAGTTTACAATGTTAAGTGTTCCTTGTATACATGAAGGGCCAAGATTATGTAGTTGTTTTATAATCGTTATTCCTCCTTGTCTTATCTTGTTGAACATTTGTTATCATGACATAAATTATTATTTATCTCGGCTAAGTAAAACAGAGAAATCATATCAGCATTATCTAAATTCTCTACCTAGTATAAGCCTGTTCCTTTCATTGTGTCATGGTATGACTCAACACTTGCAATAATCAAAAGTGGTCAGTTTTATAATTTTTTTTAAATTTGACGTCATTTTCTACTCTAATTCTTTAGATTTATAATTAGGCTATTTTTTTTTAAATCTGACTATTACACTTTTACTACGTCACACTACTTTTGACCAATAAAACGGTGCGAAAGGACGTCTTTCAACCAATCATGGCTGTTTATCGCACAATTTTATCGCGTCCCTAGCATTTGTTTAATTTTATCGCGTCCCTAGCATTTGTTTATTTTTATCACTACCCTAGCATTTGTTTCTTTGTTTGCCAACATTTCAAACTGCACTGATCTGGACGTCAAAAACAGAAAATTACAAACCACTCCAGTCGATGCACAGCAGTTTCAAATATGACTCGCATTGGCATTCAAGAACAAGAATTAATAAAGATCACTGGTCATACCTATGCATCTTCCCTGAAATCCTATTTACAAATAAATGAAGAGCACCATTCGGAAATCCTGAATAAGTTGAGGAATACACCATGTAGGCCTACATCAACGAGTTCCACTTCTTTTATGCACACGTCCAATATAACATCAACTGAACCACCAACCACTAAAACATTCAAATTTGGAAATTGTACATTCAATAATTATTCCTTTTAAAATTATTCATGTTTATTTTTTTATGTCATCCTCGTTAATTAAAACTTTTCGAACACTTGTTTATATTATTTAGGTTATGTTATAGCTTCTGCTATATGATATTATGAATAGTCACTTATCAGAGATTGTTTACTATTAAGATTTATTGAAAATCATCTGTCAAGTGACGTTGATTACTGGGATTCGGATAATTGAACTGGAATGCAACTGTTTTAATAAAAATAAAACTGGATCAACAAAGCCTTCTTGACTAGTAACACTGCCATCGTGATCTAGATCGAGAAGGCATTGCTAGTAATCGTCTACAGAGTTCAATGAAGATTCCATAGTTGGCACAACTGATAGCTAGACAACAGCTAACTTCGAGCATTAAAATATATTTTATGTTCGAAGACAGCTAATCATAACACACTATTGCCATCTAGCATGCATCTAGCGTAATATTTGTAATGTTGAGATGGTACAATAATACATTTGAAGACAGTTGTATTTTCGTAAGTCAATTAATATTTTATTGTATTGGAGTACTTCGTTACTTCTAATCTTTATATACTTTCTTCTAATCGTGTAATAGTCAATTAAATCCCACTCGAGTTTTTATTTTCTCTAGATAAATCTGCTCTTGTTCCACTCGCAGATTTATCGATAAAATCAAAACCTCTAGTGAGATTACTGTTGATAAGTAGTTTTCGAGAAATTAACATTTTAAAGGAACATTGCAGATTTAAAAGGCCCGAGTAGATTCAAACTTCAAATTGTTCCGGGGCCGGGTATCGAAGCCGGGAGTGCACTAACACTCTAGCGCCTGAGTTACCCAGGAACTCTACCAGACCCAGGGTCAATTATTCCCTTTATATCCACATACCCGGCCCCGGAACAATTTTTCCCTTGAAATTATTCAGCCTGCTTCACAGGGAGCTTCTACCTGAAAGCGAGATTTGCGTAAGATATAATTAATGTTTTGCATATTTGACTTTGTTACAGTTCTGAAAGGAAAGAAGCTGCAACTGCCAGCTTAAAGCAGTGTGGGCGCAAGTGCTTCTGTAATTATGAGACAGAACGTGAGTGCGGAAGAAGCTCTTCATGTGTGTTTTGTATGGTTCTCTTTGAACTGTTTTTTGTGCTCAACCAGCAAACTTTTTTCTCTTTCTTGTAACTGATTTTGTTTGTATTCTGATATATTTACTCAAGTACCGCACTGGGCCTATTTAGTCACGAGATAGGAAGCCAGCATAACGAAGACCTGCTGTCATTTGCAAAGTAGGTGTTGCATTACAGACAAACGGACTCACTATAAAACGAACCTTCACTTTGCTTACGCAGGTTATCCGTTTCGTTTTTATTAACAGAAGTGAATATTGATTTGTGCTTTGTTTATGGTGAAAAGAGTTTGGAATATTAACAAAGAACTTCAACATGAATGAATTCCTTCAAATTGGAGGGTTACTGAAGATACGCAGTCCGTGTTTACAAAACTATCACTTTCTACTTAGAGATCTTCAGAATACCATGGATGTTGCGTTTCATAGTAATCTATAAATAATTTATGTAGCTGAAAATTACAATAAATATAGTAAACAAATGACCAAATGCATCAATGTATGAAATTTAAGATTTTATTTCAGATATTTTCGTTATTATACTCTGCAATGATACGTGTATCAGTTTGAACTAAGTGTGTAAAAAAAGAAATCTCAAATTTTTATTCCACTAGAAACTATTCATTATGAAAATCCTGGAATTCGTGTTCAACTTTAATGCCAAGATTCTGAATGTTAAAAAATAACATTATGTGTGATAGACACTCTGTGTGTGTATATATATATTTCTTTTAGTTTATCTGTGTGGGGGAGTGGGGTATAGGAGTAAATATGACTCTTACATTTTTGTTTGTGTTATGAAAGTTTGGTTAACAGGTTCACAAAAAGCAGTTCAGTGTTCTCACTTGTAAGGGAGAATTTATCATCAGACCAATGAAAAAAAAGAGTGAATGAATGAGAATGTAATAAAAAAAATCTTCTGAAGAAAGGAATTTAAAGTGTAGCAGCGTATGGCATAATTTATAAAATAAAAGTGTATGTCATGATTTACATTGTTGTAAAATGCATGAAATAAAATAGTCATACTCTTAACACACATCATTTGTACAAGAATCATTCCTCATTAATTTTTTTTATATGTTACATATAAAATAGTACATTATGCAACAAGCCTATAATGGTAGTAATTAAGACGCGAGTATGTTTATGAAACGAGCGCAAGCGAGTTTCATAATTTTCATACGAGCGTCTTAATTACCATTATAGTCAAGTTTCATACGACTTTTTATGCTCGACCATATTTATAACTTTAAATTATTCAGAAGTATTCATTTTATTCTTATCTGATTGAGGAGCGGAACTGACCTTGTGCAATACCTCGTAAATTGTGAGATGTGCGCAGACGCGAAAGTATTGATTTTTTCCGAGGAACAAATTTCCACATTGACCTTGATATAATCTAGAGAGTAAAATAAACATTAACCTTGATATAACCTTGAAATTGGTTTAGACATTGAAAAACGAGATGACAAATTGAATTTATTTGAATATTATTTACAATTAACGCTAATTATTATAGTAACAGAACATAACCTTCTGCGACAGTATTGGATTTCCAGCCTCCATGACGTTTCGCTAGTTGCCTTTTGATTGCATATCCGAGAATAATCGATACTTGCACTTTTATATTGCTACAATGGTGCTTTCTGATTGGTGGAACACCTGAACTTTAATGAATAGGTGTACTTTAATGAGATCCATTAAAGGGCTGCTACCAGGTGTATAATTACTACATTTCGGCATGGTCGAGCATAAAAATCTTTTCGATTTCGCTAGATACTATAATATGCCAAATTAAAAATGTATAGCTTTGTTCTTTTTAATATACATATATAACAGAGTAAGAAGTTTCTTTTAAAGAATTTGGCACATGTGATTTTTATGGAGCACAATATTTTTGTGGGGCATTTTAAGTGTTGACGTTGGCAGATTGTATGCATGTGCATGCTGATATTGCTTGTATGAGTGAGGAGTATCGTAAATTAGCCAATAGGATGCAAGAGAAGTAATACATGTGATGTAGCTCGCTTTTGAAGTGGTTTTTGTGTTGACTTCTTTAATTCTTGTCTTAAACTTTAGTATTTCAAATTAGAAAGCGTGTACATGGAAAAGAAAATACTGGTTATTCTTAAATTATGTTTAAGGGGAGAGGATGGTATTTTTGGTGAAAAATGAGTAAATTAAAAAAATCCTTAAAATACTCTGTGATATGTGTGGAATGCATAGCATAACATTTTGTGGGTATTTGTGCCCTTATCAGATGTTGAGTCGCCATTTTTAAACTTCCTGCGTTATGGATTTTTAAATCATTCGCCCACTTTTATTGTTGTTTCCGGTAAATTAAATTTTCAAAAAAATTTTTTTTTCTTCTTTAAAATACTCTTTGATATATGTGGAATGCATAGCATAACATTTTGTGGGTATTTGTGCCCTTATCGGATGTTGAGTCGCCATTTTTAAACTTCCTGCGTTATGGATTTTTAAATCATTCGCCCACTTTTATTGTTGTTTACGGTAAATTAAATTTTCAAAAAAAAATTTTTTCTTCTTTAAAATACCCTTTGATATATGTGGAATGCATTGCATAACATTTTGTGGGTATTTGTGCTCTTATCGGATGTTGAGACGTCATTTTTAAACTTCCTGCGCTATGGATTTTAAATCACACGCCCACTTTTATCGGTTTCCAGTAACTTCATTTTCTTTGCTACATTGCCAGACAAAAATGGATATAATTTCTGAACTATTAAAGATACATGCATGAAACTTAGAACACACATTCTTTAGACTATTAGGAAACTTTTCTCTATAACAGAATTTTGTTAATTGATTTCATTTTAAAAATACGTCCGTTTGTTTGCAAGAAAGGAAATCAGAAAATTGTTATTAAATTTTAATTGTTTATTTTACAAACGTAGGGACTAATATCAAAATTCTGTTAGATAGTTTGTAGAACATGCTTTTGCAAATACATTGCAAAAACTGTTTGAATCTATCTTTAAAAATGGTTTAGATATTCGGTTTTAGTACAATCCTGCATTGGGTATATTTTTTTCAAATTTGGACCCCAAATAATTTTTTTCAAAATATTTTTATTTGGTTAAGTTGAGCTCTCTACATACAAAAATTAATATTTTACACCAAATAGGAAAAAGTTAAAAAAATACCATCCTCTCCCCTTAAAGAAACTGTTGTACTTATGTTTTGAGTGACACAAGCCATTTTTATTAACAACAAAAGTAGAATGTAATATTTTGTAAGGAAACTTCCAAGTTCCAAAAGAAAATTGCCTTGTATGCCAAGTTTACTTCTCGTAAGTTGCACACATGCTCCTCTTGTCTCTGTTTTTAATAGAGACAAATATAAGTTGCAAGATCGAGAAAAGTATCTGTGATTTCTTTTTGTTTATTGTGATTTCGGTAAGTAAAATGAAGGGCACCTATCTGCCTATTAAAAGGAAGAGTGACCTTTATTAAAAATTAAAATACATTGAATATATTTTTAATACTTTATTTGCCCATTTTTTCATACATATCCAAATTGCTTTTATAATTCTGATAAATTGCACATCTTTTATTACTAGAGCCCAGAAGTTCATGCCCCAAAAAACGTAAAAGTGAAAAATATGTCAATAAATATTCTCTAATAAATGAATAGAAATTAAGTTTCCTACAACAGTACGAATCCTAATGAATATGAACTTATACTACTAAGATTTATTTCAAAACATCCGTCCTCAAGTGAGGTTGACCACTGGGATCCGGAATTAACAAACATAAAAGATAAAGGGAAATGAAACGAGCAAAATAATGATTCAATTTGTACATTAAAACAAAAATTTACGTGTTAACATATAGATGATAGTGTAGAATTTGAAGAGAGCCCTTCAGAATTTCTATCACAATCTTCTGAACCTCATAAAAGGGAATTTGAAAGGATTTAAGAATATTACATGTAAATTTTGGTAAACAACCCCTTGCTCCAAATAGTAAGCCTGTAACATCCCAGTTGTAAAGCGAGGTATGGAAGACAAGGTACATATTTAGCTCGCTTGTCATCATTTATCTGCAGTGCTTGATTTGTGTCTCGTTCAAAGCAAATCGTAGGGTCTAAGACCATCGCTTTCTGGGTTCTTCTATTGATGGCAATTATATCGACTCTTCTATGAGAATCATCTTCAGACACACAATGAATCTCATGTACTTCCCATCCTGTTTCTTAGCAGGTTGGCAATTGCTATACGGGCACGATGGTGTCTGTTACGCAGTAGCTCTCCCTTCTTACAGAACCCCAGTACGTGGCCAAGTGTTTCAGTCTCGTTGCGACAACGAGTCAGCATTTCTTGACTCACAAGTCAACTTCTTAATGCAAAAGCAGGGTGGAGGGGTAAGGCATGATCTCCCTCTCCTTGTTCATTCAAAGTTAAGCAGTTTAAGTGTCCTCCCCCTCCTACCGTCCCCTTTGCTGTGTATTGCGAGCTGTATTTTATATCATGTAATCTTTGCTGACCTCTGCCTTAGAGATTGAAGCAGAAGTAGTTTGAGAATGTCCGAATATCGTACAACTGTTTGGTATCCAGGATTTTTTAGAATAAAATTAGTCACTTTTGCCTTTTCTTTTAGCCTTACACTACCAGAAATAGAACTCAAATTAGATTTTGTTTAATAAAAAGCGGCTAGTGACACATGTAAGGGAGTGCCAACAGTTTCCATTGACGTGATTGCTTTTAGTAAACCGGAAAAAATTAGCACAGATATAGATACAAGATTTTCTTTCAACTTATTGTTTGTCATATTTTGAGCTGTCTCAACATGTGCAGCATTATTTGAGTCTAACGCATTAACCACCTCTTGAAATGCTTGTAGATGCTGAGCACAGCCTGCAATTAAGCCACATTCCCCATTGGGTTAATATTGGTGCAGGTGGAAGTGCAATATTAGATGCTATTGATCTAAATAACTGAATTCTTCAATAGACATTTAACAAAAATTTTCTTTATGAAGGCATGCACGTTGGCGACCTAGTAAGTGATATTTAAGTGTATTTCATTAAAGTAATTGACACATTTTTATCTGTCACGCAACCCCCTGGTTTTTGCGTTCACAAGGAAAGAAAATCTTATAAATATTCCGTATAGGTCTTAAAGTCTTGAAAGTATTATGCATTTATAAAAAATGATCAAAATATGCATATATTAGGGAACAAAACTATGCTAAATAAACTAAAAAAAATTATAATTTGTATAGATAATGTATAAGCATATAGTTATACCCTCCAGAAAAAAAGTATAAAAATGCATGAACTTCTGGGCCCTATTTTTATTATTATTTAATAAACTTACAAACTTATATAAGTGATATTCGAATATTTTCTACTGCATTTTAATCGGGAAGTTTTAATTAAAGAACACATAATGACACTCTTGTCCCTTGTTCTGTAAAACATTTGCCAAAGGGATCCTGTGGAAAATTGTATAATACAGTTGTTTCCCTGTTCCTACTGTACTGGTAATAAAAATAAATGTCAGTGATGGCATGAGAGACAGGAGTTCTCTGAGCAAAACCACCCCTAGCACAGTGTTTATTCACCAAAAATTCAACTTCGATTTAAAACCTGGTCTCCAGCATGGAACGTCTGTAGCCATTCAACTATTTGTTGCCTCTTGCCCCTTAAACCAAAAATATATACAGAGTGTTAAAAAAAGTATCCAATATTTTAGGTGGTGATAGTATGCATCAAAATAAGAAAATAATGTCTAATAAACATGGGTCCTACAACACATACTTTCTGAGATCTGAACACTTGTTCATAGGAGGTGCTCAACATGACGTCCATTAATGGCAATGAATTTCTCTGCGCTACAATACAGCAGACTACCAGAAAATCATACCGTAGTTGACATCCTTGGCATGGAATACTGATATGTCGCAAGGAATACTGAAAACAAAAGTCTGGTTCCGGATATGAGCGAGGTTCACCACAGGTGGTGTTGTGAACTTTCGTAATCAGCATGTGTGGGCTGGTGAAAATCCCCATGCAGTTGAAGAAACAAGGCATCAGCACCGATTCTCAATCAACGTATAGGCAGGCGTTCTTGGTGATAGATTAATAGGGCCATACGTGCTACCACAGAGACTTTCAGGACTTTCTTACTAACATATTCCTGCCTTGCTGGAGAATGTGCCATATCAGCAGGATTACAGATGTGGTTCATGCATGATGGTGCACCAGCACATTTTCTCCACAATGTGCGTGAACACTGACGTTAACATTTCAGGACCACTGTGTTGGCAGAAGACACAGCCCTGCCAGTATATATTGACTACAAACCCCCTAGACTTTTAGCTACTAGCAACAGGTGTCTATAATGAACACCAAAATCAAAATACATTCATTTCTCGATGAAAAACAACAACTGAATAGACTACAGTGGACTATAGTGGACTTTATGTTGTCAGCAAACAGCTGGATGCATTAAAAAGATGTTGATGATGATGGTAAACCAGCACATTTTCTCCACAATCTGTTGAACACCTGTTCAGCGTTTGCCATTTCTGGACTATATAATTATGGTCAGGGAAGCCCCACACCTTGGCCTCCTACTGTTCCCCAAACCTAAACGAGCTAATGACGCTGGTATGGAATTTGGCGACTTGTAATACAAAGAGTGGTAGTGCAAATGAAGGAACACATTGCCATAAATGGATGTCAGATTGAGCACCTCTTCCAATGAACAAGTACTCCTTTTTCAAGATCTCAGAAAGTATGTGTTGTAGGACCCATATTTATTACACATTTTCTTGTTTGATGCATGCTATCACCTCCTAAAATATTAGATACTTTTTTTTTAACACTATGTATACAGTATACATTCAAGAAACCATATTTTTTTAATGTATTCATGTTGTAAAATGGTACTGTAGTTTCTGGATTTTAATTTACATAAATTGCTGTATAGTTTTGTTGATAATTTATTTCTTCTGGCAATTGTAATTTGCTCCAGATAATGTTTTTGTGTGAATAAAAGTATGTGCAATGTATGCTAAAGTGTCTACCATTACAGTATTATTAAAACAAAGACAAAAGAATACATGTCTTTTCAATCACTGTGGAGTACTTACAAAATACGTAAAATATATAGACGTTGCATTCATTACTAGAGACTCCTGGGAGCGTGGAATCATATGCCTCCATCTGGTGCAGTGCCACCCAAACTTGTTCTTCCATCAAGGATTGAAAATCCAAAGAGTTGTTTGAAGTAATTTATTTTGGCCATCGCATGTAAATACAAGTTACATCAGTGTAATTTAATCCTATT
Organism: Periplaneta americana; assembly: GCA_025594305.2. Lineage (NCBI taxonomy): Eukaryota > Metazoa > Arthropoda > Insecta > Blattodea > Blattidae > Periplaneta > Periplaneta americana. Next base: position 146,290,385 of record JAJSOF020000013.1, read on the forward strand.
TAGTGGTGCGTAGATGCGTAATTTTTCATTTAGTGTTGCACAATTTGCTTGTACGAACTTTATAGAAAAAAAAAAAAAAGACATTTCTAACTTAACAGAATTTGTCACTGCTTTTGATCTACTTGTTAAATGTTTTGTCTTCTAAAACAGAATGTAACAATTAGCTAATTTGTCGGATAAAAATATATAGTTCAAACATATCAAAAATTTTATTTATACACAGTTGTAGTTTGCTCATATTATGTAAATTACTTAGCATAATTGTAACATAGCAATACCATGAATTAATTTTAAGGCTTAACTATAAAAACATTGTTGCAGTATGGCGTACTGGTACTATTTTATGTAGGAATATGAAAAAATTACGTGCCAGTATCATCAAACAACTTGGGAGTACAACTTACAGTTCAGTAGATTTGGTAGTACAAGAATTGAAATCATACAAGAAATTAACAGCAGCAGCAATAAATCAATGAAAAATGTACAAAGTTCTAAGCAATGTGGTTTACAGGCATCTCTCACTTATAATACTGGTAGCAGGCATATATTTGCCTGGATAATTATTGCCATTAAGTTTTCAATTTGTCTAGTTATTGAAGCATCCAAACATAACCTATGTTGTATCAAAATACATAGTCTTTCATAAGTCCGTTAAACATTTTAGAAATTCACCACAAATAATCTAAGCAATGGATAATTGTAATTCTTTTACTGATAGAACGAGAAACTTTCAAAGTTTTGTTACGAAAAAGCTTGTATCGCATAGTTGACGTGATTTGCCGCTAGAAGTAGTAGTAGTAATGAATTAGTTTTGTTAGCAAAAAGCCTGTATCGCATAGTTTGCTGCTAGGAGGAGTACGGTAATAGTGAATTAGTTGCTAAGAGACATTTTAGTAACAGACATTATGAAGTTAAATAAACGTGAGAAAGCATTTTGTGTGTTAGAATATGAATAACATCATCCATTGTGACTGTGCAGCGATGATTTTGAGCACAATTCAACAAGAAGCTAGGTTTAACACCTTGCGATTTTTTCTTGTGGGGATTTGTGAAGGACATTGTTTTTGTGAGAGATTCTGACGCAACCTTTAAAATATCCCTGGCGTGTTCTAATCACAACACAGGTGGCTATAATCCTGGTAACTATTTCTATCTCCGTATTACTGACAAAAAGCACACTATATTCGAACTCTCACAGGCTTTGTTTTTGTACCCCTACTTCGTGCTAACATTCAAGAACTTCGCGACCGTATCACCATGGCTGTGGCACAGATCAATCATGATATGCTGACATGCATGTGGAATGAAATAGATTATCAGCTACATGCCTGCCGTATCAGCAAAGGTGGACATATTGAGAATTTGTGAGATATGTATAAAAAAAAAATTGAGAGTTTACCTACATTTCTGTGTAATAAAATGTAGTATCCATTGCTTTATTTGTGGTGAATTTCTAAAATGTTTCACAGACTTACAAGAGACCTGGTATTTTAAAGGATATTGTAGATAATGAATATACAAAGACATATGTTTTGGATCTGTGACGAAAAATCTGGCCTATAGGTAATTTGTGTGTGATTTTTGTCAGAAATTATTAATGACTAAAGTTTTTGGGAAAGTGTTGCTGTACTCATCTCATTAAAACACGAATTTAATTATGTTTATTCGCTAAAAGTAATGTTTGTACTATGTCAGGCCCCTTAACTTGCCATTATTCACCCTGATTTGATGAGCATGGCTCATAGGTGTTGCATGTCACTAGTGCAGAAAAAGCATGGACCACATAGTTCGTCAGAGACTATCCAGAGTGCACTACTGGTGGTGAGTCTACATTACACTTGTAATATGATGATGACTGAGAACTATGGGATGTCATGGAGGAAATGGAATACCTGAAAATCTCTGTGTTACCTGGACCATGGACTTGTCCAACAAAAGCTATAAAGTAGGGTAAATCTTCTGGGATTTGAACCTGGGCCCTCTGGCTTATAAGCCCAACATGCTTGTATTAACATGCTTGTATTAAGCCATTGTGGCGGTATTAATTATTATTATTATTATTATTAGTATTGTTTAATATTATTACTGTAAGATCAATATAATCACTTATTTACTGTGTCCCACAGTTGAATAAGTAATGTCATTGTATAGAAAAGCTAACGAAACATAGATGAACTCAAATTTATGAGGAACATACAGTAGTTCTTCTTGCATTTTTAAATCTCAAAAGGAATCTAAGGAATTTTAGACAAATTGAAAGTCGAACCAGTGAAAAACATAAACAAAATTACTGTAGATGCAAGCAGATTTCAAAACAAATTCTGAAAAACACAAAACCAATGGAAGAAGAAACCTAGAATACCCTTAATAAAATATGGTTTGAAACTGTAATAGAATACTTCGCGAGATACATTACAGGTTAGAAAAACAACAATAATAATATAATTTTCGAAGAAAAAGTTTCCTCACATGTACTAAAATAATTACTCCTTGTAACAATAAAATTCAAGTGTGAAACGAAATATGAAACATGAGAAATTTATCCATCTTGATTGTTGCAAATCATTTATCATTAGAAAGACACTATGTTATGTTCAGGCATTTCTAATATATAGTACTTAAAATAGGCAAGCTGAAAGCCAATTAGAAAACATGCAAAAGGCAATGTAAGTTTAAGAAAAGACGTAATATATTTTATCATTTAATTTATCAATTCATAGAAAACACATTGTTACTGGTTACACATTACCACAAGGTACATATATTTAGTTTTTCTGGTGTTAAATTATACCTTCTATCAGGTAGAATAATTTCCATCTGGTGTTAAATTATATCTTCTATCAGGTAGAATAATTTCCATGTGGTGTTAAATTATACCTTCTATCAGGTAGAATAATTTCCATCTGGTGTTAAATTATATCTTCTATCAGGTAGAATAATTTCCATGGTATTTAAATTTATTTCAGGTAGAATAATTTTAGAAAGAACAGTACAACAACGTTTGCATGTTTTCATTAATGGACTTGTTTACCACAACTGTAGCATTATCTTTCATTATTTGACACATTTATTTCCTGTAAGCCAGTATTTAGAGACAGTAATACGTTTTCACTTTTCACTAATGATTTTTAAGTGAACTTTACTTTATTATTCAAATGGAATTCAAAGATATTCAACAATGAACTCGCATTAAAATAAAATGTTTGTTCTTAAAATAACTTATATAACAGATAAAATAAATTAATGAATACATTTTAATATAATTTTAAAAGGCAAAAATGAGCACTTATTCTTAAAAGAAGCAGTAAGAGCTTAAATAGTCCTATCACTCCTAACTACCTCGAAATACATTTAAATCTATGTAACTTTAACATACATGAGCCCAGTAGTAAAAGACATTTTCCCAAACGAAAATCTATTTACGTTTCTCTTTATATTAAGTTACGCAAGTCTTTAAACCAGTGGTATTCAACCTTTTTCCTCCTTGTACCTCTAGAGAAATTTTACCACTCAAGCTTGTATCCCTAAAGTTGTTCATTCAAATATTATACATAACTATATCTAAACTTAATTAAATTCAACAATTTACCAACAGTAATCTCACTAGAGGTTTTGATTTATCTAGAGAAAATCAAAACTCTAGAGGTTTTTTTACTTGAACTGCCAACATAGAAAACAAAAAAATCAAAACTTCGGGATAATAAAAGCCTAAACTAACCTAAATACAAAATCGGTGGGACGCTCGTTTTAATTTGAGTATTACATGATTAGAAGAAATAAAGTACTCTAATATAATAAAATATTAATTGACTTACTAAAATTCTATTTCACTAATGTTAGCTTCACCAAAACATTTGAACGGAGCCGCCATTTTCAGTTGACTATCTATGTAGGAAACAAATGATTGCAAAGCATGTTTCATAGTACTGTAAAGAATTTGCATTTTGAAATGTTGGCAAACAAAGAAACAAATGCTAGGGAAATGATTAAAACAAACAAATGTAGAGAAGTAATAAAATTGTAGCGATAATCAGCCATGATTGCTTGAAACATCCTTTCGTACCATTTTATTGGTCAAAAGTAGTATGATGTATCTAGTAAAAGTGTAATAGTCAATAATTATTATTAAATCACTTATTTTTAAACTCTAAAAGAAATAATCATGCTATTAAATAAATAATTAATGGAACAACGTTGCAGATATCATAGGAAAGAAAAATTATCTTATTTTATTATCAACTTAAGTCAGTGGTAATCAGCATTTGCTGAAATGGGTAACGGGTAAGCAGAGTATCTGAATATGGACCATCATGCAGAAGGGATAGGGAGAAAGCATACCTGCTAGCAGCCAGGGATGTACGATAGTGCAGTCTCTTATCCGCTGGTAAAAGATGCTAACCCAAGGTGCACTGTGCTGATGACCACTGACTTAAGTGGTTCTGTCCTGTTAATGAGATGCCTGATGTTTTCTGCAAGCCAGCTTCTTGATTTTTTTTTTCTCTCCTACGGAGGAAGGACCCAAAGGTTTACACTGCAGCTTGAGGCTTATTGTGCTTACCACTCCTATTCTGTGAATGACTGAGTAGCCGAAAGGGCACGCTCTTGTACAAGTACAGCACACAGCACTGTGAACTTAGCCCGGGCTATTGTATGCATGATAATCATGATGATATGTGAATTAATAATGGTGAAATGAGTCCGAAGTCCAACACAAAAAATTACCCAGCAATTTTGCTTCAATTAGTTGAGGAAAACTCTGGAAAAACTCCAACCAGGATCTGAACCCGGGCCCACTCATTTCATAGCCAGATGTGCTGACCATTACTCCACAGCAGTGGACTTCCTCGATTCTCAGTCAGATCTTCTTGAGTGCGAGTATCAGAGATGATTCTGGATTCAAACGATTTCTGCATTTCGTTTTGATTGATGTCAATGCAGAGAAACCTTGCCCACACAAATAAGTAGAGGGGAATGGCAGAAGATGTGAAATGGCAGTTTCATATATTCTTTGTAAGCATAACACCAAAAGTCGCAAATTGACAAGTTTTCGAATTTTATTTTCAGTGCACTATCGACGGGTATTTCTAGTAAACTTTCTTCAATTTTAAGGGAAGTTCAGAGGAATTGAAGGCTGTGGTGGAAAACGGATTTGTAATCCAATCATTAACTTCGATCATTCATAAAACGTATTTTAAATTTCACATATCCCCAAAAAAGTCTTGTGTACCCCCGGTTGCAGGGGCGGATGCAAGGGGGGGATTAAGGGGGTATATCCCCTCCCGAAATTTTGAGAAAAATACGAAACAAGAAACAAAAATAATATTAATTTTAATTTGTGAATGTACATAGGAATTAGAGAGTTTTCCACGTAAATTCTCTTTGCTAAAATGTTAAATTCCAAGAACTGCAGGAAGAAAAACACAGCGTTCTTACTTCAAGACAGAGAGTCATGAAGAGCATTTTAGGCTTGTAATTTTCCTTCTCTTCTTAGACTATTTCATTAGTCAGCTCAAGGACAGGTTTTTAAATCATAAGGAATCCTAAAGTCCATACAAACTTTTCTGCCTAAAAACATAGTGCGAGCATCAGATGAAGATTTAGAAACTGCTGTTGAGGCTACAGTAAATCAGTGGCCCAATGATGTTGATGCATCACCAGAGTCTTTCTTCAATGAATTGAAGATGTGGAGAAGAAATTTCCTTGATCAGAAAAATCTTCACCTAATACCTACTGATTTTATATCATCTTTGAACAGGTGCAATGAAATTATTTTTCCCTGCACTCGCAAGGAACTGAAACTTTTCTGCATGTTGCCTGTAACTACAGCAACACCAGAACGGTCGTTCTCAACATTGCGGTATTTGAAGACTTACTTGAGGAGCACGATGGGAGCAGACAGATTAAATGGACTGGCCTTGATGTGTGTGTGTATATGTATATATATATATATATATATATATATATATATATATATATATATATATATAAAAATGTAGAAGTAAAAGCTCATGAAGTACTAGATGAAATGTCTAAGAAGCCTCGTCGCCTTCTTCTGTAAATGTCATTCTGTCATTGTTTTTGTATTGCAGTCATTGTAAATGTTAAAATTAAAAAATTATGATTTATTTAACAACGCTCGCAATTGCCGAGGTTATATCAACGTCGCCGGTGTGCCGGAATTTTTTCCCTCAGGACTTCTTTTACACGCCAGTAAATTGACTGATATTAGGCCTGTCACATTTAAACACACTTACATGCCATCGAGCTGGGTTGGGGTAGAACCCGCAACTTCGAGCACAGAAGGCTATACCGACTACGCTACTCAGGCCAACTTGTAAATGTTTGTGACTTGGAAATAAATTGTGAGTATATAAACTTATTTCTCCTTACTCCATTTTTACTAACTCCTCAAATCCCTCCCCGAAAAAAATCTTGCGTCCACCCCTGCCCGGTTGAATATGACTGCTTTAAACAACTTACTGGGTTTAAGAGTCAAGTGTAGTGTACAGTGTTTTATTTATAAGTCAAGTTGAACTTAAGACAGAAAAGTCTGTACAGCCAGATCAGAAAATGTACTACAAAATTACAGCAATGTGTGAGACACGTTCCATTGTGAGGGATGCCTGTACTCTGCTGTCTAGTGCAATGATAGTGATTAAATTTTCATATAACTCAAATATTTAAACATCTGGAAAATTGGACTAATAAATGCTTTGAAAGAAAGCTTCATAAATGTATGATATTGTTATAGAAAAACTATTATGAATTTCTGAAGTGTATTAAGAATTTTTACTATAGGTAATGTTACATTTCTCAAGGGAGAAAATCAAAATGCATCTGTAATGTGTGGAAATTCTTACTTATCCTTCTCAGGCTGGAGATCAGTATCCTTACGCAAATTGTCATATGTTATTGCAAACTAAATTAACATGAAAGAATTGTGTATAGTTCTCATAATTTGAATATATTCATTTAAATTTATCACAGAGATGGGGAAACTTTGACAGATTGGTCATTTGTGATGGATCAACAAGGATAGAATATTATCTTCAACAATCAAAAACAGTAGAAAGATTAAAAATAAAAAAATAACTCTTTTGTATGTTTTAGTATTATGATAGGTTAATTCCGATCTGAAATATGGAAACACCAACTTCAGTTTTCATACAGTACCAGTACTAGTAAACTATAGTGTCTGCATTTGGAATGCAACCAAATATCAGCAAAATAATTGGAAAATACAGCTGCATTCATCTCTTTAAAAATAAGAGTTCTTTACGCGTAATTATTGTATTATTTAAAATTGTTTATTTAAGGATCCATATTCTCACTCTATTATTTTCAAGTTATACAGCATGTTCTGGCGAATTCTGCGCAGGATGTAGAAGCTAAGGCTGCTAGATTCTCAAATTGAAAATAAAGAAACTTATGACTAGGCCTACTGTGGACTAGAGGGTATAGAGTTCGTGATTATTAGACATCGGATTTTTAGGCTGTAAAAATGTAGATTTACACACCTAAAATAGGCTTTAAAAATGTGTAATACCACATAATAATTATCACTGTCATTAACAGGAAAATGGATGTAAGAAATATGAAATTAATAACAGAGATAAAGTTAATTAAATATAGTAAATCTCCAGACCAGATCTTCAGGTGACCCAACACTGGTGCTACTGCTGATAAACCTTGCTTCATCTTACTTTCCACTCCCCCCCCCCTCTAACATGTGATCTAATAGGTTACAGCCTTTGGTTTTTGATATGAAAGATTTACTCTGACATCACTCATGGTACCATGGAAACAAGTGTAAGATGAACTTCGTGTCTTGAGGTTTACTACATGGTCCTCTCCTTCATGTGATAGCTATTATGTCCATTTTTCGGCATTTCCCCTTCAAATTTCTCTTAAATTCCTTCAGCGGAATCTTGAAAAATGCAGTGAGACAAGTGACCAACAGGCTTGGAGCTCACACTTTTTCCTCTCCACCCCCTCCCACAGCCCGAAAGGACACGCATTCACATACGTTCATCATAGCTACATTATGGTGTGGGCTCTGGCCATTTCATCTTAATTGGAATTGGTCTCGCCTTTTTTTTGTGGGTTTTCCTAGATTTCTTCTCCCACGAGAATTGTAATAACTGTATATTATTGTAGTTTGATATTACTCATATGCTGTACATGCTTCCTCCATCTATCTTAATATTCTCTTATAATTTTCCTTTCCTTATTTCACCATCAATATTTCCCTTCCCCTCTCCCCTTCCATAAGAACTAAAGCATTTGTCCACTGCTTTAGAGTAATGGTTAGCACACCTGATTGTGAAACGAGTGGACCCGGGTTCAAATCCTGTTTGGGACAAATTACCTGGTTGGGGTTTTTTCCGGAGTTTTCCCTCAACCCATTAAGAACAAATGCTTCAGCGCTGGATCCTGGACTCATTTCACTAGTATTATCACTAGGGCTAGGAGATGACTATAAATCATGAAAAAATGTCCTTAAAAATGCTCCAAAAAATTCATCTTGACTTAGTAGGAAAAGAGGTTTTGGACAATAACATTTAGACTAGTGGCTAATACCAACATTTACGTTTATTTAATTTGAGATCATTTTTTTCTAATTAGTACACTTTAATTAATTATTTTACCTGATGTAAATCCCATGTCGTCCACCACAAGGTCATATTATCTGGAACTAACAGGTATATTGAAGGGGTGTTTGGACTGATCCACTAGATGGGGTGTACTAGGTTAAAATCGTAATATTTGTATTGAAAAAACGATTAAAATATTATACAAAATAGAAAAACGATTAAAATATTATACAAAATAAATGGGTATTAATGGACAAAATATGTACAGAAAATATCATTACTAATTGGGATTTATGACCAAAATTAAATGAAAATGCCTCAAAAATGACCGAATAAAACAAAAAATGCTCTTATGAGTTGAAACAGGCAAAAAATCCAAAAAAAAAAAAATCCCTAATAAATGTGTCTTAAAAACTCAGTTTATCACATAACATATAAATACTAAAGCAGCTACCTGATTCTGGCTTACTAGAAAAAGATGCAATTTCATCAAAATTAGCCCTAATTATCACCATCTCACTCAAATGCTAGATAACCACAGCAGTTGATAAAGTGTCGTAAAATAACCGACTAAAAAAAACTAAAGCATTTCCAAAAGAACAGTTAATGAATAATTTTATTGTTCTCTCCAGAACATGAATTAACTATTATACAAGGATTATCAGAACATTTTATAAGGGTATCAGATTTTCAATAGAGTCTTCTTAAAGCCTAACGTCTTTTAGTCTGAAAAAGAAAAGTTTCCCCAACCCTGTTTTGTTTTGTGCCTGGCATTTGAACACATCTTGCTCATTTACAAAGCATATTGTTGAAGAGATACATGATCGCATTTTGTTCGTTTTTCCTTTAACATTTTATTCAGTAAAACAAATTATACACCAAATTCCACAAAGATGAGAAGTGAAGTATTAACGAGGCAGATGCAGTAATAACGATTATTGGAACACACAATAATTGTCGAGTGATCTGTGTACATAAGAATTTAATTGGTGTAGAAGAGACTTATGTCTGATATTGTTTATTTCACTCTTCCTGACGGGATTTCATACAAATGTTTTCTTCTCCCTCAGGAATATCAATTACAAATAAATAATATTTCTAAACTTTTACTGTGATGTAAGCATCTAGATTTGTTTTCTGTAACAGTGAAAGTAACAATTTTATCCTCTTCCTTCCCCATATTCCTTTCAAAATGAGTTAAAATACCTGTCGACAATTTATGAAACTCGTAACAAGAACATATTTGGCACTATTTAATTGTGCCAGATTGTGTAATTTTAACTCAATTTTTCTCGGAAATTAGAGCCTGGGCACAATTTTCGGAAAGAATAATTTAGACATACAGTAAAACCTCGATAAGACGCACCCGCTTATTACGCTATCCCATGTAATACGCTTTTTTTTGTCTGGTCCCTGCATATTTCATATATAACACCTTTATAAAATACCCCGTTTGTTGTGCTCAAGTCCCGCATAATACGCTGTTTTTGTGGAATATTTTCGATGTAATTTTCAGCAATGTACTGTAACAGCAATGAAACATCTTGGTCATTGAACTCACTGGTGCCATTAACCTGAAAAGTATTGGTATTCGACCCTTTACCTGCACATTTAAACCTTCATACTTCATACCTTAGTATACCCCACCCTCTTGTTACGTTCTCTTATTAGACTCCTTATCTGCGTGGTTAAAGCCTACATACAGTTACAATACCTCACCCTCTTGCTAACCCTCTCTCTCAAACAGCATTCCTCACTCGGCCGTAATAAAATTGTGGAAACTTTTGCTGGACAGTTTGTTGTCCTTTTGTGTATTGAAGTGTCTGTGAATGTAATTACAATGACTGTTAAACACAAAGCGCTTTCTGTGTCGAAAAAATTGGAAATCTTACGACAGTACGATGAGAACAGTACTCTTAATCAGAAAAAACTTTCTGATTCATTAGGAATCACATCATCGACATTAAGAACAATAATAAAAATCGCGACTCAATTATTACAGCTGCGATGTCAGGAGGATATAATCGCAGGAAACTGAAGTGTGGTAAACATGAGGACTTGGAGAACACGCACATGGCAAACAATTATAAATGACTTTTTTTTTTTTTTCGAAAAAATTAAGTACAGTAAATGTCTTATTTCATAAGAATGAACATTTCTTAAATGCTACAAAGATTCGTAACCTTCTGAGGAACAGAGAATTTGATATTTGGTGTCGTCATGCACAGAAAGGGAAAGACATAGTTTTATTTAAACAATATCCTGGTGCCAACAAATGGATTTGTAAACACGAACGACTCTCCAACAGCGAATGGCGCGATGGCATTAAAATGGTTGGAAATGTTGCTGCAGTAAGTGCTGTGCCGGGAAGATCTCAGGACAACCGTTGTAGGCACTGCCGCAACGAGGTTGAAACTCTTGCACACGTCCTGGGATCCTGTCCGCACGGCAAAGGTCTGCAAAACGCTAGACACCACCAAGTACGGTCAATTATAGCCACTGCCCTTAAAGATGCCGATTACAACACCTTTGAAGAAGTAGATGGTCTCTCCGTCACTGCCAGTACACGGTGCATAGATATAATAGCTTTCAAGGAATCTACAAGATCTGGATACATAATTGATCCCACTGTGCGTTTCGAAATGGATGAGGAACAGTCAGCAGAAGTGGATAATGAAAAAAGAATATCTACAATCCTACCATTCCCTATTACCTCCAAAAATACCAGTTAAAAGAGCTTGATGTAATCGGACTTCTGGTTCAAGAGGTACCGCTACTCTCTTCATGAAAGCAGTAGCGGCTGGTGGTCAAAATAATGAGTGTGCTACAATCTTTATATCGGCCTACTGTATACACTTATATGCATTTATCTTAATTTGAGACTCGCCTAGTGACGAAAATGGAGTTCCTTCCTACTGCAGAAGTTGTCAATTACCCTGGTGTTAAACGTTAAATCCCTCCATCCTGGACATCATACTCTTTTCTATTGACAGTATTGCAAGAGCAGTGAGGCGATCCTGGGACATAGTGTTCCTTAAAAACGTTTTTATGCGTTTCAAGCAAGAAAACATCTTTCTGGCTCAGCAGTGGTCATTGGTGTTGTAACCAAAATATTTAACAACTTCGTTACTTCACAGAATGGATCCCGTGAATTGTTGGAGACTATGTTTTGTAACAATTGAACAGCCATCTATATTTCGGAAGTCGGATCTTCCGTATAGAACTCCAAGTTGTGTCTTTAACATTCTTTTGTTCAGTACAGTATAGCTGTTGACAGCAATTTCAAGTTCGCGTTCAGGAAAATTATGCAAAAAATTCGCTGTTTAACAATTTTGTTGCGTCTAGGTAGCTTAAAGATTGGAAACGACGAGTAGTTTCTGAATTATACGGTTACATACCTCCTTGGCATCAATTTTCTGGGATTCAATTTTCCGTCGCTTGCTGATCGATTCAGGAGGTACCTCAAAAACTGTTAGATGGCAGCAGCAGTCGAACATTTGAATTCAAATACATTGTACATAGTTCGAGTTCCTCCACAAACAAGCATTCTTTCCTTATGCTTTACTTTTTTCAAGCTGTGTTGTGCTGAAGCTTACTACAGCACTTCGTAAAAATAGCCAATCAGAGCAGTTATTTCAGCTTCGCACATGCGCATTAACTGTCTACATTCTCATGTAAGTTTTTAGCACAACGAACTCTAAAATAGGTATATTTCCACTAATCACAAAAATTATTTGCAGCTATGTACTTATAGGAATTTCATTGTTAAAACAAAATTAATGGTTCAGTGAACTTGTAAAAATTTCTGTGCTTAAGAACTCTTTGTCCCTTGTGGCAGCTCACGAATGGTGAGAAGATTTATAAATTTAAAAAAAAATAAGCATAATGGAGTAATATTGTATTATCTTTCACAAATCATGCATTTCAATAAAGAAAAATGCTAATAGATACTGTATATAAATCAAAATTAGTATACCCGCCCAATACACAGTCCCGGTTAATACGCTGTTCACACCCGCTCCCTTGAACAGCGTCTTATCAGGGTTTTACTGTAGTTTGCAATGGTAAATTGTGTGGTGGCTTGCATATGCGCGAATTATGATTTATCCTGTATACTAAGACTAGAGTGCTAAGAGAAACTGACAGAAATAGAATCGGAGAATTCAAAATTATTTTCTAATATCTGTAATAGGGGTACTTAGAAAGCCACTGATATCATAGCAGCATTAAGAATAACAAGAAGCAAGATAGAAGGAATATGAATATATCACAGTAGCTGGTATCAATATATTCAAAGTAGTCTCTGGAAACAGTGGAGAGTACATTATTTTATTACCATACAGATGGTGTAGAATTGATTGAAACAACAATTTTAATAATATCCTCTAGTTTTAGAACGAGTCAAAGACCAAGACATATTTGTTTTGATATAAATGTAAGAAGAATGTAATGTAAGTAGAGAAATTTAACTTTTTATTGTCAATTGATATAATACTGTATTATAAAATGTTATTAACAAGTAATTATAATAAAGTATGGATTCTTACGTATCTTTTTTAAAGATGACACAATGACTTCCTTAAATATCTACATACGTTAGACTCTGGTGATAAGCAATGTCAGCAATTAAGTGACAGGAGAAAAATTTGTGCTAGAGTGGAATCAATACTTTAAGAGCATGAGGATGCGACATGTTGCCAATAAATTTTCTTTATGCGAAAAATGAAACAAACGACGGCCATAAAATTTAAAACAAAAGAGTAATTATTAATTGAGTGCAAGTAACTGAAGGGGTTGTGAGAATGAGATAGTCCAAAGCCACACTTTTAACAAAAATGGTTTTCTGTGCGAGTTCATTTCTTACACATATGAAGAAGCTACTATTAAAATATTATAAAAATTACTCAACAAATGACGTAAGTATATGAAGAGTCCACTGCAAGAATGATGGATGTCACTTTCTTGTCGAAAATGAACCAAGACTGTCAATGCATAGCTTAAGACATATAGAATGTATATAGAGAGTTAAATGGCATTAACACTGATAATCATTGTCCAGTAATGATCAGAAAATCACAGTTAAGCTTTGAGCGCTAAGCATTTCAAACTTTCAATTGCTTCTCCTGCAAAATGTTTTCCAAATGACATCCATCGTTCTTGCAGTGGACTCTTCATATGCCGAAGAAATTATGATACTGCATCTAAAAGCATTGGACTCTAAACCTTGAACATGCTCTCCTGTAAAATGTTGTCTGTGTGGCTTAAACTATCATTCTCACCCCTTCAATTGTTTTTATGAAACAATGCCAAACATTAGCATTTTGTCAAGCAAAAAACAGCATACTGTACATATTCATTTGTTTCATTGTATAAAAGTAAAAAGATTATTTTATTCTATTTATGGTAAACGTCAAAACTGACTTAAGAAAATGTTTATTATCCCTCAAACCAACCTATTTCAGTCTAACATTAAAAGCTGGGATGTACCTGGTTGCATTTATAGACATAAGCAAAGCTTTTGACTTAACTGACAGGAATAAAATACAGGAAGCTTTAGAGAAATTCAAAATTAATACAAATCTAATTGCTAGAATTAAAAAATTATTATGCACATTACATAAAATGTGTAAGAGTAGAAAATGAAAAGTCAAGGCTGTTTGAAACGATCTGTTGTTGTTGTTTTCTAATGCCAGGCGTTTGACAATAAAGTCATTTGACCTCTTGCACTCCAATATTTTTCAAAGATATTATCATGACCAGCCACTGAAGCACAGATTTTGAGGTGTTCCGAATCCATTTCTTGGTTTGAGTTGCACAATGGGCAATTCATATTGGAGTTAAATGGCAAGTTGTAGCCGATTTAAGTGAACACCATATTTTAACGTTTTGGTGGCTACTTCATTCACACACAACCCCAGAATGTCTGGAGGATCAGACCTGCTGTTGGTCGACGGGTCCATTGGACCTAGCTGGGAGATCTTGTTGATCACCAGCTTTCCCTCCTTAAGCCACTGGAGGACGATTTTAGTGCCATAGCAGGTCAGCACTAGGAACAGAAAAGTAGAAAGAGGAGAAAGGGAAGGGAAATGAACCCCTAGGCCTCGAATGCTTTAATGCCGTCGGGGTCGAAGAAAGTAAGAGTTCAGTCAGAGGACTGGATAGGAAAGGGTAAAAAGGGAATTAGGTATTGGATAGAGGAAAATTATACCAAATTCAGTCAATAACTCATCAAGCTGACCAGTGTTAATTGATGAGTAGCCCCTCCCTTTAGTTCGGCTTGTAAAATTATGCTTACTAACAGCTGAACCAGGGGAAGGTAGGGATGGGACATTGGGTATTTGTCCAGGTTGGTTCCTTAAGGCCTTCAATGGGAAGGATTAATGGCTCTCCCCCCTGTATCCGACAGATACCCTTTTGCAGCCATTTGAAACGATCTACAACTGTATATCCACGCCAATTCCAATTCGGTGAATGACAGTGTAACTAAATTAAATTCGGATTTAAAATCTCTAACCTCCTGGTCACAGAAATTTGAATTGATACTAAACCCTGAAACTATTGCATGATAGTTTGTTGCAACGCCTTCTACATTGAATAGACTGGAAGATCATTTCAAACACATTACAAGGAACATATCATAACCATTACCAAACTACACAATTCAACCTACGCAGAACACATCATAAACTTCACTCACAACTACAGCAACATAGACACTGACATGAAAGTACTACACATCCAGCCAAAAAACCAGAAACTTGACACTCCAGAACAATATGAAATTTACAAACATACAGAAACACACACCCAGCAGGTTTTTAGAGCCTAAAATTGCCTATTTCTATTTGTTACGTATATGTTTTTAAATTTCCGTGTAGCAGTGATAGAAAAAGTTTTTAATGTCACAGGGTGGGTATGGTTCAAATATCCTATAATAGCTTGATTGTAGTACTTTTCTCAACTTTATTGGGAAGCAAGAAGCAAAATGGGTTAAATGATCCCAAATTGCGGTCATTAGAGAACAACAACAGTTTGATTGTAACAATGAAGAAATTCCTGGAAGGTGTCTGGTTTTGTTCAGTACTTGAGCAAACAGTAGGAATCTGATACATCGGAAGGATGTAGTTCTCCCTAAAGAAATCAGCATGGCAAATATTGCTACATTTAAATATCCATCCATTGCTTTGGTATCATTGGGAAGAATTTTTTTCGCTTATAAAATGGTTCTGTCTAAAGGTACGGTCACACGTCGCTACTTTTGCTGTGCAACTTTTGTACTGCAGCTGCAAAAGTTGCGTGTCGTGTTCACACGTAAGCCAAAAGTAGCTGCAAAAGTTGCAACTGGAGGTTGCGAGTCTGTTCACACACAAGGCGCTACTTTTGCAGCCGCAGTCATGCTGCAGGTTTCCATCTCCGTGTTGACTTCTCAATATACATTTTGTGGTTATGTTCGCATTATTAAGAAACGCATGTGAAAGCTTACTTATCTATTATTTGCTTTTCTGTTCTAACTAGTATTCAGAAATTGGCATTATTTTTACTATAAAGCTTTTAAAAATGCCTATATACTTAAATGATAACCAACAGCATATTCACGTAATCAATGTTGGCAACCCTCCTGTTTGAAACTACACTACATAAAATTAAAAAAGTGAATTATATCGTCAGCAAATATGTTCAGACTGTGTTGTGTATTTAATAACTTATTTTCGGGAAAATTTTAGAACATGGATTGCACCTTCCATCCCTCCCCAAGTCACTAGGGGACGGTGGGAATTATGGGTAATGAAGGGTGGGGGCATGCCAACATAAGCTGTGAAGGGAAAAATTACCTGCTAGAAGGTAATTTCCTTTTCCTTTCCCTCCTGTCTTCTCTCTCTCTCCTCTTTTTCTTTCTCTCTCTCTTCATCTCTTCATGGGGTGGTGTTCTGTTCTTCTATGTCCTTGTTGTATATGTTGTTATTCTTCTTCATGTGTTCATCTTCATTGTTGAATCCTTTAGTCCTCTGCAGCCGGAATCCTCAACAGTCTCTCTGGAGAACACGTGTTCTTGGTAGAAAAAATTCGGAACTCGTATATATGTTCACGAAGAAGAAAAACGTGCAACATGCGGGTTGCAAGTGTCAATCATCAAGAATAAATTAATGTAGACGTGATGGTATTTAAGATAAATCATCATGAAAGCAATATTTTTTCGCTTGTAATAATGTTGAGGGATATATATGTTATAATGAAGCGATTTTAAGTTGTATTTTAAGTGCATAAATTAATGTAAATTCATGCGACTAGATGGCGGGCGGGCGGGTGAGTGAGTGAGTAAAGGAGCGTTGAGTTAACGGGACTTAAGCCACGAAAAGCCAATCAGAGAAAGAAGGGGTGGCGAAATTAACAGGTGACGCTGGACATCTTGGCGTGGCGACAGTTTGTGCCGACGTGCGAAAGGGTTGGATGTGCGACTGTGTTACTCTACCAGGAACATGGAATCGTTCGTCGATATTTTCGCCGTGCATAACTTTAGGAGCGATATCAGTAATTTGATGCGGTTTTTGCAGCAGAAAGGGTTATTAGCAAGTACGTACACTTGCCCTAAATGTGGTGGCGACATGAAATTAACTTCGCGCACAGATACTGGTGATGGGTTGTCAAATGAGCATCATGTTTTCCAAAAGGCACTTTTCAGTGCCCGACACCCCTCGTCAGGGCTTGCAGCCCCGACACCCCGCTTTTTCGTCATGTGCTACACGTCGGAACATCATCGGGGCTTGCAGCCCCGATACCCCGCTTTTTCATCATGTGCTACACGTCGGATCATCATCGGGGCTTGCAGCCCCGATACCCCGCTTTTTTCATCATGTGCTACACGTCGGATCATCGGCGCGATGTTTACGGAGATCGTCAGTGGCCGCCATGATGTTTTGAGGTGGCGCGTGTCTCGGACGGAGCGAGATGAAGCGTGAGAACGCGAGAGAGGGAGGAGTCTGCAAGGAAAGTAGCTAGTTGCATGGTAGGTGCGGCGGGGGAGAGGGGAAGGTGCAATCCATGTTCTGGAGTTTAGCCTTATTTTCATCACATCTAACATTAAAATACATCCAAACAATAAAAGTATCATTGGCACATATGGTTGGCAACACTGGTCGCAACTGCAGCAAAAGTTTCAACAAAACCGATATCAAAAATGCTGTGGCTGCAACCCAGAGAACCCTGTTCACAAGTCGCTACTTTTAAGCTGCGCGCAGCATGGAAAAGTAGCGGGCAGCAGGTTCGGCAGCCGCTACTTTTCGGGTTGCAGCGTTGTTCACACGTCGCAGTACAAGAGTTGCGCAGTTTTTTGTACTGCAGCACTGCAAAAGTAGCGACGTGTGACCGTACCTTAAGAAATGGCAAAGTTTCACAATAGAAAATTAGATATTGCACATCCTGAACACTCAACTCAATTTCAAAACACACACCCCACCACAACGGGAAACCAGAAGATAGTGCGCAACCTTCGCTAGGCCTCGGGCAATGAAGAATATCACTTCGAAACTTGTCAGCCAGGTAATTTCCTCATATTAACACAATAAGAAAATCAGTGATATTTAACACTTGCGGTGAATTTCGGTGAAGTCCAGAGGGCCTAATTAGTTAAATCCACTCTCCTCACCTCCATGCTGAGGCCTGTTGGGATCTTTTAAGATTCGAAAGAGAGAGTGGTGTGCGGAAAGCAATGGGAAGCTACCACATTTATCTTTCCCAAGAAATACTGCAAACATGGCTAAATGGATCATATGCAGAGACAAAGAGGAAGGCAGAAAATAGGGAAGATTGGAGAATTGCAGTGAAAGACCTGCCCTTGGGCAGAACATTATGTATGTATGTATTGAGTTGTGAAAGGTTTATGTTCCAGGAAATAATGTAGGTAGCTGCTCTAATTTCAAGTGAAGTTAAAAGTTGAGGTATTTCAATGTCTGGACAACATTAAGGGCAGCATACAGTAACTCCACCATCTTATTTCCCAAAAAATACTATAGTGAGGATCATGTAAGAGTAGTTCCTAAAAGGCTAATTTGGCCGTCTCTTCAGTGTTGCCAACTAATACCAGATGTCACCAAAGAGGGTAAAACCACAATGCTACATACTATAATAATAATAATAATAATAATAATAATAATAATAATAATAATAATACTTACTTACAAATGGCTTTTAAGGAACCCGAAGGTTCATTGCCGCCCTCACATAAGCCCACCATCGGTCCCTATCCTGTGCAAGATTAATCCAATCTCTATCATCATATCCCACCTCCCTCAAATCCATTTTAATATTATCCTCCCATCTACGTCTCGGCCTCCCTAAAGGTCTTTTTCCCTCCGGTCTCCCAACTAACACTCTATATGCATTTCTGGATTCGCCCATAGTGCTACATGCCCTGCCCATCTCAAACGTCTGGATTTAATGTTCCTAATTATGTCAGGTGAAGAATACAATGCGTGCAATTCTGCATTGTGTAACTTTCTCCATTCTCCTGTAATTTCATCCTGCTTAGCCCCAAATATTTTCCTAAGCACCTTATTCTCAAACACCCTTAACCTATGTTCCTCTCTCAGAGTGAGAGTCCAAGCTTCACAACCATACAGAAGGACCGGTAATATAACTGTTTTATAAATTCTAACTTTCAGGTTTTTGGACAGCAGACTGGATGATAAGAGCTTCTCAACCGAATAATAACACGCATTTCCCATATTTATTCTGCGTTTAATTTCCTCCCGAGTGTCATTTATATTTGTTACTGTTGCCCTAAGATATTTGAATTTTTCCACCTCTTCGAAGGATAAATCTCCAATTTTTATATTTCCATTTCGTACAATATTCTGGTCACGAGACAATAATAATAATAATAATATTAACAATAACAATGTCTTGCTTATTTACTACATCTCATCTTTATGTTGCGAGGTGTTTCCTAAATGGTTCAATAATTTATTTATGAAATATTATATTTTCCTCCTGCACTTCTAGCATATTATGTTGGTAATTAGGAGGAATTAATATGATCTAATAATACAATTTATTTTGTCAGGCAACATGAAATTTAATGCTTCCACTAAAGAGTTTATGATTCATGAGACCTAACCTAAAAATGTATTTACTTACTTGCATTTTCATCAGTTTGCTTTACTGTAAACTGAAATCATTGCTGCCAACATAACAGTTACAAAATAACTGCCAGTTGTAGTATTTGTCAGTATCCGAAATTTGAAACGAAGTTGGTAAATCACTATAATTCACTAGCATATTTAGTAATAGTGGAAAAATGACTAGGTTTCACCCTTAGGGTATTAAGTAAGCTGATCCGGACTATATATGAATATACGAGTGCAGGCACAGAAACTAGGTACCATTCTTTTTACAATCTTATGTTCATATATCGTGTAGGCTTCTTTCTCCATAGGCATCTGAAACTCTGTGAATAGTGAGGGAAAGATATCTTTGAGAGTTAATTCTTTTCCAAGAAATCTTTCATTTCCTTTCAAATAAAGATTGACTTTAGGGAATTCTTGTCTCCAATCTGTGTAATCACAAAAGCATTCAAATTTAAATAATTTATTTAAAATACAATAGCACAGACTAATTTCAATGTATGTGTTAAATCCTAGATCATATATATAACAGACAGTTCATCCCTGTGTTAAAATCGGTAGCACTTTGAAGAGAACAACCGCCAGGATCACCACCTGTCGTCATAAACGAAAACGAGATGGCAGTACAGTCGCTAATGCAATTCATTTGGGAATTATAACATGATTCCTTATGTAACAACTAGATGGCAGCATAGTAAACCTGACAAAAGTTGTTGGCAAGGGTCCAAGAGACCTGGTACTTTTAATAAAAACATCTCAAAAAAAAAAAAAAAAAAGTTGTTACTGTCAAAGCATATAAAGCCGAGCAATCTGGGTATATATCGTCATGTGAATGCAAGAACGGTAACTCGAAATTTGAGTTTTTTTATCTCTGTTAGTGCATAGCAAAAATCGCACAGAATGCAGTCCAAGAACTAGGTAACTGATCGAACAATACCAGCAACATCTATTTCCAATGTAACAAGTAGGTAAAAGAAAACGAGACATATTTCTTAGTGCAATAAATAAGTAAATAGGCAATATCTCAAAAAGGAAAAACTAAATTACCTAGTTCTTGCATTCAGATGATATGATCTAGGGTTGAATACAGTTTATACAAAAATTAAAAATGTAATTTAGGTTTACCTGTAAGAAAAATCAGTGATACAGGTTTGAAATAAGATGATTATCGCATATTTGAAAGAGATAATATTCTGATAGAAACTGCGGTAAACCTCAAATTTATGGTACATAATTATGATCACAAGCAAACTGGTTTGGCGCTGTTATTTGTCTAGGGAAAAAACACCAAAGTGTTTACCAACGGGTATAAGTAGGTATGTCGGTACCGTAAAGTCTAAGTTTACCAAAACTGCTATATGTAGTAACTGAAGGTCATAATTGAGGACCGTTTTTGCAAAACTTGCTAACTGCAAAATTGAGATTTTGATGGATTCGTTAACATAAGGCAAGCCTCTACATGATGTTCAAAGCGTCTTAGTAAAATTGGGTTATTTCTCTTCATTGTAGTGTGTCAAAGTGTGATCGTTTTTTCAAAACTTGCTTTCTGCTATAAGTGAGAGATACAGCAAAACTTGCTTTCTATGGTGTTTTGTCTGTACTGTAAAATTTAGTTTTTCCAGTTAGCAAGTTTTGCAAAAATGGTCCTCAATTCATATTCATTTTCATTAGGAAATCGTGCTCATTTTAACCCTCCTACTACCAGGTTTCTTTTTTTACATTGAGTACCGCTGGGGTCATATAGACCCCAAGTAATTTACATGAGATATATCGGTAGTAATGCAATTGTTTTAATGAACTAGCATAAAATCATACATGTTTACCTTGAAAACAGAGCAGCTATGTATATAAACATTTTTACACTTTTACATTTTACACTTTGCCATCCTTCCGCCCTCATCTTATATGTCCTTATATTTGAAACAAAACAACTCGGGTTGTTGTTTTCAGACGAAAGATGGACATTTTATGGACTTTTCTGGAGGCTTTCTGTCCACAGAACGTTCACATAAGTGGCATCGTCCACGTTTTGCCCCACTTTGCACTTGTGCTGAAAGAGGAGGAGGAGGAACTTTGGTGCGCCTACTTCTGTTCTTCTGTACTAAAGATGTTCCCAGCTCAAGAAGAAATTCTCAACTTCTATAACTGTAGCCTAGTTGGTTTTTTTCTTCCAGTCAGGATTTAACTCCAGCCAAATTATAAACGCATTGAGCGCACTAATATCCAAAATATTATAAAAATAACCATGGGCCACCTCCTTGTCATACGTTTTGTAGTGTATGTCCTGACTAATTTGTCCACTGTGTCTACACCTGACTTTGTTGCGTTATAGTCTAGTACCATAATAGGTTTTTCTTTTTCATCTTCAGCTATTTCCTTTTTGAAATGCATAGTGCTCAGCAGGGTCACTACTTTACTCTTTTTTGGGAAATAGGAAACTATCGTAGCGGATTCCTGGTATCCGAAGAGACTTGAAGCTGCTTTCCTTCCCTTTGCTATGACAAATTGTGCGGGTAGTTCACGGCGATTCTTTCTTATTGTTCCTAACAGAGTCATCTGTTTTCTTTTTAATTCCTTTGCCATGTCCAAACTTGTGAAGAAATTATCTGTTGTGATGTTTCTACCACTCAAGAATAAATTTTGAGTTAAGTCCAAAACTACTCTTTTTTCCCCTGATTCGATTCTCTAGGTTCGTCTTCGCCCCTTCCTGTGTACATTTGCAGGTTTGTGACGTAGTAATTAGTGCTGTCACAAGCAGCCCATACTTTGATGCCATATTTTCCGGATTTTGAGGGGATATACTGCCGAAAAGGACACCTGCCCCTGAAAGTTACCAGTTCTTCATCAACTGTAATATGATCGGCCATGCTCTGTGTTCCATAAATTCACTATGCCCTCATTGTGACCTTTGTACAATCCTGCGAGTATAAGCAGGCCAAGAAAGGACTCAAATTCTTCTCTATCAAGATCTATCCATTTGTTACTGTAAGTAATGTTACCTTCTTTGTTGGTCCACTTCGAAATATTCTGCAAAATGCTGGGCTTCATAAATAATTCAAAAGCTGACTGTACAGTGTTTACATTCCTCAGACTATGCCGCGTTGGACCTGGAGCCGTCTTCATTACGTTTCGTGCTGGCTGCCTCCCTTGATGCAATCTAACAGGAGTTTTATCCCATACTTCGTTTCCATTTCTGGACCTCGAAACAACAGCATTACTATTCCAGATATTTACTTAGTGATTATCTATTATTATAAAAGGTAAAGTAAATCCGTGGCGCTACAGCCCATGAAGGGCTGCTGGCCTCACGTTCACATGTCGAAGCAGAGGTGGACGATCATCCAACCAGAATGGAGGTATTGTATGGTTAGCACGATGATCCCTCCAGCCGTTAGAGCTGGTTTGCGAAACCGGATTTTCGCTACTTTTCTTAGCTCCCCAAGTGCATCAAGAGGCTGGGTGGACACTGGTCCCATACACTGGGCGAAATTTCATGAGAAAATTTCTTTCCCCATGAGGATTGGAAGCAGCGCACATTCCGTAACGCGAGTACTAGGGAGAATGCCTTAGACTACGACGCTACGGCGCGGAACATCTATTATTATTGCTGCTGTTTTTTGTTGTAATAAATAATTGGTAGGTGAAATATACTTACTTGAAAACATTCAAATTTGAGATGTTAGAAACTTCAGGAACAGTAGTTTCTAAATCTCCATCATCATCGTCATCATCCTCATCAGAATTTTTAGCCGATTGACAGTCTTCTGTTGTAATAGTATCAATCTCTCCATCGTCATCAGATTTTTCTTCATTATATACATGTTCCTCAATATATTCCTCTTCCTCATTATCTTCTTCATTCACAATTACGCCTATTTCTGAACTAGTCAAATGTCTTGCACTCATCTTGTAATTCTAAATCACACTGAGGCAAAACACTAATAAAAACTTAGGCAACAAACCTTAACAATGGGTAAAATATAATATTTCATTGTTACACGTGTTCCACATAACCGATGTTCAAAGTGACGGTCAGCATTTCTGCTTTCATAATGATACATTCAAAGAAAAAAGCCAATTTTTTATGGGGTCATATAGACCCCAATGGTACTCAGTGAAGAAACAATGAATATTTTTCAATGTGTTGAAAATATAAAAATGAATGAAACATCATTGGATACAGTTGACTCAAAGAGATAAAGTCATAAATTTTGAAAATTATAGTTTTAAAAATGGCGGAGATTTTTCTTTCAAAAGAGCTACTGGGGTCATATTGACCCCATTGGTACTAGGAGGGTTAAATCTTGCATCCGTTACAGTGAAGAAATAAAATGAATGCAGGCGAACCTTATACTAAAAGAAACTATTTTGCCTGTTTAGGTCGCAGTATTGGAACTGTCATAACATCCCCCCACTTAAATTTTATTCAATTGAACTATTTTGCTGTTCATCTTCATTTATTATTAGCGATAATATTGTGGACAAATATTAATGAGGACAACCCTGAATTAAATGAGACAAATAGGAAAAGATAGTTTTATTTTGTTGTGTGCCTCTTCTAGATTATCACATCATACTAATGTTAATAACGCAGAGTCTTGTATCAACCATTAAATGTTGTGTATAAAAACAAAACAGAAATGTATGGTACCAAAATAAACCTGTTTCTTGATTCTCGCTGAATTCATACATTATGTACTATTAATAAAATAAACAATTTTGTAATTCTACAAGTCGTGTTTTTATTATTATTGTTGCTTTTACCACGGTAATTCAATAATTCTTCAGCAGTTGCTCCATGTAGGACTTCAAGTCAGTTACATGTACTTGTTCCTGAAATGAAGAAAAACGTAACACTATTTACAGGAATAGTTGAGGACATCAATTTATTATATCATTCAATACGTAATGTGCCACTTTTTTTTTTTCTCGGCTGCCTTTCATTGGAGAAGAACAAAATTGTATACCCTAGACACTAAAATATAATGGACTATATGTTAAAGATAAAATGAAGTCCAATATCACGTTAATAAATAATTATTGATGTTCAACTGATGTCACTATTTTACCCACTCCTTATAATCCAAAAAGATGGAGAAAGTAACAATGATTCAGGAACATACAGGCCAGACAGGCTTAAGGATCGGAAAAAGTCAAATTTTAGGTTTTTTTTTTTTTTTTAAGGGATAAACTAAAACTAGTTCAATATCGTCACATTTTATATAAAATATGAACATTTGAAAGTACTTTAATGGTGCCTAAAAACAGGGGCGTATTTTGTGGGCTACCGGGGCTACCGGTGGTAGCCCAAGGAAATTACAAAAGAAAAAGTTTATAATATAACATAATGTAATAATTTTGTATTATTAGTTTTACCATAGTAATTAAAATTAAAGTAATTGTTAGATATATTTTGTGTAATAATAGGGTCAGCGGTAGCCCAAACCCTTTAACCAGTATACGCCCCTGCCTAAAAATGCCTATTTTGCCCATTAAGACCTATTTTTAATGTTTTTAAAGCCTAAAATTGCCTTTTTCTATTTGTTACGTAGCTATATATTTTTAAATTTTCGTGTAGCAGTGATAGAAAAAGTTTTGAATGTCATGGGGTGGGTATGGTTCAAATATCCTGTAATAGTTTGATTGTAGCAATGAAGAAATTCCTGAAAGGTGTCTGGTTTTGTTCAGCACTTGAGCAAACAGTAGGAATCTGATGAATCAGAAGGATGTAGTTCTCCCTAAAGAAGTCAGCATGGCAAATATTGCTAGATTTAAATATCCATCCATTGCTTTGGTATCATTGGCAAGAATTTTTTTCGCTTATAAAATGGTTCTGTCTACGAAATGGCAAAGTTTCACAATAGAAAATTAGAAAAAAAAACGTTGCTATGTATTGCAATGCCAATTATGAATAATGTGTTAATTGTAAATTCACTGGTAAATTAATTAATTTAATTGTAATATGGTTACTTATGTATTAGCAGCCTTAGAGCAATGAGGCCGATGAATTCATGAAAAATTACGTACCAGTATTCATAATTTAAGACTTAACAAAAATAAAGTTTCCAATCACAATATATTTTTTTTTCTGTTTTTTGGTCACTGTACATATACTGTGATGCTTAATAATCACTGATTAATTAAATTTTTATAGTTACTGTAGTTTGTGTGGATAGAAATTACATTTTAGCTGCATAAAATAGTATTTTTAGCTGCTTGAAATTCTGTTTTTAGCTGCCTATTTTGATAAACTCAGGACCTATTTTAGGTGCCTAAAAATCCGAGGTCTAGTTATGACAAAATAAAATTTAGTTATATTTTCACGTTGCTTAGCAACCAACTCCCCTTCATGATAAAGCTGGTCCTTACTTTCAATGTAGTGTCTCGACTTCGCAAGCCAATGATGCCATTCTTCAGAGTTGCATCATTAAGAACTATGGTATAAGGGATGCCCAACTCATCATTGCGAGCAAACTGCGCTTCCAGAGACTTCTTGGCCACATCTGGCAGCAACAAGGTAGAAACTCCAGCAATTCTGAGCTGCTTCGTCAGATACAGAGACAACTGACTCAGCTCCTCCCCTGTTGACGCACCTACGCAGACAGTGGCAAATAAAACTCACACTGTAATGCAGAATTTAGCTTTCCCCGGAATTCCAAAGAATACTAGTGGCTTGTGCAGCAAATGCTGCTGCAAACTAAGTTCGTTAGACGTTCAAATAAACATTTTTCAGATTTATTATCAATGAAGAATACTTGTCTTTCTGATAGTTATTTGCTTCCATAATAATGAAACATACTCCCTCTGAATGGATTTTTTTTAGGCCAAATACATTTTCTTGAACCTATCCAACTTCAGTTTTTGAGTTTCAACGCGAAAACGCAAGTATCAATATCAGGACGATAGCAGTAGCTATTTCAGATCATTGTGGATTGTAGGCAAAAGTTAAAAAATGTAAGGTTTGCTAAGCTTTCGAACAATAGCATTTTCGTATAGCTGCTGCATGTAGAACTTGAAATGTAGAGCGTAAAATCATTTTATCCTACTAAGAGATCTTGCTGAAATGATCTGGAGATTACAAAATTTTCTAGGCCTCTTATTTTATCAGTAAGTAATACCTTTTTATCTTTCCTTAGGAACTGTAATTTTTGCGCTCTTTCGAGCCAATACTGAAGACAATGACACTTATCAATATCTACACTACACCGCCATTAAGTATATGGAAAAAGACCCAACCCCACTGGGGAAATAAATATAAAAATATTTAATTTTTAATAACAATATTATTATCTTACTTAAGTTTTGTAGTTATAGCAGCCACTCAGTAAATTATAGAAATGAAGATCTAAATTAAGATATTCTCTACATTACTTACATACCTAACCTCAAAACGTTTCACTTTCATGTTATCAATATAGCATCAATATTATGTACAATTAATGAAAAATAGACGTATCATGATATTAACTATAATAATATTTAATTTCTAATGGTAACAATGTCAACAAACCACCTCAAGTTTCGTAGATTTGAATATCCAATACACAGCTGTACTCAGAAAATTATTGTACACTGTAGAATCAGTTTTTAATAAATTGAATTGAGCTCTAAATATGTCGGCAATCCTGCAAGTCATGGCCTTCGTGTAATAGCCTATTGTTTATTGTAGTGTGTGTTTTGTTCTGAAATTCAATCAAGTCGGCCATGATTCGATAAAATTAGTTCTCAAAACTGACAACAGATGGATTTTGGAAAATAGGAAAATTATGTAGGAAAATTGAAATTTCACTGAAAACTACTACTTTTCCGAAAAACTTTGGGTTCCAAGCTTCAAAATGAGGGGTCATTTATTAAAATCCGTTCAGCCGTTTTCCCGTAATTTCCATTACCAGTTCAAATTATATATATAGATTATGAAGACGTACTTGATGCAGATGCTGAAAAACTCGCTTTATATGGTGCCAACTTGCGATGAAATCTCATTACATTACGTGGTACTCCCAAGAACAGAGGTTCATCATAAGCATCACATAGATATGTAAGGACAGTACTCTCCAGAGTGACAGTACTTTCAATTACGTGAGGTATCACCTTTTTACGGCCATCCCTAACCTGTAACAGCACAATCACATGAGAAAAATAAGCTTAGATTACAAGAGAAAGGTCGTCCTCGATGTCTGTGGTTACACATGCTGGTCCCTGAATCCGAGATCCGCGAGTTTGAGCTAAAGTAGGGTAATCAGACGTTCCGTTTTTAATGGAATTGTCCCTTTTTCAGCCTCTTGTCCCCTGTCCCAAGAAAAGTATGCTTGGGATGCCAAATGCTCTGTTTTTTTTTTTAAATTGCATCCCGTTGCGTTATTGTTAAAATATTCTTTTTAATGTTTCCATCAGATGTCACCAAAATGAATTCAATAAAGACCAAGTTAATCACAAAATGTCATTTCAAAAATGTGTCTTGCATGGACTTGCATAGTTTCTTGGAGCAAAGGCTAACGCTTATAGAGAAAATTCACTCATCAAAGAATTACGATGCTGATTATACAGTTGATCTTCGTGGAGAATGTTAAAATAGTTACAAGTTAATATTAGGCAAAAAATTTTGTTATGAAACAAAACCAATGGACGAACTTGCTTTCTTCGTATGAGAAGTGTCACCAAAAGTATATCTCCATCTCTGTCCATGTTCACTGGAAGACTGAAAAATTCTCTGCAAAGTGGGGTCCGCGGATTTCTGGAGTTACTCGAATCTCATTCTGGGGTTCTATGAATATTCTGAATAGGGACAAATTTTTCTTTCTTCAGAAGGATTTTTTTTTATGTACCAGTAGCAATAATGTAGGAAGGAAAACTTGCAAAAATATACTTAATACAAGAATATTGTACAAAGAATGTATTGAAAGTAGAGCATAGTTTTGCTTTCTATTTTTTTAATATTGTGGCACCATGTTGAAAGACCTGGCATGCGTCCGGCAGAAGGGAGGGCGCGCGGGAAGGCAAGCATGAGGAGAGAAGAGAGAAAGCTGCGAGACGCTAGCAGCTGGTTCTGGAAAGCGACGCGAACCAATCGTATGGAAGCTACTCGATGCAGTACATTCTAGAACTATGATTTAGTAATAAATAGAAGGGGCAAGAGAGCCAGAGCCAGTTTAGTTTGTGAATCAGCAGCATCCAGGAGTCTTGGGTTCGTCGAGCCATGAGCTGAGTAACTGTGGCAGCATCCAGGCAGAAGCAACGCGTCTGGGAGTCTTGGGTTCGACACGTGAGTGAACTTGAGTAACGGTGGCAGCGTCCAGGTGGAAGCAACGCGTCCGGGAGTCTTGGGTTCGACACTTGAGTAACTGTGGCAGCGTCCAGGCAGAAGCAACACGTCCGAGAGTCGTGGGTTCGGCGTGCAATGAACTTTATCTGAAAGTCTTGAGTTCGAAGTTCAGTGGACTGTCCCTGGAAGTCTAGGGTTCGATATACTGTGAATGAGCTAGAAGAACTAGCCAAGGCAAACAACTGTGAACTGAGAACTGACAGTTTTGTTTTGTAAATAGTGCTTTGTGAACATTAGTTGAGATTAGGAGTACATTGTTGCTCTTCTCAATAATCCAAGTGAATTGTCATTGTCGTCTGTGGAGTGCAATAACGAATACTGTGTTGCTGTGTGGAGTGGAATACCCATTGTTGACGGGAGTGTTTAAATTCATAAATAGAAAGCCATTATTGTTGTGAATAAAAGTAACATTATTGTTGAAATAAAAGTCACAATATCAATTCTGTTGTAACATATTAATGAAGGCCATCTAATTTTTTCAGGACAGTATTATAATTATTTTTTACGCGTTAGTTCAAATATTTCGTTAATATTAATTCTATTTTGGAAATTATAACAAATACCTCCACTCATATTCACTTAATAGTCATTCTTCCCTATTATTTTTACTTTCCAGTACAAGAAAAAAAACAATCAGCTATTCATTTAACGCACTTAAAACAGCTGTTAATTTAAGTTCCCATGCTTTGTAGCTTGAATTCAAGTTATCAAGTAACGTTCATACTCTTCAAGTTGTTTCAAGTGTCTTTTCAAGTCAAGTAAAAAGTAGGAAGGGATTCAACTTCACTCGAAACTTGAATTCAAGCTGCTACTTGACTTGAACCCAACTTGAAACATAGTTCACACTTTTAAAACTCGTCGAATCAAGTGACTTGAATTCAAGTTACTTGAAAAGTGTAAACGAGGCTTTATGTAAACAGAAAAGTCATCAACTGGAGTCATAACAGGTATAAGTAAACCTGATACATGAAACAGAAGAAAAGAAAACAGAAGCCTGTCTTTTATTTTCGCATGTCCAATTTTTTTATGCTCTATATACGAGTAAATTTTTGAAGTTACAGGAAAAATACTTTCTGATTCCTCTCATATTAAAATGTCAATACCTACTGATACAGCACATATAATAAACATGAATATCTCTTGAATTATTTATAAGAAATTTACTCCTATTGTCGTCAAAACAAGTTCACCTATCCGTGCTATATGAAACATATTACCTCAAACAATTCTTTTTCTGTAGTTTCAATATTCTCAAAGGGTTTAGATCCAATGTACTGAATTGTTTCCACAGTTTCTGAGCCCCATGGGAAGTCAGCTTTGATTTCCACAAGTTGGCCGTCCTGTCCATTGTGTATATCTGTCAGTGAAAATCTCCCAGGAAAGGCTGAAAACTGAAACTAGTGTTAACAAACAGAATTGCTCCATATATCTTGTATATACTATGTATATATCATAACTCTAAAGTTGCATTTTATTAGAGCTGACGTCAACTGGGAAGGAAGTTGCCTGCTATACTCAGCGCATTTCGAACTGGCAGATCAAGTTCAAACAATGGACTCTATTTGCCACGTGTGCTTACCCCCATTCCTGGACCATTCTCCTCAACTAAAGTCAGCTGGCACAGCCAGGATTACCAGTGCTTCAGTTCACAGTTCAGTTCAATGATTCGTGCGTGGTTTGTACGTGACTTTGATTCACCAGTTCGAAATGCACTGAGTATAGCATTTGTGTCGAGAAAGACAGATAAAGAAAGCATAATGAGCATAATTTGTGTCGTGGCCATTTAGTGTCGCCGGTAAATAAGCAGTGTTCCCTCTGCTTGTAGGTTAGGGAAGGTTTCCAAAAGCTAAGGAAATGCTAATCTTAAGAGAAAAGCGAAGATCGGTGGAGTTCTTCAGTGTGGATAAACACGACACTTTGAGAGAGAATCCTATATAAATTATAAATTTTCGTTGAAGGCAGTCGGGCTTAGAGTTTTACATTACCATCCTGACCATCATGGTCTAGTGGTCAGAGCTTCTGGCTATAGTTCATGAGGTCCCGGGTTCGAGCACAGGAATTTTTCCTTAAAGGGGATTGTTCCTGTGTTCGTCCATGGTCTGGAATTTAGGTTAAGTTTAGATTTAAGACCTCTCCTGGCACCACATTATCATAATCATCCTATCACATCATCGGGGTAATGTAACTCCGCCTTCCAGGCGCCCCAACCTCAGAAGTGGGTTACAACTAAGCCACGGCCAGGAGAGAAGACCAGAAATGTCGAAAAGACAACCTGGTGGCATTGGATAAAAAAAAAATATCTTGTATGTCCAGAGTGTATCATCTTGCCTTTTACACCTACACAACTTATTATATTATAATTAATTGATTAACTAGCAGACTTACTCGTGTTAATTATGTAAGATTTGTGCAGCTTACAGCTGTTTCAGTGCTTCACGCACCATCCTCAGAGCCTACTAGATCTTGGCTCATCTGAACTTCTCTGCCTGTTATGTGGGTGTATTTGATTGTTGAAAGGTGTTGAAGAGTGGAGTCAAATAGTGTGTGTGTACTGAAATTGATCTCAACACACAGATCAATTTCAGTACACACACACTATTTGACTCCACTCTTCAACACCTTTCAACAATCAAACACACCCACATAACAGGCAGAGAAGTTCGAGATGACGCCGAGATCTAGTAGGCTCTGAGGATGGTGCGTGAAGTGAAACAGCTGTAAGCTGCAGAAATCTTACATAATTAACACGAGTAAGTCCGCTAGTTAATCAATTAATTATATTCAAGTGTTAAAAGTAGTGTAAGCAAGATTCAAAATGTATTATATTATCATCTACAATTCATAATCCTGTACATGCCTTTATCTTTTATCATTTTACGTGATAATATAGCTTCTGTTTTATAGTTTGAAAGCATATTTTATTAATTCGTATGTCATTATCTGAACATTTAAATTTACAGCTGTATTAGGAATTCCTAATTGAGATTCATCTCAAATTGAACTGCTCTGTTTATGTTTCATGTACCTGGACGAACTGAATGAAGAGGAATCAATAAACCAACATGTTGATGCTTTATGTTAAATTACAAAATTACGTATCGTAATATTATTATAGAATACAAACAGGCCATTTGTGGAATGTTTCGTATTCATACTGTAACAATGTATTACAATTTTCTTATTCATGTACTGGTACTGACAATACAATGAACATAATATAATTCCTGAGGCTAATAAACTAAAAATAAAACTAAACCTATTCGTACATTATAAGCAGTTCTAATATAATAATTTTTCTATTAAAGAAAATCGATATTTTAAAGTTACACAAACGCTGAAAAATGCTTGGAGCTTATAATCAGATTCTAATGACATTCCTTTCTTTCAAATAAGAAACAGCATTGTTATTTTATTTTTGTTAAGATTATTTATATGCGTTTTAACATCTATAGTCAAATTGCATCTTTGGGATACCAGTAGGCCGTGAACTATTGTTGTGACTCTGTTCCTATTACCATGTGTTATAGATGACTTGTGTTCATGTAACTGATTTAGATCATGTTTATGATAATAATAATCATCTATGGTGCTACAGTCCGTGAAGGGCCTAGACCGACCAGCCAGCTGCTGGCCTCACGCCACATGCCGAAGCAGAGGTGGACGATCATCCAACCAGAATGGAGGTATTGTGTGGTTAGCACGATGATCCCCCCAGCCGTTATACCTGGCATTTGCAACAGGATTTCGCTACCTATTGTAGCTCCCCAAGTGCATCACGATGCTGGGTGGGCACCGGTCCCATACACTGGCCGAAATTTCATGAGAAAATTTCTTCCCCCATGAGGACTTGAACCAGCGCACATTCCGTAACATGATATTGGTGACTAAGTCTGTGATGAATCATGGTACTTAAATTTCAAATCCAGCATTTGCCTTTGTGACTGAGGGAAACCATGAAAAACCTCAATCAGATTGGCCAGCCACAGGGTTTGAATCTGGGACTTCCAGAATGTGATTATCAAACGTTACTATCTGAGTCAACGTGCTTGTTAGCACTGTTATTATACGAATTCGCAATTGAAAACGTTTTTAGGTGTTATGGAAAGAAGTATAAAAAAGAAAAGAACAATTCACTTTATTGCATCTCGAAAATTTCACGGAATCCTAATTTTACCAGGAATACTAAACAAGTATTTTCGTGAAAATCTCGAAATGTATTTTTTGCAGCAATATAATACTTTCTATTTGCATTTTATATGAGAAAGTGAAAAAAAAAAAAAAAAAAACGAAGAAGGCACAAACAAGAAATCGATTTTTCTAATACCTTTCTCCACCACATTTTTCGTTGTCTCTGCCACTGATAAAAACGTTGCAAAGCACTACCAGGACGAGCAAATATACACGCCCAGAGCATGGTGTGCTTGCGAGGCTGGAAGTACCTAGCCTCTTCCTGAGATGATACACTATCCACATCTCTGTTATTCAGTCTTGTCTCAGCTATTCCGAATGGCAATTGAGAGCTACTGAGCTTCTTCACATAATCAAACGGCTCACTCAAGTCTAAAACAAAATTAGTTCAAAAAGTATTTTAAAAACTGAACATAATTCCCTAAATTAACTAAATTACACACTAAAACTCAATAAAGATCTTTTCGATGAAGAGTAATGTCATCTCGAATTGGCTTTTTTAGATAGGGGAGAGTTGGGTAGTATCGGACATCGGGTAATATCGGATAGTGTTTCTTTCATCTACCATCAGATCGTAATACCTGAATGACATGGTTACGTTTCTGTATGCGACATCACAGAAACGTAACCATGTCATTCAGGTACTATCATCTGGTGGTAGATGAAAGAAACTCACTGTCCGATATTACCCGATGTCTGATACTACCCTACTCTCCCCTAAAAATGTTGTCACAATTTTCGTGCACACACACAGCAGACTACAATTATTTTATAAAAATTAACAAAAGCAAAGATAATTAAATAACGCATTAAGCCAATAAACTAAAGCAATACTGAGGCGTCATTTAGGGGACAGCGGGAAAATGTATGCTCCCCCCCCCCCTCAGTTTAAAATCGACAAAAATATATAGACTTATTAATTAAATGATACTATTAAAGAAAAAAAACTGAGAACTGTACATTCAATAACAAAATATTCCACTTTCATAAATGCTTCAGAAAAATAAAAGACGAGTTTAATGACTTTGTTCAAATGAAACTAAGGTGTTACTCTTTGCTACATTAGTGGCTGTTTGTTACCTATTGTAAATATAAGTACTTTTTTTTGGTTAGTATCTGAAATTAAAATTTCTTTATCAATAAAATTGTGTCTGTTCATTTGTTCGCACCAAAGTTATATTAAAAAATCAAACTCAAAACATAAGAAATTATTTAGGGTAAAATTAAAGAAGTGACTAATTTCTCATGTCTTCTATTCTGTAGGTGAATTTATGACATTCAACAACACTGCATGAATAGTATTTCTGTCTTGTATTAAGTATAGATATTAACCCCTTGTGTTGTATTAGTATATGAAGAGTCCACTGCAAGAATGATGGATGTCATTTGGAATACATTTTGCAGGAGAAGCAATTGAAAGTTTGAAATGCTTAGCGCTCAAAGCTTAATTGTGATTTTCCGATCATTACTGGACAATGACTATCAGTGTTAATGCCATATAACTCTCTATACAGGGTGTTTCAAAAATACGGGGCATAATTTCAGGTATGTATTTCCCACATGTAGACAATCAAAATAGTTCATTACAACATGTGTCCGGAAATGCTTCATTTCGAGTTATGGCCTTCACAAAATTGAAATTCACCAGAACGTTTTTCTTTCCACAGGTCGTTGCCGTCAAAGGAGACATTAAGAGGGCACTCTGACAGTTCATTCCAAGGCGAAGGTTACATTCAGTGTTGTGTAGGGTTAGACTGTGCGACATGTATTCAAATCAAGAGCTGGCAGAGATACACTTCATGTACAGTAAGGCGGATGGCAATGCTGCGCTGGCTCGTCGTTTGTACCAGGAGAGGTACCGACAGCGACAATGTCCAGATTACTTGTGGGGCCATTTAAAATCATTGGTTTATTCGTCTCCGGTGTCTGATTTGGAATCCCTTCGGAATCGAATTGTGGCATGTTCTGAGGACATACGCAATACTCCTGGAGTTTGGGATCGTGTTCGCAGGTCAATGAGACATCGATGTGAGGTCTGTATTCAAGCAGGAGGTGGACATTTTGAACATCTTCTGTAATGACAACGACCTGCAGAAAGAAAAACGTTCCGGTGAATTTCAATGTTGTGAAGGCCATAACTCGGAAATGAAGCATTTCTGGACACATGTTGTAATGAACTATTTTGATTGTCTACATGTGGGAAATACATACCTGAAATTATGCCCCGTATTTTTTAAACACCCTGTATATGTCTTAAGCTATGCATTGACAGTCTTGGTTCATTTTCGACAAGAAAGTGACATCCATCATTCTTACAGTGGACTCTTCATATTTTAAAACTCTTCTGTGTATATATGTACCGAAGTACATATGATATTTTCGTGCAGATATTCTGCGTCATCATATGATGAAAGATGAGTGGAACGGAGAAAAATTCTCTCTCGTACAGGGATTTGAACCTGGGTTTTCAGCTTTACGTGCTGATGCTCTATCCACTAAGCCACACCGGATTCCCATCCCGATGTCGGATTGAATCCTCTCAGTTTAAGTTTCACCTCTTGGGTTCCCTCTAGTGGCTTACCCTCATGCACTGCGTCATAGATGTATGACAGTGGCACAATGCATGAGGGCAGACCACTAGAGGGAACCCAAGAGGTGGAACTTAAACTGAGGAGATTCGATCCGACATCGGGATGGGAATCCAATGTGGCTTAGTGGACAGAGCGTCAGCACGTAGAGCTGAAAACCCGGGTTCAAATTCCAATGCCGGAGATAATTTTTCTCCATTCCACTCATCTTTCATCTTCTGTATATGGTTTAACTAGACTGTAATTATAATGAAGATTTTGTAGTACTATAAACATTCTTGACGTGTTCCATATTCTAGCTGTGAAGTGATGTATGAATACAATGGAATGTAAATAAATACAATACAATACAACAGCAAGTAAAGGGTGCGTCAGAAAGAACGGATGTATTTCAAACTATCGATACGCAGCGAGGGGAGGGATATAGTGAGGGGGACCACGACTGTTGGGTCAGCCAGAGAATGCAGTTTTAGTTGAGAACATGGTGCTGGTCTGACGTACAACGTGCTTTCATCGTAGAGATATTTTTGAAAAATGAAGAGTCTGTGATCGCCACTCAGGACTCATTTCGACATCGGACGTCACGCTAGGATTCCAACTCGGAATACAATTTTGCGGTGGGTGGCTTCATTTCGTATCACAGGTTCAACATTAAAGAAAAAATCACCTGAATGAACACGGAGCGCGTGTACACCTGCAAATGTGGAGACAGACACTAGGTTTTCCAGCCACCTCAAAGATCAGCCCGCAAACATGCTATTGCACTGAGATTGTCCGAGGCTACGGTAAGATCTCGCGCCCTGCGACTTCTTTCTTTGGGACCATTTGAAGGCGTAAGTTTGTAAACATCGATCACGTATACTGGGTGAACTGAAGACGGCGATTCGTGAAGAAATCGTGGCAATTGCACCAGCTATGACTGTGAAAGTGATGGCGAACTTCAGAAAAAGCCTCGATGCCTGTATTGAAAGCCAAGGACATCATATGGATTATGTTGTTTTCCATAAATAAACTGCATGTATTGGTGAATATGTTGATAACAATAAATTTTTGATTTGACGAATCTTTACAATTTTCTTGCCATGTGAAATCCATCCGTTCTTTCTGACGCACCCTGTATATGTAGCTAAATTACGTGTGGTGTAAATAGGCTAAGAAGGTGAAATTAGGTCTGTGTGTGGAAACCGGAAATGTGCTGTAAAGTTAGGTAAACTTGAACATAAAACCAATCAAAATAAATTCATCTTGTAGTGTAGGCTTTCACGGCCGGAGTCTATAGATCTAGATTCATTTTCCGGGCTGAGAGGCCGTGGTCTATTGGTTGGTTTTATAGCAGACGTTTCGTCTGCAACTGCAGCAGACATCTTCAGGTACGCTTCAGGTATGCCGAGAAGAGTTTTGCGACCTCAGGATACCACTCCACTGAAGATGTCTGCCGCAGTTGCAGACGAAACGTCTGGTATAAAACCAACCAATAGACCACGGCCTCTCAGCCCGGAAAATGAATCTAGATCTATAAAAATAAATTCAGTTCAAAAAATGTTTAGTGCAGCTGATATCATGTTTTTTTTTTCTTAACGAACACGTTTACCCCAGTTTATGATATGGAAAGTAGTTAATTTCAGAGCAAATTAAGAGGAAGTACGCCATGCAATATACCTAAAAAATCTTGTTCTATCCCCAAAGCAAAACTTGAAATGATGCTCTTGAAATGGAATGGAATTTACAGGAGGAAGGGGGGGGGGAAGGGCAGTGTGGACCTGTTACTATCTGTTGCACCAACCCTCAAGCTAGACACATTCCCAAACCCACACCAGCTGACTACACTAAGGTTCACTGCGTATCCAGGTTTCGAGCTCTAGTCCCTAGGCTAGTTTCGAGCTCTAGTCCCTAGGCTAGCCCACTCCATCCATTGCTAGCAGGCGATCAGGGAATGCTATGGAATGATGACGAAACAGAGAAATGGTGATTGAATTATGTAGACTCCTAATATGGGGAAAAACGGGGGGGGGGGAACCTCGAGAAAAACCCCAACTGCAACCTTGTTCCTATTGATTTTTCAATGAAAAACTCCAGACCTAACTGAGACTCGAACCCGGGCCGCTTATGTGACAGGCTGGAGATCTGACCACTCAGCCACCACAGGGGTCCTAAATGACGTTCTATAAGTTTTTTTATTTTAGTTGGTTATTTAACGACCCTGTATCAACTACTAGGTTATTTAGCGTCGATGAGATTGGTGATAGCGAGATGATATTTGGCAAGATGGGGCCGAGAATTCGCCATTGATTACCTTGCATTCACATTACGGTTGGGGAAAACCTCGGGAAAAACCCAACCAGGTAATCAGCCCAAGCGGGGATCGAACCTGCGCCCGAACGTTCTTGAAGTAATATCACTATATATATAGACAAAATTAAAACAATTACCACTTTTGGTAGGCTACTCTTCCCATGCACAAAATAGTACATTATGCAACGAGCCTATAATGGTGGTAATTAAGACGCGAGTATGTTTATGAAACGAGCGCAAGTTTCATAATTTTCATACGAGTGTCTTAATTACCATTATAGTCAAGTTTCATAGGACTTTTTATGCTCGACCATATTTCTAACTTGAAATTATTCATAAGTATTCATGTTATTCTTATCTGACTGGGGAGCTGAACTGACCTTGTGCAATACCTCGTAAATTGTGAGATGTGCGCAGACGCGAAAGTATTGATTTTTTCCGAGAAACAAATGTCGACATTGACCTTGACATAATCTAGAGAGTAAAATAAACATTAATCTTGATATAACCTTGAAATTGAGTTAGACATTGAAAAACGAGATGATAAATTGAATTTATTTGAATATTATTTACAATTAACGCTAATTATTATAGTAACAGAACTAGTTGTCTTTTGATTGCATATCCGAGAATAATCGATACTTGCGCTTTCATATTGCTACAATGGTATTTTCTGATTGGTGGAACACCTGAACTTTAATGAATAGGTGTAATTTAATGAGGTCCATTAAAGGGCTGTATAATTACTACATTTCGGCATGGTCGAGCATAAAATAATATAAAAGTTTGGTTTCAAAACAATATCACCACATGTTACTCGAACAAAGAAACAAATTTTTCTGTGGTCAACATATAGTGGTAAGTGGCAATGCAGGCCAAAAATAACAGATTCTTTTCTTAATTCTGGATAACGAACATTATATCACGAAGAGATTCATATGAGGTTCGTTCCAACAACAGTCAGGAACCGTCCGTAACTATCATGAGCATGCGCAGTACAGAAAAAGTGTTCCAACACAATCCGAACAAGTCCTGAACCGAACACATGTACTGCAGTCGGGTGTTCCAACAAATTTTTGACACGGGTTCAGAACGGTCAGAAGTAGTCAGCAGATTGAGTACGCGAGACACGCATGCACATAAGCTCACCAACATCTCCTGGATTCTGAAGAAGGACATGATCGATTGTTCACAACAATGAGGTTAAGATCAAAAGTGACAGTGCAGACAAATAATAAAACTAGAGATTTAATGATAATAATTAAGCATCCCATTCTTAGCAAAGATGATCACAGTTATAGCATCTCTGGATTTAGTACATAACAATCAGCAAAAGCATTCCAACAGCTTCCAGTCCAGTTTCAATCCCATAGCAGATGCTCAACCAGCGCATGCTCATATGATGATGCAGGAACCGTATATGAACTGATCCATGAACCGCTTGTTGGAACGAACCTATGATCAACAATAAGTTTTTTAACAACAATTTATTATCACTCAATGATGCCAACTTTTCAATTACTCTTACCTTTGATAATATTTCCACTTTTAGCTTCATTAGAATGGTATGGAAAGATGTTTTCATCTGTATTCATAACCATGCTGAGTAGCCATTCTTGATGAATATTATTCTTCAAGAGCTCTCCAGCAAATCCGAATTTATAATAATCAACCAAAAGTGTAGAATCCTTATTGGAGAGTACAGGACGTACAAAACTTTGTCTTTCACATAATTGTAACACTTTCTGAATTAAATTTGTCATAATGAAAGTGAATTCCAATATAAAATATCCACACAAAAAAAAAATTCAAATAAAAACACATTTGAAGATAATTTTAAAACTACATTTTCACTTCACATAAATTATTTTTGCCTATTACTTTCTTCTTCCCCTTCTAGTAAAGACTGTCTGGGAATAAGTGGAATATTTCCTTGTGGAGCTACGAAATAATCCTCATCTGTGACAGTAGCATTTGCCATTACTTCTTTGCGACAATTACCATCTGTAACTTCGTCATTCCGAAGATAAAGCGTTCTGTAATTATAGAAACGTATACGATATGTAATAATCAAACCTCATACACAATAGACAACGTTTTTAAAGTACATACATACACAGAGTGTTCATTAAGTATGGAATATTGATCATAACTTCTTAAATTTTAATTTCACAAAAAAAAAAGTCTTTATACAAAAGCTGTTGGAGATAAACCATACTATATGATATCAGCATTCGA
Source organism: Periplaneta americana (assembly GCA_025594305.2). Lineage (NCBI taxonomy): Eukaryota > Metazoa > Arthropoda > Insecta > Blattodea > Blattidae > Periplaneta > Periplaneta americana. The sequence continues at coordinate 146,330,727 of JAJSOF020000013.1, forward strand.
AGAAAGTTAGTTATTCAGGTATACAAGGTGTGACAGTGAACTTTATTTTTTTTAATTGCACTCTTACTTACTGGCTTTTAAGGAACCCGTAAGTTCATTGCCGTCCTCACATAAGCCCGCCATTGGTCCCTATCCTGAGCAAGATTAATCCAGTCTCTACCATCATATCCTACCTCCCTCAAATCCATTTTAATATTATCTTCCCCTCTACGTCTCGGCCTCCCTAAAGGTCTTTTTCCCTCCGGCCTCCCAACTAACATTCTATATGCATTTCTGGATTCGCCCATATGTGCTACATGCCCTGCCCATCTCAAACATCTGGATTTTATGTTCCTAATTATTTCAGGTGAAGAATACAATGCGTGCAGTTGTGTTGTGTAACTTTCTCCATTTACCTGTAACTTCATCCCTCTTAGCCCCAAATATTTTCCTAAGAACCTTATTCTCAAACACCCTTAATCTCTGTTCCTCTCTCAAAGTGAGAGTCCAAGTTTCACAACCATACAGAACAATCGGTAATATAACTGTTTTATAAATTCTAACTTTCAGATTTTTTGACAGAAGACTAGATGACAAAAGCTTCTCAACCGAATAATAACAGGCATTTCCCATATTTAGTCTGCGTTTAATTTCCTCCCGAGTGTCATTTATATTTGTTACTGTTGCTCCAAGATATTTAAATTTTTCCACCTCTTCGAAGGATAAATCTCCAATTTTTATAGTTCCATTTCGTACAATATTCTCGTCACGAGACATAATCATATACTTAGTCTTTTCGGGATTTACTTCCAACCCTATCGCTTTACTTGCTTCAACTAGAATTTCCGTGTTTTCCCTAATCGTTTGTGGATTTTCTCCTAACATATTCACGTCATGCGCATAGACAAGAAGCTGATGTAACCCGTTCAATTCCAAACCCTCTGTGTTATCTGTGCACTCTACTTTAAGATTTACATATTCCGAATCTCTATTAAATGTTCCATTTATAGTGTTCTGCCCAAGGGCAGATCTTTCACTGTAAACCCAATATTTTCCAGTCTATTTTCTGCCTTCCTCTTTGTCTCCGCATATGATCTATATATTTTAATGTCGTCTATCATCTGATAATATCTTCTTCTGCCCCAAACTCTTCTCCCATTCTAGATCAACTTGAAATCAGTTATGTTTTTAAAGGTACATCTTCAGATATGCCTTACAATTTGATTCAGTCCATCACTTATGCTTTAAGGAAAAAGATATTATTGTTCTCGAAATGATTTAGATATTTTTACATTGATCCATACTTTTTTGTTATGTTACACCACTGCTACTTAGAAAAGTAACAACGAAAAAATATATTTCTTTACGTAACTAACGGGATTTCTAAGGCAAATATTCTGTGAGACAAGTAACCACAAGTACAAGAGTAATGGCACTCTATTTTAAGAGTTACATATTCCGAATCTCTATTAAACATTCCATTCATAGTGTTCTGCCCAAGGGCAGGTCTTTCACTGTAAACCCAATATTTTCCAGTCTATTTTCTGCCTTCCTCTTTGTCTCCGCATATGATCTATATATTTTAATGTCATCTATCATCTGATATCTTCTTCTGCCCCAAACTCTTCTCCCATTCTAGATCAACTTGAAAGCAGTTACGTTTTTAAAGGTGCAACTACAGATATGCCTTACAATTTGATTCAGTCCATCACTTATGCTTTAAGGAAAAAGATATTATTGTTCTCGAAATGATTTAGATATTTTTACATTGATCCATACTTTTTTGTTATGTTACACCACTGCTACTTAGAAAAGTAACAACGAAAAAATATATTTCTTTACGTAACTAATGGGATTTCTAAGGCAAATATTCTGTGAGACAAGTAACCATGGGGATCCCTAAAATTGGCACTTACATGTAAGTATTCAACAGCAACTTAAAATCAAGGACTTAAGTTTCTATATGAGTTTATCTGATGAACACCAGGACCAAGTCAGGAATCTGCTGAGCCAAGTGGAGTAGTCAACCGAGCAGGAAAGCAGCAACATATAGTCAAAGAGACGGCATGAGTCAGTGGGAACGGAAGCCACAAAGCAAGAATAAGCGAGCTTTACGGGAAATCAAGGGATGGTGCAGATAATTTTCAGAGTAGACGACAAGGAGGGGAGGAGAGATTGTGCTTTCATCACCACAGGGCAGTCTTTTATCGCTGATGAGTAGAATTAAGAGTCAAAAAAGTTACAATCTAAAAAGCTGGTGCATGAGCGGCATAAAATAATAATGTCATAAAATGACACTTGAAATTAACATATAGTAATAATAGTAGTTAGGTGATGTAATGGTGGTAAATCGTGTTTAGTATGATGAAAGTGTGTTTAGAACAATTTGGATATAGAGGTTAGTTAGGAAGTTAAAGAATTGAAAAGCATGAGGAGAAATTTAAAACAGTGGCTAGCTTGGTAAAAAAAAAAGTAAATTTAGAAAATTATGTACGAAAGTTCTGCACTGCACTGAACAAGGAAGCACAACAAAATAAAAACTTCTCCAACTTTACTGGGAAGTGAGAAGCAAAATGGGTTAAATGATCCAAAATTGCGGCCACCCATTTATGCCCACTGGGTGTTAACGACCCAGTGATTATAATTTGTATAAAATATCCCGGTAGTGTTATATTGTGACTTCTATAAATTAGGTTGGTAACTGAGAGTGTTGTCTTGAGTTATAAACATCTGTGTTTGATTAGTGCTGCACCATTCACATTTTATTTGAAACTATCTCTCAGCTTGCGTAATTGACTAGAATTCTGCAGCACACAGCTAATAATTTCTATTTGTTGGCATGGAGTGTGGCTCATTGTCGAGCTTCTGAATACGAATCTAAAACATCAAAATGTAAGTAATACAATATATCCTGATAGCATTGTAACAGTTATAGTAATATAGCAACAATGACAATAGTTTTTTTAGAGTGGGTCGTTAACAACCCAGTGGGAAAATGAGAGGTACCATATTGTCGTTTAGTAATATTTCTGTTTATATGATTCTTTTTCGTTAGTTATAGTTTATTTTTGTTTTGATATACTAGGAAGGGACTGAAAAATCATGAAATAATATCTGAACTTGAAGCAACAGACATGAGGAGCATATCTGGAGAAATTGATGTTTATATTGCACCACCTGTACATGGAGAAAGCGATGGGGATTCTGGAGATGGGGAGTGTAATAATCCAGACTGCTTGACGAGGACATTGTTGGAAGCAGAAGCTGAGGTAAGGTTTTCAAATGAAACAAGAGATGATGAAAATGATTCCCTGAGTCTACATTGGAGGCTATGGTATTGTTGGAAGTAGAAGCTGAGGTAGAGGCTACAACTAAAACAAGAGGGGATAAAAACTATAATCCAAGATCTGTACTGAATACAAAATATATTCCGCAGTGGAAGAAGGGTCAGGCCCTCCCTAATTTTCCACCAGTTTATAATTCTGTCCAGTCGAGTCATCCATTATCACTTTCTAAAGACAGTCATCCAGCTGAATATTTTGATAGTTGTTTCAAATGAGTTTGGCGTGCACCCAGTAGGAACAGCAGATCGGTACTCAGCCAAAGAAAAGAAGAGGATATCCATTACACAATCCACCTCATCAAGAAATACAATAGTTTTATGGGAGGTGTTGATCAGATGGATCAAAACATAGCAGCATACAGAATTGGAATAAGAGGGAAAAACGGTATGTTCCAATTCTTTTGTGGATGTTTGATGTCGCCATGAATAATGCATGGTTAACAGCAAGATCAAAAGGAATTTCCTTGAATAATTTGCCATTCAGACGGACAACTGTAATCACTATGATGCAGAAATATGGAACACCAGTATCTTCACCGGGGCCCAGAAAGCATCTGAATGTGGGAAATAGCCTATGGTCGCAGGTCCAGCACGTCGCAATGCTGGACACTTGCTGGTGGTTGGTCAGCCACGTCGCTGATGCGCTGTCTGCAAAAACAAGACTACTAAAGGCTGTTCCAAACCTTCATGCCCGGCTCCGCTTCATGACAAGTGCGTCAGAGAGTTTCAACATAACATGGTAATTATATGTTTGGATAATATTGAGTCATTTATATTTTACTACACGTATTTTTATGACTAAATGTTATGTGAATATTTACTTGTGCACTGTAAAATTATAAATATTACATGTAAAACATCAATAATATGTTGCTTCAATAACACAAAGAAATAATATTCACAATTACTGTCGTTACATGTAGTAATTTAGATATAAATAAAAAGAAAGAAAAAATGTATATCAGATTTTCCCACTGGGTCGTTAACGACCCACCCTGAAAAAGGGCCTAAATGTAAAGATACATCTGTGTTCGCTCATTTACAATTAAAAATGTATAAAAACAAAAACTATGTGTGACATTCACAACATTTCAGTTCTGAAAGATAATATTAGTGAGTATAGTTACTTTTTTTTTAGTTTATTATAAGTGTTGCTTTAGGTTAAGGAATGGATGATCAAATTAAAGTGAACTGAAAACTCATGTCAAGATTTAGCAAGGTTATTAAAATGATGTGTATTAAGATAAAGTGGATCCCAGTGAGTAAAACCACGTGAAGGTTGAGTGTTAAATAGGTAGCCCTATAACGAATTTTAATTTTTTTTTTAATTAGGAAGGAGAGTTAAAAAAATGTTAGTATAGTGATTTTAAGAAGGATAGACAGTTAAAATTTAAGAACGATATTTTGAAAGAGTAATAATGAACAATATAATATACTGTATAAAAATAGTAGATTGTCACAATGAATTGAAACAATAAAATGCAAAAGGCTAAAGTAGGAAGAGTAAGATGGGACGTAGGAACACCATAATTATAGATAAATTATGTTCGGAAGAATAGAATGCAGGAGTGGAGTTACAATCTTAGACTAGTAATAACAGATGGTGGATATTTAAGATCAGTAAGGAGAAAGAGACTATTTGGAGTTAAATTAATATCAGGATTAGTGGAGTTATTAGTGAAACAGACTGTCGGGATTTCATATTAATTGTAGGAAAATGTAACAGAAAGTTATGGTGGAACCAGTAGGTATACAGAAATGTGTGGTACATCATAACTATTATCACAAGAGTTTATTTCCCACAGGATATAAATACTGACCTATCTTCAAGAACTGATATCATGGGCTCTACTCCAGAAGTGTCAATAACACGAATTTGATCCGCAAATCTTATAGCTTCTTCCAAACGTTCTATTCCCTTTTTATTAGCAAAGTCGACCAGTGATAACCTTTCTAACAGTTCAATAGTTTGCTGATCTATCTTAGTTCGTGGTGGCAATTTGTCTTCATCCACTGGCTTCACAACTGGTTTCGGAGGAACTTTTGAATTCAATAACCTTCTACTCTCTTGTAGCAACCAAACTTTCAACAATGTATCCTTCTTCAATAGCCTGATCATGTCCGCCAAAATGAAGGTTTATCTAAAAAGGAAAGCATCAGATAAATTATTTTGTTTCTTGACTTGACATTATAATATTATTGAAAGGCTGGAGGGGGGAAAAGGAGCTAACTCACACTTTTATGAAAACTGAGAAAAAATATATATATATCACACTCCATATTAGTAGTTTTACAGTCTCCCATCAGTTACTATTTGTAGCAGTAAAAATAAATCCGCAGCTTTTTATTTCAACCACATTCTGGTGTTATATTTCTGAACAAAGAAGGAGTTAACCCACATTAAAATGGCAGATGGTAAAGACGAAATGTAGTGTTCTAATGATACAGGAAACGTATTGACAACAAAAGAAAAACTGAGGGGCAAAGTCAATTTGGAACCGAAAATAAATACTTCGATCTCCTTGCCTAAACATTCACACAATCTCATGTGGCATCCTGGAAACGCCATGTTTGTAACTGAATAACTCTTGAAATGCTTTCCCTCTAATTGTATGTTGCAGCATATCTAATAAATGACTTCATCCCATGGTTCTTGGAAGAACTGCCCCTGGACCTGAAATATGAGTAAATATGTTTAGGCTGCATTCAATTCAACATTTTCCACTGATAATTTCCCTTCCTTTCGTAGCGCTCTAGTATTTTACCGTGGACCAAATCTGTGGTAAAATGGTTTAAGAACGCATTAGGCTATCGTGGATCAATACCCAAGAGGGCTAGCCCTCTTATCAATTTCCTAAAATAGGTTAGGTTAGCTACAAAATACATGGACCTTCGGTATCTTCCCGCACGCAAATACTAGGTATTTCTGTAATTTAATCAGATATCAACTTATTGACTTACTTCAGAACTGAATATAAAGTCACTGATTTCATTCCCAACTATTTTAATCCGTTACCACGTGTTCTATTTGAATTAGGCCTACTACAAAGTTTCAATAAACATAACCTCTATGATTACGATTCAACTTCAGCTATTGTTTATGTTTTGTTTTTTATCAAATTTATGACGAACAATGTTCACGGATGAAAGGTGAATCAGACGCACCAATTTTATTTATATCTGCATGATACACTTCTAAAGAACAGAAAAATAATTATCTATAAACGAAAACCACTCAACAGCGTCTCTACCACTGTAATCATAAAACATGGCAGCATTAAATACTTTTGCGGTAGTATCTGGTGTATTTTTCGTCATTTTTATAATTGGCCTGCATAATTTTATAACAAGTAACGAAGAAAATGGATGTGAAATGACTTATATGTTCGAATATCCTCAATTTGTTGTAAGTTTTAATTATATGTAGTAAATCAATTTGTTCTTTGTGTATTTGATTTCGTTATCAATATTTAAATTACATTAACTCTACAAATTTACTTCCATTGAAAATAAGATGAAGGTGCAGTAATACAATTAATTCAAGTCAAAAATTTCAAGCATTTTACAACAGTTTCCATTCATATAAAACTGATTTACATTAACAAAATGTAATGACAGGTAGGGTTAGGTTTTACCAGTTTGACGAAGTGAAAGAGCATGTCTTTTGTAACAGAGGTACTGGTCTTGTTCTTAAGCTCTATAGTTGTCTAAATAAGTTCTGTTATTGTTTTAAACATGCATAGTCTTACATGCAGAATTTTTATACCCACAGAAAATTTCACTACCAGGTGACATAGCCAGAAAATATTCTCGTTATGGCCTTTATGCCTATGGTGAAGGACATATGACTGAAAGACTAAGACATATGAGATTCAGTGGCATTCCAGTTTTGTTCATTCCTGGAAATAGTGGTTCCCATAAACAAGGTAAACAAGTAGGCCTATTAATTCTGAGAGATAAGTATTATCAACTAGTAAATCAAAATTTCTGGCTTTACATTTAGTCCAACTATAACTCATGTTTTTCTTCTTTTACAGTTCGATCTTTGGCGTCCGTAAGCCTCCGAAAAACATTGAATTCTCATGCCCCCTTCCATTTTGACTATTTCACTGTGGATTTGAATGAGGAATATTCGGCATTATTTGGTGGAGTGCTGAAGGATCAGAGAGATTTTGTTCATCACTGCCTGCACAGAATTTTGGAGTTGTATCAATACAATAAAAATAAACCTTCGTCTGTCATACTAATTGGACACTCAATGGCATGTTATCTTTATTAGATTATTGCTCTAAACTTTATTAAAATAAGTTATCTATATTTCTTTGTGTATTGCGTCACTTGCTAAGGAATCATTTTAAATAATCATAATCATTTATTGCATCCACTGATCATATACATGATATGGGACATGTCATATTTACAAACTATTAATTTAATTACATATTACACGTAGGATGCGAATTAAGATTTCTGACGAAGGGGGGGATAAAATTCTAGATAGAGACTACCATACATAAAATTATTATTATTATTGCTGCTGTTGTTGACATTACTGTGATGAAATGTAAACATTGGCAGTAAAAATAATAAAGTAATGAATAAACTCACCTCTGTATCATGACTGGATTACATTTTTTAAAATAGTTGACTTAAATGAGTTAATTATATCCATGAGTAGCCTTAAAATAAGATGTGTAATTCCTAAGTTACAGTATTGATTGTTGTCAGCTTGCCTGTGATGATAATAGGCTTACATCAATATCATTTTCTTTGCTCACTTTATACTTTATAGAGTATACTCGTATTAAAACAATTATATTTTGTGAGGGGGATAGAAGTTATCCCTGGCAGGGATGTTAATATGAATTTATGAGAGGGGGATAACTTTCCAACAGGGAGGAAAATTCCCCCATCCCCCCCCCCGTTAATGCGCACCCTGATTACACGTAAGAATAAATAGCCTAATACCTAACTATAATTAAATGCAACACAAATACAAATACACAAAACTTGGAACTTAATTGTAGAAAACTATACAGATCAGGTCAATATCTGTTATCACCAAATAATTTATTTATAGATAATTATTTAATTAGTCTCTATTAAGTTTTCGATTACATATAAATTTATAGAGTTACACTGTGAAAGTAGAGTATCGGTACTGATTATTCAGTTCTACCATAAGCATAGTAAGAAGCAAATAACTGCACTGAGATCGTAAAATAACCCTCAGTATAAGTAACTTATTTAACTAAATCTAGTTTATTTTTATGGTAAAGAATGTAAGGCATATAATTCATTTTTAAAAATAGATTTTGTGTATGAACATTGGTAAATTTTTCTTTCTTTTTTCTGCAGGGTGGAATGGTTGCCAAGGGACTTTTTCTAGATCCCAATTTTGATAAAAATCTGGTACGTGTAATAATCACCTTAGTAACGCCTCATATGAGCCCTGTGCTTGCACTTGACTCATACATAGCAAAATATTATGATCAAGTCAACTCTTATTGGATAGCCAACAGAAGACAAGGCTGGGAAGGTAACCTGAGCCATGTGACGCTGGCAAGTATTGGAGGGGGCCATCGTGACATTCTAGTGAGATCCGGTCTGACTTATGCTGAGGAAGCAGATATTAATGTTGTGGTAAGTTGTATTTTCTATTTAATCTTGGAAAGGCAATGTACAAACATTTGCTGCCTAAGGAGTGTGTTAGGCTTGTGAAGTAAGTGGCCAGTCCATGCAGGAAATGTACATTCCTACAAACAAAAAATGGCCCGATTCTTGAAGCTCCTCACACCACATGAATTTCGTCGCGTATTTAACAAAGAAGCACCACACGAGAATAACATTCGTCATTGGGATAGACAGTTGAAAGAGACAGGAAGCCTATTGGAGAGACAAAAGACGTATTGGAAGACCATCAATAAATGATGAAATGGTAGAAGCCATCCAAAGAGCATTTGTTCACAGTCCAGAGAAATCAGTTCATAGACTTTAAAGAAACGTCTTCATCTGATTCCTTATAAACTTAAATTGTTACATGCACTTCATCCAGATGATTATCATAAAAGGTTTGAGTTTGCTGTGGCTATGTTTAATGAGTCACAGATTCAAATTTTGCCAGCCACAAAAAACACTGCAATTTTCTTTGGAAATCCATCTTGTATAATTGATTGTAACTTCTCACCAATCCACAGCTCTGGAAAAATGCATATTTGATTTACAGTGGACATCGTGTAATCAGCTTATAGCTGGATACACGTACATATTAAGAATTAAGAAGTAATTAATTGAAACAATGAAAATTATTGTACATCTTGATTATACAACTTTTAACATTATATCACTTCGGAAAACGCATTATTTGTCTTTCTTGTGTTAAATTTTATATTACCTCGTTAACATGTTTCAGCCTGCTATTGGCCATCTTCAGAACTGGTTGTTGCTGGTCTTGACTCTACATTACACTACACAAACACACCCCCACAGGAAACAAAGCAAAAGGCGCCAAGACCAGCAACAACCAGTTCTGAAGATGGCAAATAGCAGGCTGAAACATGTTAACGAGGTAATATAAAATTTAACATAAGAAAGACAAATAATACGTTTTCCGAAAATTATTGCAATTGTTCGATTTTTACTGTCTTTTGTTCCCTTCGGTGCCTCGAACTTACAGACGAAATACTTTAAGAGTTTTATTTTCATCTGGCACCAATATTACATTTCTACCTCTATTTTTTTTTTATTTTAGTAGGTTAGTTTACGACGCTTTATCAACAGCTTTGGTTATTTAGCGTCTGAATGAGAGATGAAGGTAATAATGCCGGTGAAATGAGTCCGGGGTCCAACACCATAAGTTATCCAGCATTTGCTCATATTGGGTTGAGGGAAAACCCCGGAAAAAACCTCAACCAGATAACTTGTCCCGACTGGGAATCGAACCCGGGCCACCTGGTTTGGCGGGTAGACGTGCTAGCCATTACTCCACAGGCGTTCTACCTCTATTCACTCAAAAAATATAATCCTCTGAAACACCACCATGGCTTTTGGGATAGAGAGTATAAAACCTATCAATAGTTGCTGTGTTCCCCTGGAACCCCGTTGTATCTTACTCTGGAGTTACTCAGCAAATGAACCACTCTTTAGAATAGAAATGGGGTATGTTGATTTGGTAGTACATCATTTTATTGATTGAGTTATTGCTAAGCTCATGAATATGGCGAGATCAGGAAGACAAAATATGTAAGAGTGTATGAGAAAGATTCCTTTAACTCTAATTTTTATATTTCAGAGTACAGCTATGCCAACTGTGTGGCGTTCCACTGATCATCTTTGTAGTGTATGGTGCAAGGAGTTGGTTCTGGTAATTGTCAGGGCCTTACACGATATTGTGAACCTTACCACCAAACAAGTGACCGAAAATGCATTAGAACGCAAATTAGTCTTCCAATATCATATGCTGCAGGTAAGGATTTGTAAACTAATGGACCACAGGAGCTTAAAATTAGACTTTATATTTGTGTTGAAGTTGGAAAAAAAATCAGACTCCTAATAACCATCTTTCCCCCACCTTCTCCCCTCCCCTACAGCTTTCACCATATTTATAAGTCACATTTATGCGATACTCTCTTGCACTTGACTTATAGTTTTTTATGCCTGGTTACTGTTTTATATACCAATCATAAACTCGCTACTTCTCTCTGTCTTACTGCAATAATTTTTTATCACTTCACTATAATCTTCTATTTCTCTAAGTAATATTTTTTTCCAAGTCTATTTTTCATTATCAACTATAGGGTGTCCCAACGAGAACGCCAGATTTAATAATGTTAATGAATCCAACAAAACAGATAACAGTTTCGCCAACCCAACAACAAGACAATTACGCAATGTCCCAACAATGGCTGCATTCAGCCGGGACAGCGCTAATTCAACGATTCATTTTTGCTGAGTTACAGAGCTGTGAGGTCCTGAACGACCATTGCAAAATGTCTGCTGTGTTTACAAAGAAACACGCTGCTATTGTTCCGTCTACTCCTGAATATATGATACCATTGGCTGCATTCAGCCAGGACAGTGCTGAGGTAGCGCTGAAATAGCGACAGCACTGAACGCCTTGCGGGCCGACAGCACTGAAATAGTGGCCGCCATTTTTCGTAGCAAAATTTTTTTCGCTGCAAGTCTGCTGCTAGCCAGCGAAAGTGGAGGGGGTAGACCTCAACCAATGGTGCCGGAGTAGACAGAACAATGGCGTGTTTGTTTGTAAACACAGCGGACATTTTGCAGTCTGGTCGTTCAGCCACTAACAGCTGCTGTAACTCAGCAAAAGTGAATTGGTACCCCAGCGCTGTCCCGGCTGAACGCAGCCAATGGCGTGTTCCTTTGTAAACACAGCGGACATTTCACTACTTCAGCAACAGCTGAACGCAGCCATTGTTTAGTTGCTATTGGGTTGGCGACACTGTTATCTGTTTTTGTTGCACTTATTCACACAATTAAATCGTGCATTCTTGTTGGGACACCCTGTAGTAAAATTCATTTATTTATTCGTATTTTACTATACTGCGTATTCATTACTCATAATTGATATATCGTTAAATAGGCCTAACCAAGTAAAAACAAAAATATTCACCACTCTTCCTTTTTTTCCATTTCCAACTGGTCTCATACTATCTTACTTACTTACTTACAAATGGCTTTTAAGGAACCCGAAGGTTCATTGCCGCCCTCACATAAGCCCGCCATCGGTCCCTATCCTGTGCAAGATTAAGCCAGTCTCTATCATCATATCCCACCTCCCTCAAATCCATTTTAATATTATCCTCCCAGCTACGTCTTGGCCTCCCTAAAGGTCTTTTTCCCTCCGGTCTCCTAACTAACACTCTATATGCATTTCTGGATTCGCCCATACGTGCTACATGCCCTGCCCATCTCAAACGTCTGGATTTCAAGTTCCTAATTATGTCAGGTGAAGAATACAATGCTTGCAGTTCTGTGTTGTGTAACTTTCTCCATTCTCCTGTAACTTCATCCCGCTTAGCCCCAAATATTTTCCTAAGCACCTTATTCTCAAACACCCTTAACCTATGTTCCTCTCTCAGAGTGAGAGTCCAAGTTTCACAGCCATATAGAAGAACCGGTAATATAACTGTTTTATAAATTCTAACTTTCAGATTTTTGGACAGCAGACTGGATGATAAGAGCTTCTCAACCGAATAATAACACGCATTTCCCATATTTATTCTGCGTTTAATTTCCTCCCGAGTGTCATTTATATTTGTTACTGTTGCTCCGTGCAATATTCTGGTCACGAGACATAATCATGTACTTTGTCTTTTCGGGATTTACTTCCAAACCGATCGCTTTACTTGCTTCCAGTAAAATTCCCGTGTTTTCCCTAATCGTTTGTGGATAATAATAATAATAATAATAATAATAATAATAATAATAATAATAATAATAATAATAATAATAATAATGTTTTATTTATTCTGGCAAAGTTAAGGTCATGAGAACTCTTCTACTGAAAACTGCATAAAATGAATTTCACTCCCAACCATGCTTACAAATAGCTTTTAGAGAACCCGGAGGTTCATTGCTGCCCTCACATAAGCCCGCCATCGGTCCCTATACTAAGCAATACTCATCCAGTCTCTACCATCATATCCTACCTCCCTCGAATCCATTTTAATATTATCCTCCCATATACGTCTCGGCCTCCCCAAAGGTCTTTTTCCCTCCAGCCTCCCAACTAACACTCTATATGCAAATTAAGCTTTCAGGAATAACTCCCTGTAAAGTTACTTTGAATAATTTCGAGGAAAAATTGTTCCGGGGCCGGTATCGAACCAGGACCTTTGGTTAAACGTACCAACGCTCTCCCACTGAGCTACCCGGGAACTCTACCTGACACCGATCCAATTTTTCCCTCTATATCCACAGACCTCAAAGTGGGCTGACAACTGTCAAGCAACCAACATTTGAGTGCACACTAACTCTGTGTGACTTTAAATTGTGGTTTTCTGTTACATACAGTGACGTGTATTATTCAAATCAACTTTACAGGGAGTTATTCCTGAAAGCTTAATTTGCATAATACACGTCACTGTACGTAACAGAAAAACACAATTTAAAGTCACACAGAGTTAGTGTGCACTCAAATGTTGGTTGCTTGACGGTTGTCAGCCCACTTTGAGGTCTGTGGATATAGAGGGAAAAATTGGATCGGTGTCGGTTAGAGTTCCTGAGTAGCTCAGTGGTAGAGCGTTGGTACGTTAAACCAAAGGTCCCGGGTTCGATACCCGGCTCGGAACAATTTTTCCTCGAAATTATTCAAATCAACTTTACAGGGAGTTATACCTGAAATCTTGATTTGCATAATACACGTCACTGTTCGTTAACAGAAAACCACAATTTAAGTCACACGGAGTTAGTGTGCACTCGAAGTTGGTTGCTTGACGGTTGTCAGCCCACTTTGAGGTCTGTGGATATAGAGGGAAAAATTGGATCGGTGTCGTTAGAGTTCCCGAGTAGCTCAGTGGTAGAGCGTTGGTACGTTAAACCAAAGGTCCCGGGTTCGATACCTGGCTCCGGAACAATTTTTCCCTCGAAATTATTCAAATCAACTTTACAGGGAGTTATACCTGAAATCTTGATTTGAATATTAAATAATAATATTAAAATGGATTTGAGGGAGGTGAGATATGATGATAGAGACTGGATTAATCTTGCACAGGATAGGGACCGATGGCTGGCTTATGTGAGGGCGGCATTGAACCTTCGGGTTCCTTAAAAGCCATTTGTAAGTAAGTAAGTAATGTAAGTATTATCATGGTCAGCCACTGAAGCACAGATTTTGAGGTGTTCCGAATCCATTTCTTGATTTGAGTTGCACAATGAGGGTGATGAATTTTAAAGGGCAATAAAATCCTTAGCATTATTTTCTCCAGAAAGAAAAATTTGGGAGGCCATGTCACAGATTTATGGCGTGTAAAAGAACCCTGTCTCTTACAAAGGGTTTCAGGTAAAATGTGTGGGCTTCTTACATGCCAGAAGCACCAGTTTCTTGTATACCATTGATATCAGGCATTTAAAAGATTTTATAGTTAGTAGGTATCAATCTTTTCAATGTTTGTTTCTTTTGAAAGGTTTTTTTTTCTAAATATTTTTAGTGGTTTATTTTCTTTGTTTAAATGTTTCAAACCTGTTACTAAATCTGCGTATTATTCTGTGAAAAGATTTATTAAATCTACATACTTAGACTTCAATAAACAAAATTTGATAACACAATCTCAAGGGAAAAAATGGAACTCTCTGCATCAAAATCCACAGTTAATTCCCGATTTACCACGAAAATCGTCTGTAGCTGCATTTAGATTAGCAACAGGCCATGATTGTTTGGCCAACACCTGTATAGAATTGGAATATATCAGTCCCTTAACTTCCCATTGTGCAACTTAAACCAAGAAATGGATTCGAACACCTCAAAATCTATGCTTCAGTGGCTGACCATGATAATATCTTAGAAAAATATTGGAGTGCAAGAGGTCAAATGACTTTATTGTCAAATGTCTGGCACAACATGTTTCAAACCTTATTCAGAAGTTCGATCTCTCTTCTTAATTCACATTATATGAAAAATATCATGTGTTCTGTTTCATGATTTATAAAGAGAACAGCAGGAAAACGTTTTTCTACTGCATTCCATCCTCGTGAAGCATTCTTTGATTCCAATGCATTCTGGAGAGAGAATTTACAACGCCAGTTCACATTCCACGAGCCCAATGGAATATATACCGAAACATACATCATGATAAGACTGCTTGATGACCCCAAACATGAAATGATGGCAGTGGAAGCTGTCAATGTTGATGACAAAGACTGGGTGTTTGCATGTGTAGCAGATGCCATCCATAATAACGCCAGAATATGGTAAGTCATGTCATCAGAGCTGCATACAGATTTAGATTAGATCATATTTGGAGTTAGAGATGTATCTATGGATGACCAAAGAATTGGAACAGTTAGCAATACAGACTTTTTTCTATTTTCTCTATGTAATATACCCATCAAATTTTTATTCATAACTGCTTTAGTCTTAATATATTTTTTTATTCTTTCGACTTAAAGGCTGTCTGGTTTTTCGTACACTTTTTAATGGGTTTGTTTCTGCAGAGAGTTGTGATGGTTTTGACAACAGTTCCAACTCCAACTATTGCACATGATCAATGATGATCGGTTTGAAACTAATTTCGAAATATCCCTGCATGAACACTCATGTACTGTAAAATAATTTTTCTAATCTCGTATATTGTAGATGTCATTAAATTTCACAGTATATTTTAATACGATGACCTAAAAACCTACTTAAAATGATCAATAAAGTGTCCTTAAAGTAATGGAAAAATGACAAACAATTAAAAGAAACTGACATTTAAAGTAGTAGGGTTTAAGAAGGGCGCGTCAGCTACTATGGCTATTTGCGCCCTTATCTAAAATTCTTAATGTAACAAATACATAAATAATATAATAATCAGAGTGCTAAAAGAACTAAAAAGCGTTGTCACGATAAAACGAGGCACACAAATGCAGTATACATAAGGTGATCTGCAGACATTTAAATATTATTCGAAGTACCACACCACAACTTCTTAAAAATTAGTCACCTTGTTTCAATGACTGCCCTGCAAATCTCGGAGAGAGGAAGGCAACTTCCTAGAATTTTACCACAGTCTAGTATATACAGTCGTGAAGCTCAATACGTAGTAAATATGCAAACATTAGATAGTTGCTTACCACTAGGATCGCTAATATCACTTCATTACAGGCAATGCAAAATAGTACCGTCACAGTCTATTGTTTCTAGCACCCTCAAAACTCAAGCTTCGTGACTGTATATAGTAGACTGTGATTTTACCAACATAAAGGAAAAGGGCATGCAACAAAATGAAGGTTTTTAAGAGAAAACTATAGATTTTAGTGAGGTTTTACAATGTGTTTCAATCAGGGGTGGCCCATGTCAGTGCCTTCATTCTCAGTCTCCTCCTCCTTCCGCTCTTCACTTTTGTTACCAGACCTTCCAGATGAGGGAGTGTGAATGACAAAACAAATTGTGGGCGCAGTGTGCATTCTTGCAATCTTTGTGTTAAAAATACTGTCTACTACAATGCATCCCTTCCAAACCATATTGGGAACACAAAGTCCTATTGTCCATGAAACAGTGAAAGTTTCCCCCCTTCCAAACATAAATTTTAAAGTCACCCTCTTACCAACAAAAGAACAGTAGCGGTCAAAGCCATCACTTAAACTAAGCTGTTGTCAAGCATTTTATATTACTTCTGTTGTGAGGTGAAGCCTTCAGTGGAATAAGGGATGGACTTTGAGTTTTATAGTTTGGAACAAACTATAAACTCCACTGTTATTCACTTATTCAGTAGGTAATTACTACTGATCTATTTGCTTAGAAAAATACTTAACAGGCCTATCTATAAAGAAGTAAAATTCATATTCCAAATGATCTAATAGTTCTTCAAAGTATTAAAAATGACCAAAAAATGCCATAATGTGAAGAAAATATAAAAATGACTATTAGTTCAAAAATGCAATATAAGAAATTAATTTTTACATTGATATTAACATAGAAAGGATTTCTATATTAATAGGCATCGTCCTAATGTGAAAAATAAGCTTACTTTTCATCAACATTTTAATTCTGCCCATTATATTTTTTACATTTTAGTTTAGAGATTTAAAATCAGTAACATCAATATTTAGTCCTACATAGGAAGTAAGTTACAAAACTTATTAATTTAATTTAAAATTTTATTTAGACTTGTGCAGCTCAACAGTTAAATGCCAGTCAGAGTTTACATAGGTTCAGTTTTGTAAATCATACTATAAAGACAGTAAATATGCCAAAAGTACGTCATTCAGTCAATTTAAATCAAAATAGTTATAACCAAGAAGAGATAATAAAATATTATTTTGTAATTTGTGAAAACAAAATCATCTAAAGCAAAAGTTGTGGTGTGCCAGTACAACAGTAAAAAGGTAAAGGACAACTATCTTAATGTTTTAACACAACCAACATCAGAATGTAAGATCTGAGTTTAACATTGGTTCTTCATCTCTGCTGATATTCCTCTCTACAAACAAAGGTCTTCAGGAATTCCATCAGATACAATCCCCGGATGAGTTTGGTGATGGTTTGATATGCTGCAAGAATGAGACAATTTAATCAGGAAGTGGTCAGGGAGTTGAAAGATAGTTCAATCACTGTACCAACAATAAAGTAATGATGGTTGTGAAACTAGCATCGTCTTTTACAGGTGCTATGTTGGTGCAATTAAGTTTGTCAAATATGGTGATCCTTCGATATTCGGCGATCTTTTCGATGCTCTATAGAAGGCATCTGCCTACCATTTATTGTTCAGCCTGGCAGAATGAAAATATTCTCAGTCCTGAAAAAAGTATTTCTCAAAGCTCCCATCTCTTGTGTGTTTTTCGTTTAAGGATTTTAATATATATTTTGCTTTTAGTTTTTCTGTGTGGAATAAGTTTTGATTATAAAAGTACTTTGTAAATTTTGTTACCTCTCTCATGTTCAGAACATTGCAGGAGAATATTGGAAACTACTGCAGAAACAGTCCATTAATCTGATTAACGAGTAATACTAAAGCATATTTTGGTAAACACAGTTCTGTTCCTCGGGGAATTTTCAGGACCTTAATACCAATTAGGAACCTCTTGGCAGAATGAGTTACACAGGATTTCATTCTTTTACACTATAAGATCTGTCATGGTGAGGTTACTCCAGAAGAATATATCTTGCAATTTCTTTTAATTATATATTTGCAAATAGAATTATTATAATATAAACAAATGACAGTTGTAGGAAAATATTTTAAATAGTCCAAGTAAAACTTTAAGTAATCTTACACCTTCAGTTACTTTTTTTGCAACAAATAGGATCATATTTCTGTTTTAAAATTTGTACTTAAAAGTAGAAAAGGTAGATGAAAATCACTCTATATCGCAGTGAAGATTCTCACATGTTCAGTGCTTGTAATAGACACATTGGTAAATAAACATATTCAATTTATTAATTCTTGTGCGAGATTTCTTCGAATTTAAGGAAAGGAGAACCCATCAGTTGGATCCTTACAAAGAGTTATTATTGTTAATGTGAGTATAATAATTGTTTATTACCATGATCTCATTTTTTCAGTTCTAGTGGAATCAATCTATCCAATGAGACACAGTTCATACCATCACGTCAATTCCAGAGGAAGTTCATTTATTTAAACCTGGCAGCTCTGAAACGTAAATTATTCACACATGTTATCTTAAAAGTGAAGCCAACAAAAGAAATGGTAAGTTTTCTGACCTTACTTTAATGGTAACATGCACAGATTAGATTTCATCGAAAGTAAGTCCTTTATACGAAATATGAATAACATTATGATTTTATATTATACAGGGTGATTCACGAGGAAAGGTAAAAAATTTAGGATGTGAAATCTGAAGTCATTCTGAGTCAAAAAGTTCATATGAATATAGGTCCGTTTTCGAATGGTTACGGAGATATGGCTCTGTGATTTCACAAAAACTTCTAAGATTCCATTTTACTAACTCTCATTTAGAGACAGATAACGAACAAATTTAAAGTCCATATTCACGTATGCATACATACCTAATATTCTAGACATCGGGGTCGATGTTTTCGAGCATTTTCAAAGATACCTCCTTCTGCTTCAATGCACTGTTGCGCTCAGGTGTGAATCGCGCAAATCACATGGTAGAGTTGCACGCAACTGTTCTCTATGCCGCATCCAAAATACGGTCGATTAGTGCCTCTCTCGTTTCCCCCTTCCTTTGCTATACCAAGTCTTTCATCCAACCCCATAGACAGTAAGTACTCTTCGATATGGTACCCTTCTGTTTGGAATTCGTCGTTCATATTCAGCGACAGCACGCAAGGAACTTCCATCACACAAACCATACACATAGACAATATCGGCATATTCTGTAGTAGAAAATTTATAAGGCATCTTGAAAAACACAACTTAACACTTCTGATAACTGTACCTGTATAACTACTGTACTGTAGGTAGCTGACTAGACTGCTGTGAATTGATGATATTGTAGGCTATTTGTGTTATCTGCGGGTTCTGTGTCATTACATCAGACAAGTGCAGGAGATTGAACATTTGTAATGCCCCACCACCTGGTTTCTTCCTCTTATCTACATCGTTCACAGTGCAGATTTCCATGTTACGTCATTCATTGCAATAGTGACCTTGTCTCACATCTCACGTTAGCAGCATATGGTAACGTCTGATTCACATTGGGGCGAGATGTTTTACCAAAAAAATGCATCTAGCTCCGCCATCGTTCGAAAACGGACCTGTGTTCATATGAACTTAGTCACTCAAAATGGCCTAAGATATCATATCCTAATTTTTTTACCTTTCCTCGTGAATCACCCTGTATATATTAGAAAATAATAAGTGATAGTATTTTAGAAGAAGTACAATGTTTGAATTATTTTCGATTCAAAGTTACTTATGAAAGAACAATGAATTGAAAAACAAATTACATATTTATCAACAGTTAATAGGAACAATGAAACAAAGTCTACTGAAGAATTAATACGATGTACCAAAATACAGTACATATGATATTTCCGAGCAGAATTTCTGCGTTACCGTATGATGAAGTTTGATGGAGCAGAGAAAAATTCTCTCCAGCACTGGGACTCGAACCCAGGTTTTCAGCTCTACGTGCTGATGCTTTATCCACTAAGCCACACCGGATTCCAGTTCCAATGCCGGTTGAATCCTCTCAGTTTCCCTTTGGTGGCCAACCCTCATGCACTGTGTCACAGATGTGTGACAGTGGCACAATGTCCAACACACTATGTGCAGAGGTGCACTCATTACGAGTGACTAAGTGGCCGGGATTCGACAGAATGAGCGCAGTCTTGAATCATTCCTTATGTGCAGTTATTATCAGAGCAAAGGTTTGTTACCACGGCAAATATCATAAGATTATTATTTTTGGATTTAGATAAGTCAAGACAATGATTAAGTCAAATTTTGCCATGACCAGAATTACAAACTCTGAAAATGAATCTACAATACCGTACTTATTATTACCTTATATAATTGCTAGTTGTTACCATGCTCTCAAAAGGAGAGAGCTTATCATCATTCCAACATGCAGATCTGACCTCGAAAGAATGACTGAGAGTGACATTCCGTAACCTACCATCGCAGCTGGAGGCCAAAGACAGTATCAAGGATGCGAGAATCGAAAACGTTAAGTCATCACATCGAAACCCGAACTGTCGATATAAAATTCTGTCAGATGACAATAAAACAAGACATTCACACTCATACCATTACATCCACTCATACTGTTACAACCCTTCCTGTAATTTCCTGCACATATAATCAGAATTTTCATTGTCCTGGGAAATTATCATTTGGTCGTCACAAACAGTAGGTTAGTGATAAACAGAGACCGGAAGTTTAAGCATTATGAATCATTAAAATAGGCAGGCAAAAGGCATTATAAATAGCTAAAATACGCAATAAAAGGCAATTACAAAAACCTTGCACTAGACCCACAACCTTGCACTTTCCACAAAGGGATTTCGGCAGCAAAAAAGCTTTACATAAATCGAATGCAAATTGAGATTTTCGACTCGATGTTGCAATTACTGTTGGAAGCAAAGAAATCTTCTTCCCAGTAGCCTTGGAAAGTGCATTTTTGTGTTTGATTGTACTGATATGTTGCTATATGAAATATATAGCTAGCTACAACAACATCACAATGAAAACTGAAAGAAAAATAACCGTTAAAAATAACACTAGACCTGCACTCATTGTTGCCTTGTCAAATTAACACAAGCGATAATTAAAACACTGTTATACATTTTTGCACGGCAGCACTCATTGTTGCAAAGAGAATATGAAATGACTGAAAGACAATAATATACATTCGGTGAAGTCACTTTCATTGTAGCGATTATAGAAATAAATTAAAATATACCTGTAGGCAATTTTTAATAATAAATTAATAAATAATAGATAAATAATCAAATAAAGGCAGAAAAAAAGCATTTATTTTGTAAATTAGGCATTTATATTAAAAAAGGCAGAAAAGGGCAACATAAAACTAGATGTTTCAATCACAAAGGTATAATTCGTACAGATTTACTTTCAAAATGAAGATAGATTTAACACATTTAAAAAGGCATTCTGCCAAAGTTCCGGTCTCTGGTGATAAATATATTTTCTGTTATTTGAAATCTCATTCTTCCACATTTCCTAGTCCACTTTCTTAAACTTACATCTATGAAAATTTTGAATAAGGTAGGTGGTAAGCAGTTTCCTTGAAGAAGTCCTTTGCTTGTGTAAAATGGTTGTGATAATTTTGATCCTATTTTCACTTGACGTGTTTTTGTTATTATACAATTGAGATACTTCTTATCCCTGCTATCCTTAGTATTTTCCAGGGAATACTATTGTATGCTTTTTCTAGATCTATAAACACTAATTCAGTCTGTTTATTTTTAATTTTACTCTAATTTGTAATTTAAATAATAATAAATAACTACTATTGTTATCTCTTCTTAGGTTCAGTTTAATGTCGACATTCATCCATCTTCAAGCCGTCAAGTTACTGTTCCCTTACCAAAATGGCTGACATTTATGTCAAAAAATACAGTGCTGGATTCAACAGCAGACCGCGCTGGGTATTATGAACTTGCTCTGCCAGGCTTTGAGCAAGTTTGGCAGGCATATCTGCTTCACATTCAGCCACTTGACTGTCAAAAGTCTCTACATCATGCTATTGCAAAAATGAGGGTACCATGGAGCAAGGAAGACGTTCATGTTCACTTTACGTGAGTATTCGAGAATTAAGACTCAATATAGTGGATAAAGGCCGGAGATGTGTCATGCCAGAATTCAGGAACATGCACGTTTATTTAATTAGCATCAGAATGAACTTCCTGACATGAACAAATAAATAGTACAATAGATCCTTATCATTTTTCTCAAATGTTGTTGTTGTTTTCTAATGCCAGGCATTTGACAATAAAGTCATTTGACCTCTTGCACTCCAATATTTTTCAAAGATATTATCATGGCCAGCCACTGAAGCACAGATTTTGAGGTGTTCCGAATCCATTTCTTGGTTTGAGTTGCACAATGGGCAGTTAGGGGACTGATATATTCCAATTTTATGCAGATGTTTGGCCAAACAATCATGGCCTGTTGCCAATCTAAATGCAGCTACAGACGATATTCGTGGTAAATCGGGAATTAACTGTGGATTATGATGCAGAGAGTTCCATTTTTTCCCTTGAGATTGTGTTATCAAATTTTGTTTGTCGAAGTCTAAGTATGTAGATTTAATATATCTTTTCACAGAGTAATACGTAGATTAGTAACAGGTCTGTAAGTAGCAGTGCTGCCCTTCTTTGCTAAAGCATCCGCATTCTCTTTTCCCAGTATTCCACAATGGGATGGTATCCATTGGAATACAATTCTTTTATTGAGTGATATTAATTGGGAGAGCATTTTAGTTATTTCTGCTGTTTGAGACGAAGGTGTGTGTTTAGAGACTATTGATAGAATACCTGCTTTGGAGTCTGACAATATAACTGCATTCTTAAAATGGATTATCATTTTTTTTCAATTGGCATGGTTTATAATAATAATAATAATAATAATAATAATAATAATAATAATAATAATAATAATCCGTGGTGCTACAGCCCACGAAGGGCCCAGACCAACCAGCCGGCTCCTGGCCTCACGTCCACATGCCGAAGCAGAGGTAGACGATCGTCAACCAGAATGGAGGTATTGTGTGGTTAGCATGATGATCCCCCCAGCCGTTATAGCTGGCTTTCACAACCGGATTTTGCTACCTATCATAGCTCCCCAAGTGCATCACGATGCTGGGTGGGCACCGATCCCATACACTGGCCGAAATTTCATCCCCCATCCACCAGTGCACATTCCGTAACACGAGTTTTAGGCAGGACAATGGTGATAAGCTTCAATGCTCTGCGGCGCTCGAAAGCATAAAAATTGCGCAATATATAAATGGATGCACTCTTGAATTTCTATTCCATGCAAATTTTACAAGCTGTTTTCTCACACTTTTTTTTCAGCACATGTCGTCAGGTTCGAAGTGTAAAGATTCATACAATTTTGATGCTGGAAACATACAATTTTTACTGCATGTTCTATACACTGTGGTTAACAAAATAGGTCATGAGTTTTATCATTAAATGAATACTTACTTACTTACAAATGGCTTTTAAGGAACCCGAAGGTTCATTGCCGCCCTCACATAAGCCCGCCATCGGTCCCTATCCTGTGCAAGATTAATCCAGTCTCTATCATCATATCCCACCTCCCTCAAATCCATTTTAATATTATCCTCCCATCTACGTCTCTGGCCTCCCCAAAAAGGTCTTTTTCCTCCGGTCTCCCAACTAACACTCTATATGCATTTCTGGATTCGCCCATATGTGCTACATGCCCTGCCCATCTCAAACGTCTGGATTTTATGTTCCTAATTATGTCAGGTGAAGAATACAATGTGTGCAGTTCTGCGTTGTGTAACTTTCTCCATTCTCCTGTAACTTCATCCCGATCATTAAATGAATACTTTTTTTAAAATAAAAATTAAATATTTATAGTGGCAATGGAAAATTTCTATTTTTGGGTATGCAGTGTTTATACAATTCCCCCCTCCCCCTATTGTAGTGAAGATATAGGAAAACTAATGCGTGATATTTTTCTAAATATGCCACTAATCTTGCAAAAGCAATTCCAAACATTTTACTGACACAATCTAAAGGGAAAAAATGGAACACTCTGCATCATAATCCACAGTTAATTCCCGATTTACCACGAAAATCGTTTGTAGCTGCATTTAGATTTGCAACAGGCCATGATTGTTTGGCCAAACACCTGCATAGAATTCAAATATATCAGTCCCCTAACTGCCCATTGTGCAACTCAAACCAAGAAATGGATTTGGAACATCTCAAAATCTGTGTTTCAGTGGCCGACCATGATAATATATTTGAAAAATATTCGAGTGCAAGAGGTCAAATGGCTTTACTGTCAAACGCCTGGCATTAGAGAACAACAACAACATTTTACTGAAAATTTGAGCGACATTTCATTTTGAAATATGCAGATTTTTCGAATTTTTGTTAATAACTCAGAAACTAATTTGCTCACAGAAATAAAACTTCACCATATCATTATCTATCACATCGTGATTATCTGTACAAAAACACAAGGACGTAGCTTGAAAACTGTATAAAATATAAATTTCACACTTCACCCCCCTTAATGTTGGTAATACTGTGTGTTCCTTAAAATATGAAATGTGTGAAAACACTAACAGGAAACTTATTTTTCATTTATTTATACAACCTCATACGAGTGTAAAGTACAGCCCATAAAGTAATAATTTCTGATCACAAACCAATTAAAATGATTAAATCTTGCTTAGTAAACAGTCCTAAAAATGTTTGAATTGGATTCTTCATATTACTGATGAAAAAATAAAATTATAATGTATAAAATTTTACAGTGTCAGTCACGTGGATTTAACCATTTTTATGAGCCCAATGATTAAGTTTTTTTTACCCCACTTCACCATATTTTTCACCCGAAAATAAAGGTATAAACATGATGTTTTTTTATATTATAGTTTTATTTTAATTTTTTTTTTTTTTTTTACTAAATGGAATAAAAATCAAACCTGATCGAATAATCCATCATTGTTTTCCCCCTTACTTAGAAGGTTTGCATAAATAGTACAATTTATATGCTGTGTCATAAATATTACATTTATAATGTGGCAGAATAATAACATGAATATAAAGAAAAGTTCCTGATTTTCTGTCAAGTGTATTTGAAATGTTGTTGTTTTCTAATGCCAGGCGTTTGACAATAAAGTCATTTGACCTCTTGCACTCCAATATTTTTCAAAGATATTATCATGACTAGCCACCGAAGCACAGATTTTGAGGTGTTCCGAACCCATTTCTTGGTTTGAGTTGCACAATGGGCAGTTTGAAATGTAACGTGAGACTAATTCCACACATTGGTTTATTAAAATTGTTGTATTCAATTTTTGAAATGAACTATAATTTTTTCTTGCATAACATTGATAAAAGTAATTGTATTGAGAGATGTGAACTTTTTATTGGATTAAAAATTCCAGAGGAATTTTACCGAGAGAAGGGGGAAATCTGTGGGATATGCCTGTATTTTGGATGCAGTCTTTCTTGAAAAAATTCTCTTTTCTGTTTTTTGCAGAGAAAATATTCATAAGCCTCTACATTTAAAACTGCAGTCTCTAAAACCTCCATCATACAATTCAAGTGATCCAGTCAAAGTCATTCTGATTCTTGATCCATCCTGCAAATATTCTGTCAGGTAAGGCAAAATATTGAGAATACCGTTTCTAAGATTTGCATATAGAGACCATTAATAATATGAACAATAATTGTTCTGGAAATTCCTTATATAAATACTTTATGCGAATTGTCTCACTTCTCAGACATGTCTCTACAGACTAGTGTCTGACTGCAGATGTCACTTCAGGCCAGCATATATTTGTGATTGAAAAGATCTTTATAGAGTAGAGTCTCTTTGAGAATGCAGGTAAGCATATTTTTGAGGATGCAAGTATCTCTCCAGATCAGTATATATTTGAGATTGCAAATATCTCTGCAGACCAGCATATCTTTGAGGTTACAGATATCTTTACAGGTCAGTATATCTTTGAGATTGAAAATATCTCTGCAGATCAGCATATCTTTGAGGTTACAGATATCTTTGCAGGTCAGTATATCTTTGAGACTGCAGATATCTGCAGGTCAGTATATCTTTGAGATTGCAAATATCTCTGCAGATCAGCATATCTTTGAGGTTACAGATATCTTTGCAGGTCAGTATATCTTTGAGATTGCAAATATCTCTGCAGATCAGCATATCTTTGAGGTTACAGATATCTCTGCAGGTCAGTATGTCTTTGAGATTGCAAATATCTCTGAGCATATCTTTGAGGTTACAGTATGTCTTTGAGATTGCAGATATCTCCATAGACCAGCATATCTTTGACGTTACAGATATCTCTGCAGGTCAATATATCTTTGAGGTTACAGATATCTCTGCAGGTCAGTATATCTTTGAGATTGCAAATATCTCTGAGCATATATTTGAGGTTACAGTATATCTTTGAGATTGCAGATATCTCCACAGACCAGCATATCTTTGAGGTTACAGATATCTCTGCAGGTCAGTACATCTTTGAGACTGCAGATATGTCTGCAGGTCAGTATATCTTTGAGACTGTAAATATCTCTGCAGGTCAGTATACCTTTGAGACTGCAAAAATATCTGAAGATTGACATATCTTTGAAAATGTAAATATCTCTGCAAGTCAACATATCTTTGAGATTGCGAATGTCTCTGAAGGCCAGCATCTCTTTGAAATTGCAAATTTTTATACAAGTTAAGTCTCTTTAAGATGTTCTTGTCTCTGCAGGCCAATCTCTATTTTAGATGGCCAATGTCTCTGTAGGCCAGTCTCTGTCTCTGAAATTGCAGATGTCTTTGCAGGTCAGCATTCCTGTGAAAGTTCAAATGTTTCTGCAGAATATCTCAAGAATGTAAAGATTTTAGACGAACCAAAGTTTTAAAACTTGAGAGTGGACAAAATACATCCAATGAATGAGAGATGGGCAAAAAACCGATTTCTGAAGATTCACCATTACTTCAAGTCTCCATATAATTGAGCTTTTATCTGGTGTTTCAGGATACAGAGTGCAATTCTGGACAGCTTGGGGCAGCTGGCTCGGTTCTTCAGTCCAATGCTGCTGCCGTACCTGGTGGCTATTCTTCTACTCACCATGCGTCAGCAATTAAAATCTCTAGTGGAGACAGGCCGATGTGTCATGTTTCACACTGCTCTGGGAGTCGGGGCAAAACCATACTATGTTCTTCCACCTGTTAGACTGTGGGCACGTGTGCTTGGGTGTGTATAACCGAGAAAAAGAAAATCTTTGTCTCAAACTTGTGCTTCTGACCATAATATCATAATAAGAAGGGCAGTAGCCCTCTCATCTGAAAAAAAAAAAATGGCAATGCTACAGTAAATGCACTCATCCTAGTACACGACATAACTTCTCTAAACACACACCTTCATCTCAAACAGTAGAAATAACTAAAATACTCTCTCAATTAATATCACTCAATAAAAGAATTGTATTCCAATGGATACCATCCCATTGTGGAATCCTGGGAAACGAGAATGCGGATGCTTTAGCAAAGAAGGGCAGCACTGCTACTTACAGACCTGTTACTAAATCTACGTATTACTCTGTGAAAAGATTTATTAAATCTACATACTTAGACTTCAACAAACAAAAATTTGATATAGAATATAATCTAAATTTAACAGAAGAAATACTGAAATCAGAAGTAAACACTGAAATACTGAAACAATTGTCTTTAGAGACAATTAATATTAGGTACCCCCCACAAAACTGGCTTCATTTATACACAGACAGATCCTTGATCTCCAGAGAATAAGGTGCCGGTGCAGATGTTACGTGCTGTCTCTTCTCACATAATAGATCTCTTGGATATGGAACAACAAGTTTTGATGGTGAAATCATTGCAATAAGTGAATGTCTCAGGAATCTTCTATGCCACAACAATAAATTTAGGAATGCAGTTATATTGTCAGACTCCAAAGCAGCTATTCTATCAATCGTCTCTAAACACACACCTTCTTCTCAAACAGCAGAAATAACTAAAATGCTCTCTCAATTAATATCACTCAATAAAAGAATTGTATTCCAATGGATACCATCCCATTGTGGAATCCTGGGAAACGAGAATGCGGATGCTTTAGCAAAGAAGGGCAGCACTGCTACTTACAGACCTGTTACTAAATCTACGTATTACTCTGTGAAAAGATATATTAAATCTACATACTTAGACTTCAACAAACAAAATTTGATAACACAATCTCAAGGGAAAAAATGGAACTCTCTGCATCATAATCCAGTTAATTCCTGATTTACCACGAAAATCGTCTGTAGCTGTATTTAGATTGGCAACAGGCCATGACTGTTTGGCCAAACACTTGCATAGAATTGGAATATATCAGTCCCCTAACTGCCCATTGTGCAACTCAAACCAAGAAATGGATTCGGAACACCTCAAAATCTGTGCTTCAATGGCTGATCATGATAATATCTTTGAAAAATATTGGAGTGCAAGAGGTCAAATGACTTTATTGTCAAACGCCTGGCATTAGAAAACAACAACTTTCCATAGATACACATCATACAAAGTGTGGCCTGCCGAAGTGGTGTGCAACTTGAAAGTGGGTCACAGTCCTGGCATCTATCTGCAATATGCAGAACCCGAATCATGCAAGTGAAGTGGGTAGGCTTTGGACACACAAACTCACACTCTCTCGCTCTCTCTCTCTCTCTCACGTTCTCTCACTCTCTCTCTCTCTCTCACGTTCTCTCACTCTCTCTCTCTCTCTTTCTCTCTCTTACAGAGACTCACACTCTTACAGATTCTCACACACTCTCCCATACTCTCTCTTGGAAAGATAATTTTATTATACTTTGGGGTGAATGCTTCAGTTTTTTTTAATTGCCCCGTAGTTTTAAGTGTTTTCTTAAGAGTTGAAAGAGTTGATGGTAGTAGTTGTGTTGAAAATACGTTGTGAGTTGGTTAAAATGTATGGAGAAATTCTCTCGCACACTATTCCTCCCTCTCACACTTTCACTCCCTCTCTCTCTCTCCCTTCTTCCCTCCCTCCAACTCTCTCCTTCAGACTCTACACCCACTCTCTCACTCTCTCTCTCACACACACACACACACACACACACACACACACACACACACACACACACACACACACAATTTTTAAACATGTACAAGGATATAAATATCTCATTGAAGAGTTTTTACATGATTTTCTGTTACACTTCATGGAAATTGCTCGATAAATTCCTCAAAAAGTAAAAATATTTTCGTTGAAGTATCTTATTTACATAACTACATGCCTATGCACTGATCACATTCTGAACGGTGCATATCTGCTCTTTGTGACCACAGTGGATGAGAGTAAAAGGCCGTGTTCTAGAACACAGTTTTTCTTGGGAGTTGACAATAAAAATTCTCTGTAATAATTAAAACTGGTAATGTGACATTGATTTGTAACAGATGGAGTGTGTTGGTGAAATTGGTGCACCCGCTGCTGCCACTGCCTGACTTCGTCGTTCTTCAGGAGCACAATCTGGATTTTATGCTCCTGCCCATATACCTCTATGTGGTAGCGTATGGATCAGCATACCTCCTTGGATTAGCTTGCTGGCTTGCTGTCATCTTCAGTGGACACACTGCACACAAAATGGCCTTGAGGTACTCATTATACCATATACGAGTAAAACAGTCTTTTTCTCTCCCTTTCCTATCTTCTTCCTGATTCTCTAACTCTGCTTCTTGATCATCCTTTGTTCCTTACTCTTCTCTTCTGTCTTCTTCTCTCAGGATTATATTAATTTAAAACTGTTCCAACTCACATATTCCTGATATTCTTATGTCTTCTTTTCTTTCGTCAGGGATTAGTTCATGTAACATATTACAAATATACAAATCTGGCTTTCAGGTACAGCTCCCTGTAAAGCTGAGTTGAATAATTTCAAGGGAAAAATTGTTCCAGGGCTGGGTATCGAACCTGGGATCTTTGGCTGAGTGCGCCAATGCTCTACCAACTGAGCTTCCCAGGAACTGTATCAGACTCTGGCTCAATTATTCCCCTTATATCCACATACCTCAAGTGGGATGACAAAACGTCAGAGCCCATCACTAACTTGATAAGTTAGTCGTATTATGTATTGAAATATGCTTAATTTTTTTCAAACATATGGACGAATGTTACAGATTCATAGCAAGGACCCTCACAGGAACTTTAACTTTGTCAGAGTGGACCATGGCAGGACTGTCCAAGTTGCCTGCAGTTTTAGCTGCTTTCCTCATAGCTCTCATCTATAGCACATGTGGTGCCCTCAGTCTCTGCGTGGGTGCTGCCTTCTTTTTTCTCAAGGTATGACATGCAGATTACAATAGTACAAACTTTCGTGCAGGTAATTGTTAATAACTGCTCCGCTAAGGATAACGTCTGAATAAAAAATTATTTGCTCTTATATACCGTAATATATAGGCCCCAGATTTTTATGTAATATCTTACTTACTTACTTACTTACTTACTGGCTTTTAAGGAATCCGGAGGTTCATTGCCACCCTCACATAAGCCCGCCATTGGTCCCTATCCTGAGCAAGATTAATCCATTCTCTATCATCATATCCCACCTCCCTCAAATCCATTTTAATATTATCTTCCCATCTACGTCTCGGCCTCTCTAAAGGTCTTTTTCCCTCCCGCCTCCCAACTAACACTCTATATGCATTTCTGGATTCACCCATACGTGCTACATGCCCTGCCCATCTCAAACGTCTGGATTTAATGTTCCTAATTATGTCAGGTGAAGAATACAATGCGTGCAGTTCTGTGTTGTGCAACTTTCTCCATTCTCCTGTAACTTCATCCCTCTTAGCCCCAAATGTTTTCTTAAGCACCTTTTATGTAATATCAAAGTGCGAAATATGTACATAAAAATGTAGTAAATATCGGGTAAATATGTGTTTAAATATGTAGTATTAATAAAATATGTAATTTAAAATCACTGTTTATTAATCCATTCAATTCGCAAAAATGTCGTCACAATTTAACTGGTCAGTTGAATTGGGAGGATATAGCCTGCAAAGTGACTTGCCATTTTCACCTCATTGTATAGTTTGCAAATACAACTTGTCTCTGCCACAATTTATGTTTTTTTTTCTTGTGCCTTAAGATTTCCTAGAAAAGTAATTTTCTGTGACACACATAATGGTATTTTGATTTTCCTGACACCCAACCCAAACCCCTTGCTAATAGCCTACTTTACGCTAGTGAACAGTGACATCCTTCTCGTAATTGCACATTTGTGCGCAATTCTCATATTATTATTAATAACCTACTTTCAATTTGTAACATAGTTGTTGTTGTTGTTTTCAAATGCTAGGCATTTGACAATGAAGTCATTTGACCTCTTGCACTCCAATATTTTTCAAAGATATTATCATGACCAGCCACTGAAACACAGATTTTGAAAAATGGCAAGTTGTAGCTGATTTAAGTAACACCATATTTTAACGTTTTGGTGGCTACTTCATTCACACACAACCCCCAGAATGTCTGGAGGACCACACCTGCTGTTGGTCGACGGGTCCATTGGACCTAGCTGGGAGATCTTGTTGATCACCAGCTTCCCCTCCTTAAGCCACTGGAGGACGATTTTAGTGCCATAGCAGGTCAGCACTAGGAACAGAAAAGTAGAAAGAGGAGGAAGGAAAGGGAAATGAACCCCTAGGCCTCGAATGCTCTAATGCCGTCAGGGTCGAAGAAAGTAAGAGTTCAGTCAGAGGACTGGATAGGAAAGGGTAAAGAGGGAATTAGGTATTGGATAGAGGAAAATTATACCAAATTCAGTCATTAACTCATCAAGCTGACCAGTGCTAATTGATGAGTAGCCCCTCCCTTTAGTTCAGCTTGTAAAATTACACTTACTATACTTCGCACGAAAACATGACGACCTTCCCTCATCCCCTTCACCAGTTAACTGCAGGCACGCGCAAGGGATAAACCCTTAGCCGAGTTGCCAATTCTTGAAGTCATTGTGATCTGCGAACGTTCAGCCAACTGAGCTACGCCAGTGGCTCTTTATTAGTTCTGAAGTTATGATTTTTATTGTAAAGTGCGGCATTGGCTATAATAGCTGTTAAGTGGAAAACGGCATGAGCTTTTTTTTCTTCTTCGCAAACTATATTCCTTAAAAACCCTTTTCCTGGTAATTCCGAAAGTGCTGGATAGAATCGAATGAAATTTTTTCTGCATTCTTAAACATAATGTACAAATCAGGCCAGAATATTTCCGCAAGTTTATTTGCTGTCGGCGATATCACTTTCGCGTACTGTTCACATACTGTTCGACGAAGTAAATCACGCATAAAAT
This sequence comes from Periplaneta americana, assembly GCA_025594305.2. Lineage (NCBI taxonomy): Eukaryota > Metazoa > Arthropoda > Insecta > Blattodea > Blattidae > Periplaneta > Periplaneta americana. Next base: position 146,363,239 of record JAJSOF020000013.1, read on the forward strand.
CGTCCATCTTACCGAACTCTATTTTAGTTTGTGTATTTTCTCTTTAGTTGGTGAACTGTAATTCTTAATTTCTATGGCCAATATATTTTTTACTGTAGTAATACCACGCCGCCGGTTGCGTCCGATGTTAAGTGATTAAGATTTTTACTTATCAAACTATCGCACCTTTCGATTACTCTATGGATAAAATTCCTAACATTAAACACAATTTTAACACTTCGTTTTCTTAGCTACGCTCCTCTGCAAATAAGATATTCTGTTTTCTTCGACGGTGTTATTTGTTCTTGTCGTGATGGTCCTGGATCTTCAGGTGAATCAGGAGGCCTGACTGCGGATCATCTGCTCCAACACTCATTAATCATGGCCGGAATAAATTAGACATATTGAAGCGCACAACGGTGTAAAACGTCGACAAATGTCTGAAAAGACACTAACGAGTGAAAGCTAAGAGGCAATGACTGCTATATTTGGCAATGCTGGGATGTATTGTATTTCTGCCACGCGGCTAGGGGTTGAGTAGTGGATGGGGGTTTATGAGGGATTACCAATTCCAAGAAGAGTGGCCGTCATGTTTTCGAGCCAAGTATAACAGCTGCACCACGGGAAGGTAGGGATGGGACATTGGGTATTTGTCCAGGTTGGCTCCTTAAAGCCTTCAATGGGAAGGATTAATGGCTCTCCCCCCTGTATCCGACAGATACCCTTTTGCAGCCATTTGTAACATAGTTAAATGACCGGCACACCTGATCATTCCAGATTCTGAGAAAGCATTAGGGCAAATGTACGGAGTTGAGGCACTACGAACTAATATCTTTTACAAAGAGTAGGAATCCCTAGTTTTATGTTTGTTTTTTATTTATAAAAGAACTATTGTCTTAAGTCGCTTTGGAAATTGAAGTATTTTCTATAGTTGTGAACAAAACATAATGACGTCAGTTTCCGAGCCCTCCCTCTTTACTAGCATCGTGTACTACAGTGAGAACAAAAAGTGACCTTCCAATCAGAGTGATGGGACAGGGACGTTAAGACATATGTCCATGAAAAAAAATGCAATAATTTACTCTAAAAATAAGAAGAATATAATAAAAAAATTAAAAACTGAATAATTGCCTAGATATGTGTAAAAATGTTCCATTCTTTACATAATATGTAAAATATGTAATATTACTAAGAATATGTAAAAATATGTAAAATGAAACCATACCAGAACCACAAATCGCCGACATTTGTCATTTTCAGTAGTCTACAAGTAAAGGAATGCAATATGTAATTACATAAGAATCCGATGTCTAGTAATATATATCCACAAAAACAAAAACAGAGACATTCACTCAGCACTTATAATGCAGGTGAAACAGCAACAGAAAGTTGCCAACATGCAGAGTAATGCATAGAATGGATTGATGTAGGAGGAGGCCACTTCAGGCAATTTTTAAATAATTTTTTTTTCTGTCTATAATAAGTTGCTTAGTACTTACTTACTTACTTACTGGCTTTTAAGGAACCCGGAGGTTCATTGCCGCCCTCACATAAGCCCGCCATTGGTCCCTATCCTGAGCAAGATTAATCCAGTCTCTACCATCATATCCCACCTCCCTTTTTCCCTCCGGCCTCCCAACTAACACTCTATATGCATTTGCATTTCTGGATTCGCCCATACGTGCTACATGTCCTGCCCATCTCAAACGTATGGATTTTATGTTCCTAATTATATCAGGTGAAGAATACAATGCTTGCAGCTCTGCGTTGTGTAACTTTCTCCATTCTCCTGTAACTTCATCCCTCTTAGCCCCAAATATTTTCCTAAGAACCTTATTCTCAAACACCCTTAATCTCTGTTCCTCTCTCAAAGTGAGAGTCCAAGTTTCACAACCATACAGAACAACCGGTAATATAACTGTTTTATAAATTCTAACTTTCAGATTTTTTGACAGAAGACTAGATGACAAAAGCTTCTCAACCGAATAATAACACGCATTTCCCATATTTATTCTGCATTTAATTTCCTCCCGAGTGTCATTTATATTTGTTACTGTTGCTCCAAGATATTTGAATTTTTCCACCTCTTCGAAAGATAAATCTCCAATTTTTATAGTTCCATTTCGTACTATATTCTGGTCACGAGACATAATCATATACTTAGTCTTTTCGGGATTTACTTCCAACCCTATCGCTTTACTTACTTCAACTAGAATTTCCGCGTTTCCCCTAATCGTTTGTGGCTTTTCCCCTAGCATATTCACGTCATCCGCATAGACAAGAAGCTGATGTAACCCATTCAACTCCAAACCCTCTCTGTTATCCTGAACTTTCCTAATGGCATATTCTAGAGTGAAGTTAAAAAGTAAAGGTAATAGTGCATCGCCCTGCTTTAGCCCGCAGTGAATTGGAAAAGCATCAGATAGAAACTGGCCTATACGGACTCTGCTGTAAGTTTCACTAAGACACATTTTAATTAATCGAACTAGTTTCTTGGGAATACCAAATTCAATAAGAATATTATATAAAACTTCTCTCTTAACCGAGTCATACGCCTTTTTGAAATCTATGAATAACTGATGTACTGTACCCTTATACTCCCATTTTTTCTCCAATATCTGTCGAATACAAAAAATCTAATCAATAGTCGATCTATTACGCCTAAAACCACACTGATGATCCCCAATAATTTCATCTACATATGGAGTTAATCTTCTCAAAAGGATATTCGACAAAATTTTGTACGACGTCAACAAAAGTGATATCCCTCGAAAGTTACTACAGTTAGTCTTGTCCCCCTTCTTAAAAATAGGTACGATTATGGACTCCTTCCATTGTTCTGTTGCTTAGTATAATTTATATTATGAGCTTGTTTGTTACCAATAAAGTAGTGTGACTCTGAAACTAAGCGTTTTCAGGACCATTTTGTTGTTAGGAATAAGTCCCCAAAATATTTGACACAAATTTGCAGACATTCTGTAGGCTATAATGTACTGTTTTTAGCAAATAAAACGATAATAAAAATAGTGTTACCATCAAAATACAGAGTGTCGACATGAAACCTTTACAACTTCAGATGTAAATAAATTATTGAGACACGATATCTGGATGCAGTTTTCTACATGTTAATCAGATTCTGTCAAAGTTTTTATGGGAATTTTGTTGGATCATTGAAATGAGTTTTTCGGTTTCTGGTGTGAATTTTGGTGAAATCTAACAGTGAAGGAAATGTGGACACCTCAGGAGATGGCACAATGTGTACAGTGAAACCTCTCCTTACGGACACCCCCAAGATACGGACACTCCTCAAATACGGACAGATTTTTATGTCCCAGCTGAAATAATATAGAAATAATGAGAAATTTAACTCCCGTTTACAGACACTCTCAGACGTGGACGCGGACAGCTGTTTCACACTCCTAACGCTTGCTTTACCTCCTGACTGCAGACAGAACTTTGATTTCAAGACCTAATGTGTTACAGAAATGGAAAATTTAGTTTTGAGAACTGTACAGAAATTCCTTAACATGAAAGAAAACAATAAGGGTCTCGTAGGCTACCACTAGCCCAGCTGGCTACCCCCTGTTAGCTGGAAGCGGGTGGATAAACAAAGTCATAAAATTTAACCTGTCTGATGGGTCCAAGGTTTCAGCGATCGTGAAATTGTATTCGACACATGACAGGGTTAGTAGGATTATTCTCTTCACCTCAATCAGTTGTTCTGTTTTGAGAGACATGGCACCTGAACCTAAAGGTTAAGTTGAAAACTGTAAATTACAGTACTGCATAACTGTAGTCCTAGAATAAAATTGCATGGTACAGAACTGTATTTTCCCTTTTCGGTCTTATCCGGATCCAATATGGAAGAAAACTGCCATCACAGCCAACAATCTGAGAGAGGCACCGAAAATTGATGGAGACTGGGTGTGTGCTGTGACAAAATGGCAGTGGGCAGGAAAAAACAAGTATGGAGGACTTGAAAGTGTGCAAGGTGCATTTGTCCAAAGGAATCCTTCCTCGCCGTCAATTCTAGCCAGCATTCGACAGCAAATGCTGTGCAGCATGGATGATTATCTGGCTGAAGAGCTTGCACTAGCTGAAGTTTGTACATATACAGCCTCAGATTCTTGTAAAGGACTTTGTGGACAGTCGAACGTTGCAAGTTAAATTCCCTGGCGGCACTGCAAATGGACTTACTAGGGCTTACTGATTGTGTCTCTATAAAACAGGATACACATTGTGCCATCTCCTGAGATGTCCACAATCTCCTTCACCGTCAGATTTCAGTTTTCACCAGAATTCACACTTACAATCAAAAAACCGATTTTAGTAATCCGACAAAATTCTCATAAAAACTTTGACAATTTCTAATTAAAATGCAGGAAACTGCATCCAGGTATCTTGTCCCAATAATTTGTTATTTACATCTGAAGTTTTAAAGGTTTCATGTGGACACTCTGTATTTTTTAGTTCAATCTGGACGAGTAGGTTCAGAAAATGAGATTAAATGGTAGGTGAATTGAAAACAAACTGCAAATGCTTGCTGGAAGTTTATTTTAGGTGATATCCCTACTCAGATGGATCTTTATAAGGCAGTCGAACTAGTTAAGATAAGCGTTCACTACATCATATCGCACTCCTCGTACGAATCGCACGCAACGGATATTTTAAGTGCAGTGCATTCACTGTAACAGCTCCACCTCATCGCCTCATCGGATTCCCCTATCAGCTGTTTAAAACATGACGTCGTACGATATTGACATTGCTGAAAACAGAGGAGTTGAGATTAGGTCTATTAATTACGTGTGTTAACGAATAAGAATTTGTAATTGCTTCATGCATCTTAATTGAAGAGGAAGAAACGAAAGAAATATTGGTTACATAATATATATGTAAGAAACGACTTGATTACTGTAATGGAAACGTCTCAAATTATATAATTCTTCGCAATTTTCTACCCGCGAAATAAGTTTTCCGTCTGCCATTTTGGCGCGACGCTGAACATGGCACAACATAATAGTAACAGTTGACCAATTAAAATTGATTTATTAGAGAAGGCCATGATCGCACGCATCGGAAAAGTTGCCCATCCAAGAAACATTGACGGATTTGCCAAGAGGCGATGCGTCCGATACGATGTAGTGAACGCAGTTACATAACAATTACAACAAAGATAGTCTTTTTCCGATCCGTACAATTCGTCTGATGAGTGCGATACGATGTAATGAACGCTTACCTTTAATCTTTGTTTCAGCTCTGCAAAATGTACGAAGATTACTTGGAGGATTTATTCAAGTATTCCCTCAAACTTCTGCTACAAAGACGGAAAAAGAATAAAAGCACTAAAGAACAGGAAGGTTCTGAAGTAAAAGACAACGATTCAACCAAAACGGAAGCAACTGCTACCACATCCAATAACGAAATTAAAACAGAAGTAAATGACGAAAGTAAAGAACAACCAATTGCTGCCACGTCCAATAATGAAACTAAAAGAGAACCAATTACTTCTACAACCACTGATGAAACTAAAATAGAAGCAAATGACGATATGGGAAAAACAATTGCTATCAAATCAAATGAAGAAATAGATACTGTGGATGACAATAAAGAAGACAATTCCGTGACTGCAATAGAAACCCAAGTTGAGAGCAGTACAACAGGCAGTGGCGACAACTCTGAGTATTGCTTTTCAGAGTTGCACTTCAACTTCACAACTCTTTTGCTGTGGCTCTCAGTCACGTTGCTCAACATTCCCTGCGTCCTGGTTTGGGCACACAGTTACAAGTGAGTATCAAAACAAACAAAAGTGACAACTGGTTTACAGTTTCACATAGCGTGAGTTACCTATTCTCCACGGCAAATCTCCTGTGTATGAGGAGAACTAATCAGAGATTGCTGCAGTAGGGCTGGGGACGGAGCGGTTTGGTTCGGAGCAGTTGCTGTGACGTCATTACTCGGTTGAACCGAGTACAAATTTGTGCAGGCAGATTTAAAATTTAGATAGATTGAGTCGATTTTAGAACGTACTTTGAAAGTGCAACCAAGCGTGTTTTAAAAGCGTTGTAGTAAAGCGCTTTCGCTTTGCCAATTGACGAGAAAAAAGTGCTTCTCTTCATTGTAAAATGGCGGTTGCAAATTTCATTTGCGTGATTACAACTATTTGCGGAGTTATTTTGTATGAAAGGTCTATTTAACTTTCAGTGTGGTTATATATGACAGACGAAATAAAATTGATAAAATAATTTATAATACTAACAGCTAATAAATTAACCCGTGATGTAAACGTTAAATGCTGCAGCTAATTAAAAAGGAATATAGAAAGAAACGGGCTCCATGAAGCGCTGCCTAAACAATTAAAAATAACACACAGAATTATTTACTATTATGGAAAGTGGATAAAATAATCAATAAAACGTGGAATCATAAACTGAAGAACATAATGTTTATTTATTTTATAACATTACTAGCCTTCAATACAACCATGTTCTCTTTGGTGAAGAGTAATATTATCGATAAATTAAAGTAATTAGGTAACATAATTCGTACAAATAAATACAAATAAAATTATGACTGATGAGGTAACACAAATAGAAGAAAAATATAATGCACTTCTCTTTGTTAACATATTTTAATATTAATCAAACATTCTAATATGATGATGATGATAATAATAGTAATAATAGTAATAATAATAATAATAATAATAATAATATTATATTATTATTATTATTATTATTATTATTATTATTATTATTATTATTATATTATAATATAATAATAATATTATTATTATTATATTATAATATAATATTGTTAGTATGCACAGTAATATGTTCAGACTGTCAATATTATACAATTTCATTTATACCACTCAGAAGGCCTTAATTAAGGATATGCTAATTTTAAATAAAATCTTTTTTATCAGTATATTTTATAGTCATCTTCTAAGATTTTATTTTATAATTGATAATCAATGGTGCTTAATTATTACACTTTATTTTTATAACAATATTCATATTTAATTGTATTTGTTTGCTATTCATTTCCGGATCCTCGTGGTCATCCTTAATAAAGGCCGGATGAGTTTTTTCTCTCTCTCTCTCTCTCTCTCTCTCTCTCTCTCTAGGTCCTCTTGACAGGTCATGTAATAGAATGAACTCCTCTTCAATACTAGAGGCCTTTCAGCCTGCATTGGGGATAAGGAAATAATTTGTCCTGCAGCAGAAAATATTTAAATACAACAGTACCTACATTGTTGTCTGCTAGAATTAAGTAAAACACGTGAACTCTGTTTGAATGTTTGAACTGACCGGTAACGGCTACGGTTAACCGAGTAACTTCGGTGCTCCGCTGCGAAGCACATAAACCGATAGAACCGAGTAACTCAACAGTTCTACTCACTCCGTCCCCAGCTCTATGCTGCATCATTGTAATTACAGGGTGAATCAAAAGTCTGGAACCACATAAATATCTTCCATATGCTTGATTTTCGATTACTATAGGTGTTACCAGTATTTGTTAAGACCAAATGCTCTACCAGTGACACATTCGATTCTAGCCCTCAGCTATCTCAAAAGCCGCCATTTTGGATGCAACTTTGAAATTTTAAATATAAAGGAGGTCATGTAGGTACTCAAAATCATGTGGGAAAAAAAAAAACAATGGTGCAATCCGTTTTGAGATATCTCTAATCATTTTCAAGTTATTTAAAGATAACTGTCATAATGACACAAACATTAGTTACTGCATCTACAGATATTTTGTAACATGGTACAGTACTAAGGAGGCTTTGGAAAAGGTATTTTTATGCAATTTGGGTAATTAACTTTGCCTGCTTTACTGTTTGGTTAACCTGTGACTGTTTCATGCATTGTTGTGATTATTTGAAGCTTTCCTATAACAAATTTCTTGATTTTCGTGATAGCATTATCGAAAGAGGAAAGAATTGATATCATTCTTCATTCATTATTATATATTTTGTTTCCCTAGGTACAACGTAAAATTGGAACCAGATCCGTCGTTTGAAACATCAGTTGTCCTATGTTTCTGTGCTGGAATCCTGTGGCAGGGGAAGTTCCCAAAACCTAACTTGTAAGTAACTGTATAATTTTAATAATCAGTCAATCTTCTTAATGTATCCATATGTTAGACTAATTTGTATTAGGAACAGATGCATTATAGGACCCACCCCGAGTATTCCATAGTATCGATTATAATATATTATATAGTTTCGATTATTATACCAAGTATGCCATCTTAACAACACTAAAGCATACTACAAACATGTATCATTTAATAAAACTAACAACAATGAAATTAAGCACATATTAGTCACCTTTGTTATAAAATATATTTTATGCTCGACCATGCCGAAATGTAGTAATTATACACCTGGTAGCAGTCTTTTAATGCATGTCATTAAAGTACGCCTACTCATTAAAGTACAGGTGTTCAGCCAATAACAACTCAGCTTACAGGTGTTCAGCCAATGACAAGTCAGCTTTGTACCGTTATAAAACCTCAAGTATCGATTATTCTCGGATATGCAATCAAAAGAGAATTAGCAAAAAGTCACCGAGGCTGGAAATCCAATACTGTCGCAGAAGGTTATGTTCTGTTACTATAATAATTAGCGTTAATTGTAAATAATATTCAAATAAATTCAATTTGTCATCTCGTTTTGCAATGTCGAATTCAATAATCAAGGTTATATCAAGTTTAACGGGATTACATCAAGGTCAATGACATTATTATTCCTCGGAAAAAATCAATACTTTCGCGTCTGCGCACATCTCACAATTCACGACCTAGAACAAGGTTACTTCCGATCTTGTCAGATACAAATAAAATGTATACATCTGAATAATTTAAAGTTAGAAATATGGTCGAGCATAAAAAGTCGTATGAAACTTGCCTATAATGGTAATTAAGACGCTCGTATGAATATTATGAAACTCGCTTGCGCTCATTTCATAAATATCCATACTTGCGTCTCAATTACTATCATTACAGGCTCGTTGCATAATGTACTAATATGTTATTCAAAATAAAGTTAAAGACACAAACCAAAGCTAAACTTAAAACTTAAAATATTTTACCACAAATTTAATATGGTCCACATAAAATACTAATTTTACTCCATTTATGCTGCATTTTTAGCCCTGAGAAAATACTAGTCTTTCCAAAATAATATTTTCCCTGGACCAAAAAATGTAAATAAAAAATTGTTTTAAAAATTATCATTTTACCATGGACCTCAGTGGAGATGTTCCGTTTCATTTTCTCCGTTATCCAAGTGATTTCACAAAGTACTATGATACAGCGTTCCTGTGTTTTATCATTTAATATCTTGTAATTTCCGATGATATCTCCACATGAGTGCATGTCGTTTACTTTTACATTTCTTCAAACTCATCCCGGAATTACATGTTTCGCAGAAAATTTCACTCTTAAATAAACTTATCTTATAAAAAAACATAGAACATATTTGTATTCATGGATAAAGCAAGTAAAAAGGTTCTCTTTATAATTCCATAATTTACAATTCTAGGTTACATTTTAAGCCAACAGGAACAATTTGATCCACTTCTTTTTGATATTTGACTATAGCATTCCAAATTGCTGCCGTGATTAAAATCAAACTAATTACAACAATATTCGTTGGTTGGCAACATAATAAAAACGATATATATCGATAATTTAATTGATCGAAACTCTACTTCCGTAGACCTTTTTTTTTTTTTTTGTGGCTTTGCATATTCTTATATTTAGGATGCGTCCTATAGTGCATATGTTCGTTGTATTATTTTGAATTTCTACTTGTATGTTTAGTTTTTTTTTTTATCATCATCATCTTCCTCACAAGTTGTAGTCCTTTGAACTGTTACGGTCTATCAAAATTTTCTTCCATCGTTTTTGAGAATGTTCCAATTACCTTTTTCCTGTTGGATTATAATTCAGGATTGCTTTTGATATTCTATTGTATGACATCGATTTACATGTTGGAGCCAATTGCTTTGATATTGATGTATGTGCTACAGAACAGGTATCATTTGGATCTTGTTCAAGACATCTTCATTTCTTTTCCTGTCCATTTCATATAACCTGCTGTACAGTGCATAAATTTCATTTCACTACCAGTAATGCAATTTTCATCACGTCTCCAAAGAGTTCAAGCCTAACTGCCATAACATAGTACAGGTCTTACCAAGGTTTTATAGAGACAGAGGTGTGTATGTCTTTGGACTAATGGTGGTTTCATAATGCTATCGATGATATCCATATATTTATTAAATTTAAGAATTTTGTTTGGTATATCTGATTCTGCCACAAATGATATTGTGACTTCTATTTCACACAACAATGTTACTTTTATTTACAACAATAATGGCTTTCTATATTTCTGAATTTAAACACTCCTGTCAACAATGGGTATTTCACTCCACACATCAACACAGTATTCGTTATTGCACTCCACAGACGACAATGACAATTCACTTGAATTATTGAGAACAACAATGTACACCTAATCTCAACTAATGTTCACAAAGCACAGTTTACAAAACAAAACTGTCAGTTCTCAGTTCACAGTTCGTTTGCCTTGGCTAGTTCTTCTATAGTACAAAATATATAAGTTCAATCATAAGACATATATCTTTGCAAATGTCTATTTAATTGATGTTTTTAACACCGCCGATATTTGCATAATTAATTGCTCACTATTTAATTTGTATATATACCTGTAACATGAGTTATATGTATATACAATTACTTTCAATTCTTTCAAACTTCCATTTATATTAAAATCAATTATAACAACCTTATATACAGTGTCATACATAAAACTCATGAAGATTCATTTAGCAAGTATATTATACTGTTTGTTTATCAATTTATTCAAGTTTCAGATCATGTATTTTATTATATCTGATGATGCCAAATAAGGCGAAAACGTTAATATATATTTAATACATTCATAGCAAATAAACATTTGCAAAGAGATATGTCTTATGATTGAACTTATATATTTTGTACTATATTACTAGACTTATCTGAACAAAAATAAACTGTAAATTACTAGTTCTTCTAGTTCATTCACTCAACTTCACAGTATATCGAACCCAAGACTTCCAGAGACAGTCCACTGAACTTCGAACTCAAGACTTTCAGATAAAGTTTACTGCACACCGAACCAAAGACTTCTGGCTGCATTGCTTCTGCCTGGACGCTCACTGCTGCTTCACAACTCACTGGCTTGCTGTCCAAACTAAACTGGCTCTCTTCGAAGGCTACTCGCTTTTATTAGTTAAACCACACTTCGCGAGCCTTCGACCCTGGAAATTTCTACAGATGCCGAGAGGATGGCGCTTCTCGAGACTTCTCCTGATTTCTCCGCTCAGTTGCAGTTGCTTTTCTTCCCCCTTCTCACTTCGCCACGCGCTGCGCCACAGTGCTGGCCTTCCTCTCTCCCTGCACAAAGCTGCCAGTGTCCAAGCAGCTTTCTCTCTTCTGTCCTCACGCCTGCCTTCGGGTGCGCCCTCCCTTCTGCCGGATGCGCATTCGACTTCCGATGCGGCTATCACAATATTTTATAACCAAGATAACTGAATTAATTTAATCTTTCCACTATTTGATTACTGATACAAATTTTGCTTGGTATTGGTTCTTTTCTGTAAAAAGCCATAACTTTATATTTGTCTGTAGAAATTTCCATTGAATACCTATCAAATTATGTACAAATCATTGTAGGTCATTTCCTTAGATGCTAAAAGTACTAAGTCATCTGCAAAGATTAATGTATCTAAATGTAGATGTCGATTCATAGTTATATACCCATGTTGTGTCAGTTTAAATTCTTTGATGATAGCATTCATATAGATATTAAGTAAAAATGGAGGAAGTCCACAACCATGTCTAACATATGAATTTATTTCCCTCCAAGGTGATAAAGCATCTCCAGTTTTTACTGCAATTGAAGTTTCTTTATATAAGTGAAATATGTTTTGGACAATTTGATGTGATATATTATCATTTAATAATATGTTTAACAATATATGGCTATTAACTTTATCAAATGCTTGTTTTTCGTTTTTTTTTTTTAATCATATTCATATTGTCACACGTTAATATATTACACTAATTTTTCTTGTACAGTGAAACCTCTCATTTACGGACATTGAAGGGATGTAACAATCTGTCCGCATCTAGGAGGTGTCCTTTATTGGGAGGGAGGCTCCCCAATCTAACAGTAAATTTATAATATGCATTATGCATCCCTTCATACTTTAAATGAAATGTATTACTGTAGTTTAATTCTAAATACAGTATACTGTACTACAGTAAGTTCTTTGCAACTTTGAACTACAGTAGATAAGACCGAAAAAGGAAAATACAGTACTGTGCCATGGAATTTTATTCTAGGGCTACAATTATGCAGTACTGCAATTTACAGTTTTCAACTTAACCTTTACGTTCAGGTGTCAGGTCTCTCGAAACAGAACAACTGATTGAAGTGAAGAGAATAATCCTACTAACCCTGTCATGTGTCGAATACAATTTCACTATCGCGTGGAAACCTTGGACCCATCAGACAGGTTAAATTTTATGACTTTGTTTATCCA